>CM076984.1:40251201-40563701 GCA_039105355.1 Benthosema pterotum
CTTAATTCCGCCCCAACAACGACACCTACTGGATATTAGCGGTACGTGGAGGAACAGGAACACAGCCTCGCCTCCTGCAGGGGTTGGCAATTATTTTTCCCAAGGTGGCAAATGAGATTCATAAAAAAAATATTGTGGAGGGCCAAGACTAAAGGCTGCGTAGTATTACCGGTAATTTAATTTTTAAGATAAAAGTAAAAGTAAGACCAAACATTTTGATACCAGGGCCCTCTATTTATCCAGTATTTGAGCCACAGAGGACCACCATTTGATGACATTTTAGCATCACAGACCCCAAAACTAAAGAATTATTTTGCTTTTGTCCACAATTCGAGGCTGGATTTCAGAAACAAAACAGGCAAACATACAGATCAAAATGGCCATTAATCTTCTACATTCTCTAGTTGTGTAGACTTGGGCTAATTCAGATTATGAATATGTTACGATATCTTTGAGAGCGTAAAAATGAAACCGAATGGACCCTTGCGGGTCCATTTGGCTTCATTTTTACACTTTCAAGAGTTACATCTGGTTAACCAACTTTACATATTTAACTGAAACTCCCTCAAGGACCACTGGTGGTCCCCGGACCACTGGTTGAAAACCACGGTACCCTTCATGGGCCTGTCAGAGTCAGCCAAAGGGACGCATAATGCCCAGGTAGATACTAGGACCCACTTCCCCATTTGATGAGGACTATAGTCTCTCAGACCCACTAACTAACCTTTTTTCTTCCTTCTCCTTCTTTTGTTATTTTCCACAATTAATTCCATGCTGTATATAACAGTCAAGCTTTGATCAATATAACAATTCTTCATTTCATAAAAAAAAAAAACGGTGTAACCTTTGGGACCTTTGGAATAAAAGGTGAAACAGTTATTGCATTTGAGATGTCATTATAGCTGAAATGAAAATAGTGAAAATATGCAATCTACACATCCCCACAATGTGCAGACGCAATGTGTTGTCAATCTGCTATTTTCACTATTTCACAACACCGTTGTGTGACAAAAGCATAAAACTAGAACTGCTGCACTCATTGGAGTGCCAGCTTGTGCATCACACACATGTAGGTCATGGCGTACTTGTGCACGAGCAGGGAGAGTGACTACAGAGTGTGCAAGTCCCTGCCCTCAGGCCAAAGCTCCAGCTCTCGCACAGCAGATATACTGACGCCTCCAATCCAAAGCGTCATTGCTCGCCCAGCAGTTTGGTAATCATAGTTCCTTCCTACTATATTAACACTAGTGCTTCTAATACCCCTACTACTACAAGTGCTTGCACGCATATATGGAGTACTACTACTAGGCCGTGGGCCAGAGGCCTCAAAATGAGAAACTGTTGCCATCTAAAGGGGCAAGACATATGTGGTATCATTACGTTCATATAACGAGTAGCTGAATACATGCTTTTGGCCTTTATATCTGATGAAAATGATATGTAGTGAAAGGCATAACTCGGAGACAAATGGGCCGATTTGGATGATTCTGACATCAAAGTATACATTTTCTGGGGTGCCGAGTTGATTTATGAGGTGACAGAAGCAATTTAAGTTCAGGGTCATGTGTCAAAGGTCAATGTCATGGTCATTTTTTTGGATCAAATTATCCTGTAATACTAAAGTGGCCCACATAAGTTCAGAAACCTAACTTTGGTAATTATTCTCTAATTTATACCAATAAGGTATGGCATATAGAGATCGGACATTCCTAAACATTGCTAAACATGAGGGTTGCACCCCACAAAAGTTTGCCAAAATGGCAAATGGCTTGCATCAACCCTTGCTTTTGAGGGTCACTAGGTCCAGATTTTGAAGATATGGGCTCTCACAAAACCTGGTCTTAAATTGTGGTACCAGGGATGATACCGAATGATGCTGCCACTATGTATGCTGAAACACCACTTTAGTATTATAGGACATTTCTATCCAAAATGACCATGACATCGACCTTTGATGACCCTGAACTTGAATTATCAGATATAAAGGGCAAAAACTTGTCTTCAGTATAATCTTCTGAAACTATTACCCCACATTTTTGCATTCCTGGATGTCATACGAACGTAATGATACCACATATGTCTTGTCCCTTTTGATGGCAACGATATTTCATTCAGCCCACGGTCTATGGGCCTACTGCTTTTTCAGCTTGCCTGGTAGTTCAGCAGCTCAGTTGAAGATCTGCAGAACCCTGTGTTGTTGGAACTCCAGCAGTTCTTAGGCTACTAGACCTCCACTGGCAAACACCAGTAATAACCTGATCATGTTCTTTATTCCTGCATATAGACTGTGTAGGAGTTCTCTCTTGAAAACCAATGGACCCTCTACTATGCACAGGTGCACCTGTTTCTTTGCATATTGCACCATTATTCTGTACAGTCCCAAGACACTGTTTGTGGTGAAGTGTAGAAGTTGTTGCAGCAGAGTATCCTGGGCTGGAGTGACAGCCCACCATGTTCAGCATACATGGGACATAGGAAGAAGACTAAGCATATTGTATGTTTTTTTAATTGAACTCTCTATGGGTTAAGTGAATGTTGCTGCGACGTCCTACAGATGGCAGTATGATCCTGACGTGAATTTAACATTGGCATGCAGTTCCCTCCCTGTAAACACAGGGATAATTGTGCACATGAAGGTGGGGATTACGGAATCCATTTGTTACCCCGACTATCAACACATTTAACGTGTTACGACAAAGAATATTCAGATAACAAAAAACAATTAAACTGCCGTTGTGCCAAGGAGTGTTGTTGCTGGCACTGCTCCTGTACAATTGGGTTTTAAGTGATGGTGATGATAACTCACTTTTTAAAATGACAGATGTTACGCCCCAGTCTGGGAACTGAGGAGCAACATGAAGGTAGTTAGGCCTATGCTCTTATTAACAAAATAATTATCATTTTATTCATTTATTATGGGTATAGGTTAGTTGTTATGAAATAACATAACAATATAGCCTAAGCAAAGTAATACAACCAGAATACAATCATTAACCCCTAATCAATAAAACATGAGCAGAATATGCAGGTGGTGTGTTTGCTGATCAGTCTGGCAGGGAGACCAGAGAGGAGAACTAGAAAAGTGCCCTTCTGGGCACAGGTCTCCACCAGGCCAGGTCAGGTTGTCTCCTGGCCTCCTGGTGACGCCATAATAGGCCAATCTTAAAAGGGTGAATGAATGAATGAATGAATGAAATTTTTATTAACAGAGAGATGAGTTACAATACAAGTCAAGTACACACTGCTACAAAACTGATAACAGCTTGGAGAATTACAGTACAATTCAAGTACAACTGCATCAGATCTGAAAAAGCTGATTGGACACACTAGTTAAGCATACACTTGTTTACAATAGTGGCCAACTTGTTCATTTCATTGAGGCATTCAAATACCATACATACAAAACAACTACTCCAGTAAAGACAGAAGCAGCAAATCATGGGGGCAAAATCATAGTGGAGGTAAAAAGAGGGAAAAGAGAAATGTACATAGAGGAGAGGCGGGGTGGGTGGGGGGATTTTATATACATTTTGTTTTACAGAGGCCAGTTAAGCATTGCAGCCATCTGGTGTGCAAAAATGTGTTTTTCAAATCTCCACCTGTTGGTGGCGCTATAACAAGCCATTGTGAAAAGAGTGGAATATTCCTTTAAGGCCAGTATTATAGTGTGTTAAATATTTTATGTAAATTGCCTCCTGTACGTGTTCATCTTCTTTTACAAAGTCAGCCTCCTGGTGGTGCTATAACAGGCCGTTGTGGAAAATTTGGGACAGAGGTTCATGGTTGTCATCCAGGGAGTGTGTGTGCAAATCGTGGCATCGATCGGGTTAACGGGTTTGGGAAATTAGCTGGTAACAGACGACAACACACACAGATTTTTGCCAAATAATTGCAAGAATCTGCCTCCTGGTGGCGCTATAATAGGCCCTTCTGGAAAATTTGGATCAGAGGTTCATTGTTGGCATCCAGGGAGTGTGTGTGCAAATTTTGGCATTGATCAGGTAAACGGCACCTGGTAACAGACGGACGGACGGACACACGGACGGAGGGTAAAACATATTCCCCACCATGCTCTGTTCTTATTCATCAAAACCGGAAGTTATACAGGAACGCCTATACTAACTGGCAAATAAATACATTCTATACTTAAAATCCCATACATCCAAACAGAAACATCCCATCTGATAGCATTAAACATTGTTAAACTCAAAGGCAAGGGAATAACCAGGTGATCAATAGAAACGAATATGTAGATAGAGTCTATTAAAAATAGTAAAAGGGGGCTCCTGGAGATCAAACAGGATAAAACATGTAGAAAAAGCCTGATGAAGACCTGTATAGGTTGAAACATTTCTTCCTTTTTATATATCATGTGCCCGGATAACCACTCCTTTTCTAAATGTCAACCTCACTTTGTTACTCACATAATGCATGCACATACCTCTATATATAAACAAAATACAAGAGATTGGAAGCTACTCACTAGTTTAGGCTACTCATTTTGGGAAGCAGCTTATTGCAAAACTACTTTTATTAGAGCTATACGTGGCCTCCAATCTCTTGTAACCAACCCTGTGTTTAAAACATCACAAGAGAAAATAAATTAACAAACCACAGCCACTAAGTATTTTTAATTAGTGTGTCATCACTTTATTTTTTTTATTGTGTTCAGATTCTTGCATCACACAGTTATGAATCGGAAGAGAGTATGGTAGACAATTGTGGCATACAGTATCAGCTCCAATCGTAACTAACATGATCTCCTTCCAGATCCAGGTCAGCTGATCACAGGCGAGAACGTAACCCAGTTTGAAACCAATCCATGACAGTGGCAGGGTTATTCCTGCACAAGGTGTAAACTGAACACAATCTATGTAGCAGGTGTCCTTGTCACTCAAATCATGCATAGCCTACATGTAAATACAAATCTGCTGATGTCTTTAGTCGTGTCAAAGAGCAGGTGAATGGTCCCTCTTGGGTGCTGCATTGTGGGAAATGGAGCTGGCGCAAAATGACCTTCAGTGAACCTTTACTTAAAACAGAAAGTTATCCGTGCATTTGGAGGCAGCTCAGTCACGTCTGTGGCTATCACCTTTAGGTCAACATGCTAGCATTGGATTCTGCTGTATGTGTGGTTTGATGTCTAGTAGGATTTCTATAGTGGGGCCTGCTAGTGAATGACACCTATTTTGGTTGTTCAGGTCAGAAACAATGCTTAGTTTGCCACAAAAAATGAATGAAAAGTGCAAATCAAGTAAAAAATAATGAAAAAGTAATAAGTTTAAGAGCATGTGCATTACAGATAATGTATGTACGTATGTGATATACATACCATCCTTACAAACTTTACCCATTTTATACCATCCTTAAAGCTTTAGCTGGGTATATCTTTAACAACATCCTGCTGACCTCCTTGCTAAACGTTCTCTAACAAACTCCATCTAAAACTAATCCAACACAGTGAATTCCCAAGCCCAAATGGACCCACATGTTCCACTTGTACACACTTTAAAGTTAAATTAACACTAAGGATTTTCACTGTGAAGCTCACATTTCAAAACGCTGTACTGGTGTAGCCAACACAATCCTTGTTAATACGTCATTGGTGCAAGACATTAGCAATATCTCAAGATGTAACATTTTTCCTCAAGAGCCCTATTTCAGCAAACACTGGTCAACTTCAGCAAAGCTACTGTATGTTGAAGCATAGTTCAGTGCACAGTATGAATATACAAAATCAATTTGCAATTTGGTTTCATCTATCGACCCACAAAACAATTAGAATTGATTAGCGCTCGCATTACAATACCATCAGGTTTTCTCCTGAAACCTCAGTTGCGTTTAAATTGAATAGATGACCTTAATCGCTTTCTCATCCTTCTCCCCTCTTCTCAACCAACTTCTGTCTCTAAAGCAATACATTCATTAGAACCAAATGCAGTACATAAAACAACATATATATACATTGTGATTATTGGATTATTGCACTGCGATATTAGGCACCAGAAGCCCCCCCTCCCTCCCACCTGTTTAAAAACAATAAAACTGTTATGACTGTTTTTATGATTTGTGATATCAATTATGGCCGTCCAACACCAGGAATTTAAAAAAAGGTTAAGGAATGTGAAAGTAAATCGTTTTAAGTCCTCTTTCATGATGAATGCACCGCATACTCTGTTCTCATCTACTAATACAGTACTATGTCAACTTACAAAAGAATAACTTTATGAAAGCACAGTCCAGTAAGCTACGTATTTACATGGTCCTAATTCCCTTACAGGCTTCATAATTAATCATCTCTTACTCATTTTGACTTGTGTCAGTCCAGCAAACATCTTGTCAATTTCTGGCCTTTTCTAAGAAATAAAAAAGCAAAACTCCGCTATCTGAATAAAATAACTGAAAAAGTGACTGTGACAGTAAGCTCGCTATGGGGTAAAAAAAAGAAAATCTAACACTGTTGTCGAATAATGTAATTAAAATATCTTTGGTACTGGTACATTTTTTGGTATGTTAAGAAGCCTAGAAGCTACGGCAACTGCATTATATAGGAATGCTTGTCTTAATAGGTCCATACAATTAATATGACATCAAATTCTGTTACTCACAGGGTCATTATCAAAAGTTATAGCCAGGCATTTTGATACCTTATAATCCCTTAATTTCCTTTCATGTGACCAAAATATTAATCTTATCAAATGCCGTCTGTGTTTTGGTGTTTGGTCCAATATTCCATATACATTTCTTTGTGTTGTAGGCTACAACCCAAAGAACATTTGTTTGCCTTTCGACTTGGCTCAGCGGAGGCAGAGTTCTTTCCTACAAGTCTGTAGAGACGCTGCTCCTCTTCACCCGCAAGCTGCCACCCCACCCACGAGGACAAGTGTTGTAGGTGCGCGGGCCAGGAGACCGCAGGCCCGAGTCCTCAGATTCCACAGAGGCGTCAGAATCGGTGAGGGAGCGGGTATTGTAGAGCCTCACCGGGGAACAGATCCTCTGTGTTGGGGTGGGGGGCGGGCTGGTGAAAGTCGGTGATTGGGCCCCCAAGGCCCGCGACTGAAAGGGGCTGATGGATGGCTTGTTGTAGTCATAGCCGTGGTGGGAGCTGCCAAGGGGTGAGATGGGGAGACTGTGCCCGCTAAGAGCACCAGGGGAAGGGCTGTTTTTGCGCTTGGCTGCGTTGATGATGTTCTTGGCCAGGAGGCGATGGTTGGCCTTTGAGTTCAGGTTACTAACGATGGGGGACATGCAGCGACTCTCCCTGGACGGAGACACAGGGGAGGCAGCGGTGGATGTATACAGGGGTCTAGTGGGGGAAAACGGCTGGTTTGTTTGGCAGACCATGGGGGACTGGCACCGGGAACCCCAGGGAGGAGAGACAGGGGAGGCCGTTGTAAATGTTTTGGAGGAGACGGTGGAAGGTTGGGTGGTCTGATTAACCATCGGGGACTGACATCTTGAGCTCCAGGGAGTGGACACGGGGGATGTGACAGATGGTTTTGAGGGGGGCTGGTTGGTCTGCAGGCTGGGGGACCAGGTACCAGGGGTGGAGCCCTCTGGTGTGCTGAAACGCCTGGTGAGACTGGGGGTTCTGGTGGGTGTGGGAGTCTGGTGGGTGGCTGCAGTAGGAGAGAGCTCCTTTTTCATCTGCTGGGAAAATGACAAATATTGTGCATTTAGTATTTTGTCCTATCCAAGACATAACTATGGTAATGTTTGTAAAGCATTGCTCCAAAAATATATTTAAAACAATAATATCATAATAATAATAACAATAATAATAATAATAATGGATTGCATTTTTATAGCGCTTTTCCAAGTGCTCAAAGCGCTTTACAATGGTCCATTCATTCATACAATATTAGCATCTCAGAATAGAAAAACCTTAACATAACATGTTTTTTGTCTGTTATTAGTGTGTTGTTGACTCTTGTTAAACTAAGTGGAACCATTTTCACAACACCCATATTTATGCAGAAATAGTTGAAGATAATAATTTTAATTGAAAGTGTTTAATTTAGGTGTGCATGGTAGCATGAAGTTGCAGCACACAGTAGCACATAACAGCTGAGCT
The DNA here is from genome assembly GCA_039105355.1 of Benthosema pterotum. Classification (NCBI taxonomy): domain Eukaryota; kingdom Metazoa; phylum Chordata; class Actinopteri; order Myctophiformes; family Myctophidae; genus Benthosema; species Benthosema pterotum. The sequence goes on from CM076984.1 coordinate 40,259,276, forward strand.
ACACCAGGAAAAAGTGTGTACACACAACTTCAAGCACACATATGCACTCACATTTTTGGATCCATCGTATTCAAAGTACGTATGCTGGGCTCACGCACACATGCTTAGTGTAGCTTGTCATTGAGCTCATCCAATATTAATGGTAGTATGTATCTGTCGAATGGTTATGGTGTAAGAAAGGTTAACAAAAAGAAAAGAAGAAAAGGTCTGTCCTGTGCGATTATGTAAATTCCAATTTCGATTTCCATCAACATAATATTCCAAATTGCATGCATACTGACTACAGTGACTAGGAGTGGTAACCAGGTCACCCCGATGTGAACCCCCCCAGCTCCAACCTATCTGTGTTTCTGCAACGAGTCTGGACACCTCTAGACAGGTCTGGTCTTCAGTGTCCATCTTATGTTACGGTCATTTGGTCTGACTGGGATGGCTAACCTTTACAGGGATATGAGGTTACGCTGTGAAGGCCTTTCACCTCAGGCATGTATTACTTCAGGCATGTACTACTTAAGAAAAACAACATTACCACTGCTAGTAAAGCCAAAGTTATACTACTGTACACAGAACCATATTTCTGTAGTTGACATGATAATTATACGTTCAGAGATGCATATTTTACTCATTATTGATTCCTTATATTGGTTACTATTGGTTACATCACAAAGAAGCAGAAATTCCCTTGATAAATCAGGGCCAGGTCAAGAGCCAACATGTTTGTCTGAAAGTCTGAGCCCCTATAGGGTCCTTGAGTGAAATCAAAATTATTTCTGTTAAGGGGAATGTCTGAAAACACACACAACACTCAAATGTTTGTCTTAAGATGTTTTTGTCAAACCGAAGCAGAAATCGTTACTTGTCTTATAGGCTGTATTATATAAAAAGTAAGACTAATTTCCTGTTTCATGCTTCCAATTTGCTAAACCTTGCTGTTACTGTTTCAGTGAAAGGAAACGTGTGAGTGCAAAGACTGCAGATTTCAGAAAAGCAAGAGTGAAACATTGATAAAACAGGACAGGCAAGGAGACGCAAGGAATCGAATTAGCAACAGGGCAGCCAAGACTAGAGAGAAGGTCACAGCAGGGTGTAAAGAATAAAGCTTTAATCAGATGAAAAACATAATCAAACCCAACACCTCAACCAACAGAGGCACAATCAGAAGTGAAAAGTGCATCAGCATAAATGAAAAGAGAGAGACAGATACCCTGTGGTCATATAAGCAGAGATTTGATGTTAGCTTTTGAAGTCTTGCCGTTTAAGAGCTAGATGTTCACTTACATGAATTTAGAAGAAAAAATAAATAAAAAATAAATAAGCATCAAAGGAGCCAAGCACAAACTATATATTTTGGTAGAAGATGTTGGAAAGCAAATTACCCTGAAGAAAAGGGATCATAAAGGGAGTTTTTTCACTGCAACTTTCATGTCTGGTGAGCTCATATTAAATTTCAAATCGTAGATCATAAAACAGACGCCAGAACATCTGCAAAAGTGCTTTGAAAGCAGCATTATTCTGATGCCCACAGGATTTGGAGAAAATACTGGAAAAAAGTGTGAATCTCTTCTTCATCTCTAACGGACAGTTAAGCTTTTATAACGGACATAAAATGTAGGTTGACAGAAATATAATGGCCCTGCTGAGTTGGACATAGACAGACTGCATGCAAAAAGAGATATTCCTTAGCCTACTTCAAGTCAAATTTATACCACTGATGCAGGGATGCATCAGACTTAGACTTTAAGACCACCACATTGAAAAGCTATTTACATCACTGTTGATATTAAATGAATGTACCATAGGTATTTCAAACCATTACTTCAATAACACTTATATACTAATAATACTTATCATATATTCAGTCAACATGTAGAGACCATGCTTCCTTAATCAATGTATGGGAACAGCTTGATGAAAAACAAAAGAGATAGCCAATCTACACACTCACAGTGTTTGTAGATTGACTATTCCAAATCTATTTTTACTGGTTGTGAGCTTGTATGGTAGCTCACTTCTATGCAACACTTTTGTCTCTCTTTTTAATTTCCCAAAATAGGGATACTAAGATACATTAATCCTAATTTATTCTTTGTTTCATAACATAATATGTAAAAACAAAATTGCAAAACTCTCAAATTAAACCAGCCAGGTAGGACCCAGAACTCACCTAACGCCTGGCTGGTCATTATGCTAGGGCGGGATGGCTCAGGGTAGAAGACCTAGTAAAGCAGCTTGACTTCACTACTACTAGACTACTAGTCAGACTAAACTAGTTCAATAGCATAAAAGACACACCAAAACATAACACCAGAAGGAGCAACAATGATCTCACTGAATCCAGTTTTGGCACCAAAAAAATAAATTGGGTCAAAATTGCTATGCTGCCAAAATCATAAAAACGTGTGACTCACCCCCCCCCCCCCCCCCCCCCCCCCATCTGAATGATCTTTTTAGCATTCTTTTGTAAACATTTTTGCAACCCTGTGTCTTTTTGCAACCTGTAAATAAAGTATTCAATCAATCACAATTGTCAAACTGACAGAGATAAAAGTTTTTCGCAGAGCGACACAATCATATGAAGAAATATACTGTATATTAGCCCTATGGACCATACCCAAGGACTCCTATTGAAATACACTATAGGCACAACATAAACAGGATAAAGTGCAGTATATTATGAAATGTTAGGCCCACTAAAATAAGTTACTTATGCACATTTTCAGTATTATGTTGACTCTGATGAGTCCTGTTGACGTAAACTGACGATTTAATTATAGTAGAAAGAGGGCCTCCACACCTGAGGTTCAATCCCTGCCCGTCTAGCAGAAAACGTGGGTCTTGGCGCTTGAACTCCTGACCGCGGAGAGGCAACCCGTTCTGGAGAGAAGGCAGACACTGGAGAGGTAATCCTGTGCTGTTCCATGGCTGAGGCTGACCTGTAGCTTGTAGGAGAATCCATTCTTGCTATAGGGCTGGGTGGGGACTGAGGAGACATGCACTGGGCTGGCCTGTAGCTGGCAAAGGAACTGAATTGGCCTGGCGGACTGTTAGGCAAAGAGGTCTGTCTGGAGTAAGACTGCGAGGAGACCAGAGGCTTGGGAGGTGGTGCTCCTCTGGGCAAGGAGTTCACAGGATCCTTGATAGGGTTCAAGATGAAGAGGGAAGAGTTTAGTTGATAGGGCTGGTGCCTGGAGAGGTCCATCTCGACTTTGGTGCAGCCGTTCTCCAGGGGAGGTGGTTCTGGTAGTGTGGGTGGTGCTGGGGGAGCCTTCTTAACAGGCTTTCTCTGGACAGCCTGCTGAGCCTTCAGGTTCTGTGAGATCTGAGCACACACATCAGAGTTTTTAGCGATGGCTTTGACCCTGCCAGGCATGTTTGACGGGAACACCCAAGATGGCGGCAGAGACATGGTGGGAGATGGCGACCGCATGTGCTTTTCTGCTTTGTGAATCTCAAACTGCTCCATCCTCGACTGACGCTTAGCAAACAGCTCTGCACCCTTCCCTGAGGCGTTGGTAAGTGACTGCTCCGGTTTATGTTCGACCCTCGCACGCGTCCTGGAGGTCTTCAGGCAGGAAGCCCACTCTGGAGATGTCGCCTGCTCCGTCTTCTCCTCTTCAGCCAGGAAGTTGGATGCTTCGGCCCCAAGAGCTAGAAGCTCCTCTTCGGACACCGGCTCAGGCACAGATCTATTTCCGTGTTTCTTCCTCTCGTCTGCCCCCTGAACCAGGGATAGCAGCTCAGGGTTGGGAGATACAACTACCTTCTCTTTGAATGTGAACATAGCCTTTCTGTTTGAGCGTCTGGCAGCGCCCTCCTCAAGTATTCCTGTTTTGATCGGCATTGCGGGCTTCTCCTCTCCAACAGGCCGCGGAACAAATTTGGAGGGTCTAGGGGCTGTCGGTGGGCCGTAATGGGGTGCTGGTGGGTTGGGGGGACTTTGATGGGACATGTGCGAAACTGCAATGGGGAACTGGGGCAACAGAGGTGGAGATGCAGGGGACATGATAGGAGACATAGGAGGTGGACTGGAGTAGGCCTGCGGGGGTTGATTGGTGAAGGCTGGTAGAGGGGGGGTGGGGTATGACGGAGGAGGGGGTGGGGGCGAGAACGCCACAGGTCGAGGGGCTGTGAATGTTGGGAGAGGTGGGGTGGGGTAGTTAGCGACCGGGGGAACGTCCATGACTGGACTGAAAAACTCGGGAGACTGCACTGTTGCAGGAGCCAAAAATGGCCGGGCGGTTCTGTTGGCGATGGCAGCTGCAGGCTTGGAAATAGACACAGAGACCTTCTCAGGGCCGACGCTTCTGTAGCAACCATTCAGAAGCGTTCCGTTAGGAACTGGCTGGGTGTGCACCTCCTCTAACCCAGCCGGAACACTGTTTGCACTTTCAGGAGAAATCTCATCCCTAACTGTGTCCTCCAGATCTCTGAGGGCTTCTTGTCTTTCTTCCTCCTTTCTTGCCTTCATCTCCTCCTCATCCTCCTCCTCCAACTCCTCTTTCTCACTGACAGGTTGGAAATGTCTCTCCTGGATGACTTGGTCATCAAGGTCATCCACCGTGTGGAAGTGCTCGGCTGGTTCCTCCATGATGTCACTTACTACTCCCTGTGTTCTCCCGGTGGGCGACCAGAGAGCCTTGGTTGCAATGTTCTTACAGTTCAGTTCCCTGTCCTTGTCCTCACTGCTCTTCTCTGCCCATGTCAGTTTATTGGAGGAAGGGCTGCCTTTCACATGCTCTGCTTTGTCCTTGCCTGACCCCTCTGTGCAGCTTTCTAGCGTAAAGGCGTTGACTCTCTGCTTGCGTCGGTTAAAGAGCTGGACGCCTCTGGAGTTGGAGTTGGAAGGAATGGTGAGTTGAGCTGCAATGATCTGACTCCTGACACGAGCCTCCTTTAGTTCCTTCTCGGACAAACTGGCGCTTCTGGTCAGACCTAAAGTGCAACACAGAGAAAGAGAGGAAATCCTTGTGAGTTAAATGTCCTCGTCCACTGCGTTTATGGCAAAATATCGACTAATGCATTATGGGAAACCCCAATATGGTGGAACAGACTGAAAATGACCAAATATGCCCCCTGTTAATGTCGGTTGTGTTGATAACATTGCCATATTGCTTATCAACAACATGCATGTACCTTTAAAGGACTGATCAGATCAGTTCAAATTATCAGAGCTTCAACAAAAAAGAATGTGCAGACATTAAGAGGCGGGAGGCGTCTTTCGTTCAGTGGTGGAGGTTTTACTGAATTATATTTATCATAAATATAGATCTTTTCTTATGCATTATATATCCTTTTAAATAAAGGGTCCATCAGCATCTCCTAGAAGAGCTGAGCACACAATGCCTGTAAATGTACAAACAGTGTGAACCAACAAGGACAAATTCTTAACAACACACTGTCTGGGAAGGAATATGCTGTTTAAAAACCCACATAATCGTTTCTGCACCATATGTTTTTGATTGTTCCTTCCTCTGCTGTACATATTCCACCCAATGTAGCGAGAAAAGAATACAGCTTGCTTACACATTTTCAGCAGACCGGAGAAGCAGACATAGACATATTGGAAGTGAACATAAAAAAGATAGAAAAGTTTGCCTAATGCTGAGTATACAAGAGACTGCACCAGTCTGCTTCTATCATTTCTGGTCAAAGGCAATTTTTGCTCAAGTATGTGATAAAACAAACACGTTTCTGCTGTAAATGGCCATAGCTTTGTTGTATGTGCTTCTGGGGTCCATTCTAGAAAGCAGAAGTATTTCCTTCCATCTGCACTGCTCCCTCCCAAAGCATTCCTCAACTGCCGAGAAAATTCCCTGCTTGAGTTTCCAACATGCCTTTGGTAATTTCTTCAAGGCTGCAGCTCAGCTCCTTAATAATGAAGGCTTTATCGCAATCCACAGTGTCCAAAACTGTATTGCAGCTGGAATACGGTCAAGAAATATTTCCAACTGTAAACAATAAAACATATATTTAGTTTCCAATTCCGTTTTAGATATTATAAACCACATCTGATTAATAACTCTTTCATGTCATGGCAGCCTGCTCAACATGTTCAGCTGTCTTAAGGTTTTTGTGAAAGATATTTCAGTTTGTCACAGAGCAACTGATCCACATCTGACAGCCAATTACAGGACTACTGTTCTGGGAGCAAAGGATAGGAATAATAAAAAGACTCCAGAGTGTCTTTGTACAATAACTCAAATACATCTCTCCGGTTGGCTCAGGCATAATTCCCTTTACATTTATGATGATCCACACGACAAAATTATATGTAATTGTGTTGCAATGAAAACTAATTGCAGGTAAATCAATCACTTGTAAGGCTTTCCCATTGCGAACACGAGATGAGAGCAGATTTTCCTGGCTCTCTGTCGTTGCGTTATAAGCATGATCACTGCTCCAGCCAACCTGGAATAATGTGCATCTGTCTTTCATTATACAGGCACAATCTCCCCTTAATTGAATTAACTCACAGACTGTCTGAGGCTGAGAGTTACATCTATTCAGAGACACACAGTACAAGCAGCTTTTGTTCATTTTTTTCATCTTTAACTTAGTATAAGACTAAAAGGGGATAAAGCCATGCTGATTTCATAAACATCCAGAATGAAACTCAAGCAAAGAATTAGACCACATCTTGGGTAATCAGGGTCGCATGTCCACGAGGAAATGCATCAATGTCAGTAGCCCATATATACCCAGCATGCCAAATTAATCAGTCCCTGAATAACTCTCTGAGTGTATCTGAGATCTGCCTGGCCTCTCACTCACTCACTCACTGTCTTGCGTGCACGCGCGCACACACACACACACACACGCGCGTGCGCGCAGTCGCACACGCGCACACACACACACGCACGCACGCACGCACGCACACACACACACACACACACACACACACACACACACACACACACACACATATACAAGCAAAAACAAAAACAAAAAGTTCTGAAAACACTGCCTTCATCTCCTCCTCATCCTCCTCCTCCAACTCCTCTTTCTCACTGACAGACTGTGTGTGTGTGTGTGTGTGTGTGTGTGTGTGTGTGTGTGTGTGTGTGTGTGTGTGTGTGTGTGTGTGTGTGTGTGTGTGTGTGTGTGTGTGTGTGTGTGTGCGACACGCACAGTCGCACACACACTCACACACTTTTGACCTGGATGGACTATAGCAGGGATGTAAAACTCAAATACACAGTGGGCCAAAATAGACAAAATGGTACAACTCGAGACTGCGTTTAAATAAGTGGGCACGGGTTTGTGGTTTGGATGTCCTAGGCAAAACAGCAGATTCCTTCAAAAATCTATGTCCCGTAATAGCAAGAAAAACTGAAAATGCATTATTAAAGCTGAGGTTCTGTGATCCTCACAGAGTAAAATGAGAAAGTAAAACAATGACTTGCGTTCATTTCTTACCCTATATACCAGGGGTTTTCAACCTTTTTCATCCCAGGGACCACCATTTATTCAGGATTTGAGCCACGGACCACCATTTGATGACATTTTAGCCCCACAGACCCCAAATCTAATGATTTATTTTGCTTTTGTCCACAATTCCAGGCTGGATTTGGGAAACAAAACAAGCAAAACATACATTCCAAAATGGCTAATTCAGATGATGAATATTTTAACTCTTGAGAGTGTAAAAATTAAACCAAATGGACCCGCAAGGGTCCATTTGGTTTCATTTTTACGTTCTCAAGAGTTACATCTGGTTAACCATCTTAGCTGGGGCCCACCTGGAACCCTCTCAGGGACCACTGGTGGTCCCCGGACCACCTGTTGAAAACCCCTGCTATATACCACAGGGCCAGTTCTAACAGTATTTAAATATCATCCCACAGCCTGAAGATAATTAATTTGCGTGCCTGATTTGGCCCCAGGCCCTAGTTTGACATATGTGGACATATATGCTATGTGGCATATAGCATATCAATTAATTGATTGATTTTAATATTATGCTTTTAAGAAGTAGGCCTATAGCTTTTTAAAAAGCCGTTTTATATATTTTCTATTGTAAGTAGGTTATAGTAACTGTGAATTATGCATTGAGATTTCTTGTTGTCTTTTAACCACTGCACAATGTTTGTACTATGTAGGTTCCCATCCAAATAAAAAAAGTTTCATATTTTCCCCCCTGGTCTATAACATTGTTGTAGTAAAGCTATATGTGCAGAGCTGGAATAACACTTAGCCTATGAGATGTCATCAGAAATATGTTTACTGTAACAGCTATACCTCTTCTGGATGCCAGATGGCATCTTATCAGGTATCATGACAGTGACACGCCTTCATGCGCATACATTCCTCTATCGATTAATATCACCATGACTGAAAGTGTGAGAACAGCAAGCAGTCAAAGCCCGTTTTCAACCAGTTTTTTTTTTATCTTCGTAACTACCGTTATTAATTCGAAAAAGTTATCAAACGGTCATTCGGTCAACGGGTCGTTCGTAGCAATGCATAGCCCAATTAACCGATTTGGCAGAGCGTTTAAAAGTCGTGGGTAAAAGCTGATATATGCAATTTCTAAACGTTTACGAATATTGGAAAATGTGTCCTAAATAATCGTCATTCTTTTTTCCATTATAGCACAGGCGAACTGTACACTTCAAATGGCATTTTTAAGGAGATAAAAGTTTTGGTTATGCGCGTTCCACGCCGCACTCCCTCCTCTCCATCCCTTACCTTTCTTTTCTTTCTCTCTTTTATTTTCTTTTTTAAATTCGGAGCTCCTGCTTCTCTTTTTTGTAGCTGTTCCGCTATAGCTTTTCCAATTTAACTGCGTGCGATACCTCCACACACACACCCCCTTCTGTAGCCAGAGACAGGATCGGATTACTTTTTCCTTGCAAAATACTGGTCCACAACCCGCGCATTGCGCGCAAACGCAACTCCAGTCCAAAGCTCCGCTCGGCGGCGCAGAGAGGGCAGAGTGTCCAGTGTTGAGTGTACAACTTCATTTCACTTTTAAGAACTAAATCCAACTCCAGTAGAGATCCCCGCCTCTTAATGTCTGCACTGATGTGTCAGCAGTTGCACACACTAGGATACAGCGCAGGAATTCTAGAGCTGTTTTCACAGTGCTACTAGTAGCCTACTACTAGTGTTGTGCTGCTGTGGCAGTCTACACTCCCCGAACCCACCTCACCCCTGCCCCACTTTAACAGGCTGGAATGGCATAGGGTTGAATAGCCTGCCTACTACAGCATTGCAATTGATCTGGTCCACAAGATTCGATGCATCACTAAAACACTCAATGTATCTAAATACTTCCTCAACGAAGTCCACTCCCACAACACCAGGGAGTTTCAACAAACCATAATATGCTGATGTGCAACCCAGATTCAGCAGAAACATGGAATTATTAATTAATGTTGCTCATAAGCCCCCAAAATGTGGAACGTCATAAAAACATGTGAATGTGAGTCCTTCATAATGACTTTCATATGTACAGTCAGCTGCAATTCACAAAACAGACTAAAAAAAAACAGTCATTCAAACAATCAGTCAATAACCCACATTCAAGGCTAATAGTAATCTATTATTCTACTGAAACCTATGCATGACGATTAATGTTGTCTCAGCACCTGACCTGACCCCTTACTGGACACCATTGTCAGTGTGTGTGTGTGTGTGTGTGTGTGTGTGTGTGTGTGTGCGCGAGCGCGCGCGCGCGTGTGTGCGTGGTTAGCTTCGGGCCAAGCAATGCTGCCCCTGCCCCCTGTGAACCCCAGGAGAAGGGGTCTCTAAACAGGGGAAGGGGTCTCTAACTCGCCAGGGAAACGCAGGCATTTCCTGTTCTCCAGCAGAGACATAACCTGGTTGAAATTGATGCACTGATCACTCCCCCCTCGACCCCCCCGTCGAGCCCCTCCCTGGATCAGACGCTGACGGAGACCCGCTGCCCCCCACACCCACACCTCATGCCTTCCAACACAGGAGGGTTGAGTCAGGGGCCAGACTTTGCATTTGTATATCAAAGGTCAGATTACCACGTCGGATGTTATCTTTCTCTGTGACGGCAGCGAGATGACAGCGTGGCCCCCGTGGGTGATGTGTGAAGCGCTATGGAAAGACGGGGATTAACAGAGGGGTCCTGGGGGTCTCGCTGGATTGAAAGTGACCTAACCTCCCCCTGAATCCCATGGGGGAAACCATAAACCAGCCCAGGGGCTTAAATAAAGCCTTTTCTCATGCTGTCAGCTCTATGCCTCACTTTACTTTTGGATTGGTATAGTTGCAGCAGGACGAAATCTTTAGTTTGCAATTTTCTTTATACTTTTATTTTGCCAACCTCTCCCATATCAATTAAAATCATTTTGCTGTTTTGTTATTTGTTTTGCAAACAGATTACTGGTAGTGTATTTTGAATGCTGTAACAAATGCGTCAACCATAACAATTATTTTATGGGTCTGTGGCTCTGAGCGTTCTTTCTATGCAGCACAACGTCTCTTTGATTAGCTCATATGTTCTGACAGTATTTTTCTCAGCCCCAGGGTTAATTGTCTTGCCAGTTTATTGTTTTCTGTTTTTTTGTTTCCACATTAGAATTTAAGAGTCTAACAACGTGCACTGTGAGTGCTTGTTAACTCCACTTTTTTCATATTTAAGGACTGACAGCTGTGAAAGTACAGAGAAGGATCTGAAGGACTTATTATGGATTCTTTCCTAGTAGCTTTTCCCACAAGTTAGTCCATTATGGTCAGTGGCTAGCTATGTTGCATATGGAGATTGCCCTTTAAGTATGGTACATGATTGCATTTCCATCTATGCTGGGGAGAGCCAGCGTTTTTTTACAGCACGGAAACAGATGTCTGAAGTTGCTCCGAAAAGCCAGGAATGTCTGTTTTCCCTATTTGTTGTCCACTCGGTTTCTCCCTATTTCAATAATATTTTTTCAGGCATGATGATATACTACCAATACAGTAGGCCAACAAAGCAGCAGTGCTCAAAATAGCCTTTTTGGATGTCTACCTATTACTATGTCATCTGTGACAGTAATATACTGTCATCTTGTTAAACAACAATACAGTAGCAGTCAGATTCTTCAAATAAAGAACACTATCATGAAGACCAATAACCAAACGACAGACTTACTTGTTTTGTGACCAATGCGACTGGTGCTCGATAAATCAGTTGGTTGCCCCTTTAGTTCCTTATTATCCCATGATGCATTGCACTCCACACTGGGGGCATCCATATCCTGCGTTGCTTGAAGGGGCTTCCTCACCCCTCCGGGACTCCAGCTGACGCCCCTCCTGACAGACACATGTCCCTTTTCCACAACATCCATCTCTGGTACGAGTAGAGTTCCCTCTCAGTCCAGAGGAATCAACGGCACCCCAACAGTGGGTTTTGGAGCCCGAGGTCTGGGAGGAATCAACAGCACTGCACCAGTGGGTTCTGGAGCTTTAGTTCGAATGAGCTCAATCTTCTTCTCTGCTGATCAAATGAAAACCTCCCCATGCATGCGCCCCACCGAAACAGAGGGTGGTCGTGTGCTGCGCTTACAGTCCTCACAGGCAGGGATCGAATAACTTGGGACGTATAAGAAAATACACACGAAACAAAGACTTTTAGCTTTCCCGCTTGCTGCTTCCGGTCATGGCTCTCGTTTCAGCAGTAATCCCTCCAAACGTTATCCCGGAGTGAGTCCAGAGTTGAAGAGAGGAGTTCACTTTTACTTTTGGTCTTCGCAGAGTATTATTCACAATCTAACAGGACCTCCCAGGAGAGGCAGCTCCAAAAAGCACCCTGGATGAGTTCCCATGGACATTTGCCAAGAAAATTTCACAATTGCGTCGTGCTCTACTGAGGATCCCAGAAAAGGAGGCTGAATAATCATCCAGTTCTTCCTACTTCTCGTTCTTTCTTTCTTTCTTTCTTTCCAGCCCAGACGTTGCTCTTCCTTTTCTGCTATTTCCGTCCTCAAAACATGGCTGTTGTCTGCATCACAATCTCTCTCTCTCACACATAATCTTTCTATTAGAAGAGCCGTGCTCTTTATCTTGGGAGGCCATAACTCTACAGCGCTGCAGAGGAGGGAGCTTGTATTTGCTGGCTTCCTGCTGCAAAGGCCGACGCAACGAATAACATTTCACTCTGAAAAGGTCATTTTTTGTATTCAGAGCTCCAATTAGATTTGCTTTATTGTTAATTCGTCTACGCCTTTACGTCTTGGCCAGAGGGCTTCCTGTGCATTTTAATGTAAATGAAGGCCAAAATGTCCCTCAGTCAACACCCGAATGGATGTCTTTCTGATGTGTTAGATGCTATTCTTGATAAGATGCTGAGATATTGCCCTAATGTCAGCCTATCGGAGCAGAGGCCCCTTAGTCGACTTCATTACTCCTCATTCAACCACTCCTCAAGTCAAGCTGTCAGTCTATTTGTTTTGGTATTGCAGTGATGGATTTGATGCCTCCGTTATAGCAAGTTCATTGTACGGATAGCAGGTCTTTCAGATGGTTCTTTCATCTGGGAGTGTGTAGGATGTAGATAAGAGGTCTGCAGATATAGAAGATAATATTATGACTACAGATCCCACAAGGTGTCCTGTCCACAGCCACCCTGAAAAACAACAAGGAAAAACACATTAGGATGAGAAAATAATCTTGATAAAAAATAAATCCCGTAACTTTTATGAACTTACTTACTTATTTTACATCCTATACCAAAATGCATCCTATACCAAAACAGGAGCATTTTCACATTTCTAAACCCACGACTTTGGCAAGCCACTGGAGCAAGAATGCTCTTCAATTTTCCCACGATTTTCCTGTTGTGTAACGCCATTTAATTTTAAAGCTTTGCACAGGATTAAAAGCGTTACCCGTGATATTCCCAAGGAAGCTGTCTAAAGTAGCCGTAAGGTAGACGTTGTGCTAAAACAAAGCCAGACTTTTATTTGTTTATTATGCCACAGTTTAGGAGTGGGACAATGGGTTTAAAGGTCATTGTTGATATATTGTGCTCTGCCGAACTAATGTTTTTTAATGAGAGAATGTGTGTGCTGCCAAATACAGTAAATCTCAGCCTACTTCCATATTTTGCAGACCCACGCTCTGTCTTCAGAGCTGACGTACTGCATTCCCACATGGAGCTGCCACCAGGCTAAAGGGGCGTGGAAGGAAACCAACAGACGCCTTCATAAAATGTCTGAGCATGATAAACGCTGTGTTCTTTTCAGAGAGGGAAGGAAGGTCACAATTCATTAAGCTGTACACGTCGGAAATCTCTCTTAAACCTGCCAAAAAATCGGCTTCAACCCTGCCTCAGGGCCTGTGATGTGATACATTGCATCCAAGAGCTGGCAAACTGATACATTCAAGATTAAGTGATGTGTAGAGTAAAAAAAAATACAGTACCAATATAGAGATTAACAACTCTTAATTGCACTGTATCCATCACACCCTCTGTCTCATCCACCCATAAAGCATCTACTGACGTTAAAGCCCACCGGCGCTGGTCTGTAATGATAAACCAATGCTAATGCATTCGTGTCCGTGAACAGACTTGTCTTCCCTTGACACCGATCAGGGTCGTGTTTGCTGTGAGTGACTCACCTAAACAGTTCTCAGGCAGGGAGGGATCTCCCAACAAAAGCACACGATTATAGGGGAACGTTGGCAATTTTAGACATCACAATCTGTTCGCCTGTCATGTGCTGAGTGTTACATAGCGTGTGGAAAAACGTTTATTTTTTTGTGCTGTGTAAGTGTTCTGTGTCTCAAGAGCGAACGGTGGAAAGTCTGAGGAAATTACCTGAGTGACATCACACTCGAACACATCTGTTCTTTTCAAGGTGCATGCAGGAGCTCCTGCCAGAACGCAATAGCCGAGTCATGGCAATATACAGAACTACTGTTAGTGACCCCCACTGACCCTACAGGCAGACAATCAGCTCAAACAAAACACTGCCCCCTACGCGGGCGCACGCACGCACGCGCACGCATGCACACACACAGCACATTTTGGCCTAGTGGTACGATCCTGCCTAGTGGAGAAGAAATGAAGGCCACCATTGTTTAGACACGCTGACAAGGGTGCTTTGATTTCCCCAGATGTGTGAAAAACAGCTATGCTGGGGTAAGTCTGGATCAGATTTTGTAATTTACGGCGCGTTTCTTAGATTGAGTTTGGGACTTTGCTGTGTAGCTCATTCTGACAGCTACAGCAGTTTCTGATTGGTAGTTCTGTTTTATTTCCCGCCATATTGATTCGATTTCCTGTAGTCCCCAGCCGGTTTTTGTGTAAATATGGAATGTGAGCAGAGGTGAACACATGCAGAGAGCATGTTCAGACTGCATGCAACACAATGATCTGGACGTGGTCTGATTAGCATCTTTGATCTAGTCTGTAAATATGTTGTAATTGCTCAGACAAAGAACATGTGTAGCCTGTCCTAAAATTGACATCAGCAGAGCAACGGACCCGAATCTGGTTCTCAGTTCAACACAGACCCAGGGAACCCTTGGATCCATCATCCGCCAGCATCAATCTCTTTCTTATGCATCCCAGGTTGTTGCAACCCAGTCTGGACATAGTCTTTCTTGCGATATAATATGCCCCCGATTCCATCCTATTCCAGATGCTCTCTCTCTCTCTCGTACCTGAGATCTGATGTCATCCACCCACCTTCTCTCTGCTCTCCAATTACCTCCAAGTATAAAAGAATCAAAGGCATTCTACTGTACCCATCTGTGTGGACCCCCCCACACACAACCACATCACCACCACCCCAGCCAGGGGGGGATATAACATTTCCCAATTGGGGCGGCAGAAAAAAATGGTAAGGGGGCAGCTTTATGAAGCCGCACCCATACCATTTTCAGTAGTGTTTCAAATACTTTTAAATATAAGCACTGAAATATCTTGGGTTGTATTGCATGCCATCATGTTTGGTGGGGCAGACTGGGCATTTAGGGGGGCATTGCCCCCCCCCCCCCCCCCCATGCCTATGCCTAGATCCGCCCCTGACCCCAGCCCATGCAGCTCCTCCACACGCCCACCACCACACACACTTAGTTTTCCTGTGACACTCATTGACCTCCATGACTGGGAGTCAAGCCTATCATTTACAGTCTGCCCCTTGGCACTATGTCAGCTTGTAATCACAGTTCCTGGTGCATCTTCAACCCCCAAAAATGAAAGGATTTATAGCAAAGCAGAACATCTGTCCATCAGGTCTCTGTCTGCGCTGGATCTGCGGTGGTGTACACTTACAAAAGAACAGGCTGTGTGCGTCTGTCAAACCGTGTCTGCAATCACTCCCATGTCCCTGGTGGCTGTTCCTCTCTTGCTACACTTTACGAGACGTCTGTGTCAATAGAAGGCGTGTTGAAAGCATGTCAGACCCCTAATAACGCATAAATCTCACGGCCGCCTTTGGTTGTGGCGCATTTTTGCCTACAGTCACAGTCAGGGAGCGTATACTGTGTGTCGAGGAATGCCAGATGTGGGACCGTCAGGTGAGTGCGCATTCCTCTTGGGATTTCAAGTGTATCAGTTACCGATAGCCTATAATGAGGCGTCTGGTGAGGAGGACACTGACGGACACGGCCTTTTTGACAGCAGCCCTCAGGGCAGAACCACTGCTGTTGTCTATAATCTCCAGCCCTCACCTGGATCCATTACAGTAGGACTTGCACAAATCATTCAGGCAACACACGCAGACGGGCCTTTGCTGGGGCCTTGATCTCTCCCACTCACTCACTCAACTCATAGTCGCTCGCCCAGACAAAAGGACCATTCAAAGGCCCCTTTGAGCATTCCAAAATAATTTTGGGTAGTGCTCTGAAATCGACATTCCTTCTCCATAATTCCTTAGCAGGGTGATAGTCAGCATGCCTTGGCTTGGGCCGGGTGACGACTGACATCCTAAACATCGTCAGTCATTGAGTCCTGCGAAAGCCAGTAATGTCCCAACGTCCCTCCCCCCTTTCCTTCTCCCTCCCTCCCACTTGCTTCCTTCCCTCATGGTTCTGGTTGTTCAAAACCCTGCATCACAGATGATAAAATGATGCCGAAGAAATCGTTCTATTGGACTGTCAATTACTTGAGTTCGTACTCACAAAGACAAATACCATTAATCAAGGTGGATAACCCACCAAGAGGGAGGAAGTTCATAAAACGCTGGGACATCATGCCTATCAAATGTTTTGCAGAAAGGTTCTCAGTACCATCATTGTTTTAACATTAACCTTTACATTAAACAGTGTTCGGGCGTACAGTTTCAAAGCAATCTTCAGTTACACCAAAACGAAGGCACTATCGTTGACTAATTTATGGGGTACCATATGGCTGAACAAAACCCACTGCCCGTCCCCCTGTAAAACAGTTAATGGACCTCACCTGTTGTGTTAACAGGAAGCAATTACTTATAATATGTAAGTCAATACAGACTCGAGCCAGGTCTTTCACTGGATACACCTTCTAAAGTTACACTGTTGCAGTTCAAGTCCTTGCCCAGGTTACACAGACGGCGTGCTCTAGTCTGCACAGCCCATGCAGGACAATAGGCTGCTAGGCTACCAGTGACCACTAATGGTGTACTGTGTAGTCAACCCTCTACAGCAAGGGGTTTTCAACTTTTTTGACACCAGGGCCCACCATTTATTCAGGATTTGAGCCACGGACCACCATGTGATGACATTTTAGCCCCACAGACCCAAAACCCAAAGATTTCTTCTTTTTTTATCTACAATTCCAGGCTGGATTTTGGAAACATAACAGGCAAACATAGATCTCTAGTTGTGTAGATTTGGGCTAGTTCAGATGATGAATATTTTAACTCTTGAGAGTGTAAAAATGAAACCAAATGGACCCGCAAGGGTCCATTTGGTTTCATTTTTACGTTCTCAAGAGTTACATCTGCTTAACCAGCTTAGCTGGGGACCACCTGGAACCCTCTCAAGGACCACTGGTGGTCCCCGGACCACCTGTTGAAAACCCCTGCTCTACAGCAAGTCTGTAACTTCCACTGGGGTAGAAGAAAAAGAGAGACCCTCGAAATAAGTAACAGCCACAGATGTTTGTCATCTACTCAAACAAAAGAGTTTCTCTCTCAAAGTTGTCTCTTTCTCTTCCGTTTCAAATCCACCGCATCCCCCCCAAAACAGAGATAAAGCATGTTACCCCTCGCAGATAACGATAATTAGATGCAGATGAGAGGCAGAGATGGGGACAGTAACAGCGTTAAACAAACCTCTGCTCGTGTGCATGTGTGTGTGTGTGTGCATGTGCGTGTTTGTTTGTGTGCGTGTGTGTACCTCTATGCATGTATTTGTGTGTTAGTGTGGTCATGCTGCTCACCTGGACTCCGGTGGGGAAGGCTGTGTGAGGCAGTTAGTATGCACTGCCCCTTTTCACTTCCTCAGGCTCTGGACCCACCTCCCCCTTCTACCTCTCTCTCACTCTCCCTTTAGTCGCTTCCTCTAGCTCTCTCTCTACACTTTCCTCTCTCTCTCTCTCTCTCTGAATTGAAGCAGACAGGGTGGGTGGGGGGAGTGGCGGGGGGGGGGGGGGGGGGGGTTGAGAACAGGGTAACTGCTGCAGTTGGAACACAAGGCTCTTTGTCTGGGACCTTTCATATGGTTTCCTTCAAGCTTGCATACTGAACGCATTATTCTATAATATATTTTCATATTCAGCGCAGGGATGTCGGAGGACCTGTGGGCCAATTTCCCTGCAGCCAACCCCCCTCCCCCCCACCCCAACAACCCCGCCGTCCCCCAAATCCCCCTTTTTTCTTCCCTTCCTCGACCCTTTTTCCCGCCGTGCACACGGGGGCAGACAAATCCAAACAAAGTGTGAGATATATGCAGGAAAATGACACTAGTGGGCCAGAGCCGAGACTATTTGTTTATGCTGGGGCCTGTGCTTGACTGTTATTAGTTATAAAACAAACCGGGGAGAACAGAACAGCATTTCCTCTCGAGATTTAGGACAAGGAAACATAAAACTGGGGACATTTTTTAGCAGGCACAGGGTTGAAGGGGACAGTAACTCAAACTGTATGCAATGCAATAATAGAGGGAAATACTGTACCACCCCCTCGATATCGCTGAGCCGCGATTTATCCAAAACCTCCCATACACGGGACAGTATTATTTTTGGATAACTTATCAGTCCAATGGTGGGAATTCGTTTTCTGCTTCACCCAGTTGCTGGCTGCTCAGAGACGTGTTAGGGACACTGCACAATTCCACTTTTAAAATCCCTTCGACTGGATCCTGAAGGCCCTCAGCGAGATGGAGGCTGACAGTTAACCCTAACCACAAGCACGACACATGGGTCCTGACTGTCGTTGACAATGTGGACTGACTCGCTCTGTTCAGAAACACGTTATTTCTTCTGGCTTAAAAACTAAATAAAAGAGAAAATCGCCTGGATGTCTGCCATGCAAGAACAACAGTTTAATCACCATGCCGCCATAGGATAAGTTCACTTTACTCAACGCTGCATTTCTTTCAGCTTGTGGTAGACCGCTCTGCAAAGCAGATTCCGTAAGTCCGATTCCCTCCAGAAGCTGAACATTTGGAACGTTTTTTTTTCCCTGCAGGATATGACAAACTACCAAGAAATGAGTCAAACAGATTTGGTCAATAGAGCCAGCCTGAAGGGTGGCGGTGATGTTTTGGTGTGGCGTCAAACGTTTGTCGAAAGCACTCAGCGCCATGTTTCACCTGACTGATGCTCCTGCCAAGCTGTCACCATGATCCATCACTTACGGGCTGCTTTAAGTACCTCCTCCCTCCCTCCCCCTACGCCTAACCCAATGCACCTCTTCCTCCATGACCCTCCACATCTCCCTACTCCCTTCTCATGCCATAACTCTCACTCTCTCTTTTTCTCTCTCTTTTCTTTCATCACTCGCTCATCCTCCCTCCTTCCACTTTACTCTCACACCTTGCATCCAACCACCCCCCCCCCCACACACACACACACACACACCAAAAGGTCTCTCCATCTATGCCTCCATGTTTATCCTTCTAATCATGCCCCCCCCACTTCAATCTCTCAAGCCCACCGGCCCCTCCCACGCCCCCCACACCTCCACCCCATCGCTCTGTGTTCTGTCCTTTGAGACCCAACCTCTCCTGACATGTTTGGATGTGTAGGACCCCATGCAGCTGGGAGCTCTCTCTCTCTCTCTCTCTCTCTCTCTCTCTCCTTCTTTCTTTACTTGTGTGAGTGTACGTGTGTACACATGTGCGTGCGACTGTGCGTGCATATATGTGCGTGCGCGTGCATACATTTGTGTGTATGTGGAGAGAGAGGGGGGGGGGCGACATTTGCGCACATTCCTTTAGATATTTTTTTTTATGCTGCAGAGAGTGGCGTGGAATTTCCTAAGTGATCTGGTTTGCATTCCGTCTCCAGTCATTCAGACCCATGGACTCTGTACTGGGAGACGTTATTAGAGAGTGCTTTGCTTTTTTTGTGATTCTTTTTCTTTCTTGCAATGGCTGGGCCCTGAACCGATTAGACCGAAACACAGGCACACATATCCCCACTGTATGTAATAAGATACAGCCATGGGACTGTTCAAAGGCAACGTCTGAGTATAAACAAGGGAGACGGATAGATTGAAGGAATGAGCGAAAGGGAGAGTGACAGAGAGGGAGGGGGATGTTTTGATGTCTCTTGCCACTCATGTGAAAGGAGCGCTCCGGGCCAATTAAATTCACGTCTAACGGTGCCTCCTCAAAACATGTATAACTCCGGACAGAGCATGGCTTGATGACCACCGGCGCCTGTGGATCGCTCCGCACTGATTTGATCAAAAAACTCACCCAAGTTTTAAACTGTTCTTTTGCCTCCATTTATTTTGGGTCGGCCTTGGTCTTCTGTATTTCACTGGAGCTGTCTCAGAGAGGGCAGTGCGGTCAGCAGCGGAGATGTCTGGGCCATGGTGAAGTCAGGGTGTGTCCGCCCATGGTCAGATGATGTACAGTAAGTAGACGAAGGCCTCCCGCCCGCATCTGGCGCTGGAAATAGACGGATGGATCCATGGGCGGATATAACATGTCCCATTTGGGGGGGCAAGAGAACATGTTGGAGGGGCAAGAGAAAATGCTATGGGGGCGGCTTCATCGCCGCACCCATTCCATTTTCGGTTACAGGACTTTTATTAGTCAAGTATAAAGCATCAATAATAACATCAGTTGTTGTTGAAGTTACGACAGACACACAGCATGCATAAAGCTATAAAGGTCTGACTCAGAGAGTTTTCTGTTTTCAATGATGAAATGCTGTTGGTTTAGTGGTGACACAACTGTAGTTAGTTAGTAGCAGTAGTAGTGTTTCACATCATTTTAAATATAAGCACTTTAATTTGAAATATCTTGGGTTGTTTTGCATGGCATCGTGTTTTGGGGGGCAGACTGGGTATTTAGGGGGGCATTGCCCCCCCCCATGCCCATGCCTAGATCTGCCCCTGGATGGATCTACGGGAGACCAACACTTGGAAGAATAATATGGTGAGGTGGACGGCTCTGACATTTCCATTTTGAATGCTATTCCAAACGCGGCTGCTGACGGCCTCCAGTATAAAGCCTGGTAATGTACTAAATCTGACCAAAAGGTTTTGCCAAATCCAATATACACTTGATGGCACAAATCCCAGTATGACAGGGCTTTGTGGTCTAAATTGCTTTCACAGACCAGGCAGGGCATGGAGCCTCATGGAGGGGCCAGGGGATTTCTGTGTGTGCGTGTGTGTGTGTGTGTGTGTGTGTGTGTGTGTGTGTGTGTGTGTGTGTGTGTGTGTGTGTGTGTGTGTGTGTGTGTGTGCGCACATGCATGTGTGTGTGTATGTATGTGTGCGTGTGTGTGTGTGTGTGTGTGGGGGGGGGGGGGTATTGCGTATGTACAGTATATGTGTGGGTGACTGAGTGTGTGTGTCTGTGTGTGTGTGTGTGTGGGGGGGTATTGTGTACAGTATGTGTGTATGTGACTGTGTGTACTGTATGTGTGTGCGTGTGTGCGTGTGCGCATGTGTGTGTGCGGGGGTATGTGTATTGTGTACAGTGTACAGTATTTTGTGTGTGTGTGTGTGTGTGTGTGTCTCGGGGGGGGGGGGGGGGGGGGTGGTTAACTGCCTGCTGTAACTGTGATAGATGGTAAATCACCCCCTATAGTCACTGTTGATAGACAGCTGTACATTTATTCTTCATTGCAACCGCAGGTCACATTTACTATATGAAAACTTGCATCCATCAGCCTGTGGGTCAGGTCAATCTGTCACCCCACGCCTACGGTCGCCCATCATGACATCACGTTTGGTCACCTATGTCTCCACATGTGATCACGCATAAATCAATCTGACATGTCCAAACCCTCCTACACTGGAGACACACTAAATATGGCCATGAACCTCGTCCCTATACCTGTTTTTCATTGCCAAAGTGACAGCACTGCCTCGGCGGTCTGCCGTCACTCAAGTGGATCTGCCCCAGCGCCAGAACGCGACCTCCACACTCTCACGGAGGAGACTGCTGATGAGTGACGGCGCCGCCGTCTCACGCACCGCCAGGCCACGCCTCAGCAGACATCCTCAGCAGCCCAGCAGAATCTGCAGCTCACAAGAGTATAGCCTGGTCTAGCCCTCAATGATTTTGGCCTTGGGGGGCGGGGGTGTCGTGGGATCCACACGGCGTAAGTGCTGCGCTCTGATTTGATCTCACTAACGTGTCGTCATCTCCGGCCCCTCCCCTCCCGTCCACTGCTGTTCTACGTCACATCATTTAGAGCGACGCCCACCCCAGAAGGTTCACTCCCCCCTCAAGGCCACTTTCCAACGTGCGTTAGTCCAGGCTTTCCGTTTTCGCGCAACGCGAATGAAAATGAAAGCCTGGGTGTCGAGGCTCACAAGAGCAGGACTGCTGCCACCGCCAATGTCTTATATTCTCAAACAGATTTTGTTTAGGTATGGTGTAATTCTTCTTATTGGCTGCATGGCAGCAAATCAGGTTTGGGGCCTTGTGGTAGGCCAAAAGCCCATGCCACCAGACCTGGGCCTGGGCTGACCAAATAAATACCCAACCTACAATTAAAAAATGTTAGTGTATACTCCCCTGCTTTGTTCATCATGAGTTGAAGCTCTTGATGGCTAATTACGTTGTATTATGGGTAATTATTTGGTAAGCCCAATCCCAGGTCTGGTAGTATAGGCTTTTGGTCTACCACAAGGCCCCAGACCCTGATTTGCTGCCATGCAGCCAATAAGAAGACTTACGCCATACCTGGCTTATATGTCATACCTGACAAAAGCTGTTTGAGACTACCAGCTAAGGTCTCGAACAACTCCTGCAGTGTCTGCAATGTCTGTATAACTGGACAGCAACTCTACAGTACATCTTACTTTACTGACACCAGATTAATAGTTTAACTGCTGTGTCGCTTCTCGCCCTCAGGCGTCTCTGACCTTGTACAAAAGCTCCATATTCCACTGTCGATTTTCTGCACCTATGCTTCATACAATAATCCATTAATTGATGAAAGAAGTATGTTCATATTACTGGTGACATATTACATATATCTATCCATCCATCCATCCATCCATCCATCCATCCATCCATCCATCCATCCATCCATCCATCCATCCATCCATTTATCTATCTATCTGTCTATTTATCTGTGTGTGTGTGTGTGTGTGTGTGTGTGTGTGTGTGTGTGTGTGTGTGTGTGTGTGTGTGTCTGTGTGTGCGTGCGTGCGTGCGTGCGTGTGTGTGTGTGTGTGTGTGTGTGTGTGTGTGTGTGTGTGTGTGTCTGTGTGTGCGTGCGTGCGTGTGTGTGTGTGTGTGTGTGTGTGTGTGTGTGTGTGTCTGCAGGACAGATGGGCCTGCAGACGAGTAGAACGCTCATCACTACCCAGGCTGGCTGAATCCATGGATCCGCAGTCAACCAAAAATCTCCCTGTTTTACATGACAAAACAACAGCAAACGACAGCCGCGTCGTTATTCATTACATTATCCACGATATAGACACATCATTCTTTTACACAGTCATCTCTATGTGAGTACAACTGAATCGATATTGCCCCCCACACACCCCAGCTGCGACGCTAACTCACACATGAATCAGCGCTAGGAAATTAATCTCACGGGACACTGCCTGCTAGACATAATCATAATCACCATTCCTTTCACTGTCAGCTGCTCTGTACACCTTTTTTTCTTCTTCATCTTTTTAATAATGAACAATCTCCTGCACTTTCCAGTTTATAATCACACTGAACAATGCAGGCCAGGTGGCCAACACAAACAAACTCCGGATGCCGGCAACAAGATCACTAAAGCCATTTGGTCATTAGTCTTAGAGTTATTAACAACAAAGGGGTCTTATCTCCTCTTTCCGTCCTTAATATGTCCTAATATGGAAAATGTTCTAAAAAATAAAGCACAGACCAAAGTTCTACTGGGTGAAAACGACATGCTCATGGCCAGCCGTGGTGGTTTTACGGTTTCTCTTGTTTCTGGGTGCGGTGTGAAGGCTACCGTTCTGTGAGGTCTTCCACTCTGACTGTACAGGACATTACTTGCTTCAGAGGAATGTTAAGGCAGCACTGCATCACTCCTTATAACTTCTACTGCGGTGTTAAGTGCTAGAGAATGAAGGGAAATGGGTGGGAGCTTAAATACCCCTGGCCTGGCTACTTACGCTTAGTTTCACCCTGTGGAACTTTTATTTTTCTTTCAAATCACGTATGGTTTAACCATTGATATAACGAATATGGTAAGAGGTAAATGAAGTGGTTCTGACATCCTCACAGTGCTATTGATAGCTATTGATGAACGGCATCCCAATGTGTTGGCCCAGTTTGTGTACGGCCCATTTCCACCCATGTAAAGACATGGGTCTCTGGGTCGACAGGGCCTCCCTGCTCATGAAGGAACAAGGAGGGAATTATTCTCCCAACAAGAGCCTCTCTCTCTGTTTGTTTGGATCAACTCTTCCCTTGAACGTAATCAAACATTATACCACAAGAGACAAAAACAAAATACCAAACGTTGATCTGGTTCACTGCCACACAAGTTTGGGACTAATCTGTGTCACACAGCGCCGGTTGTGAACAGAAATATTTATTCCTGTCTCTCCTCCAACAAATGACATTAGTGCATGAGCCAAAAATATTTGTGAAGGCCACTGCTGTGTGTGCATTATGAGGTGCCATTCCTGGAAATCAGAGGCCCAGAGGTGTGAATGTGTGCTGTCATGAGCTCTATATGCATAATCTCGTCTCATCTGGGGACGGAGATGCTTTTAAAACTTGACTTTGCATCGTCTCCACCACCCCGGTACCCCTATACAACCCTAGGCCCCCCAACTCACTGCCCCTGAAACAACAGCCCATCAACACTGATGCAAACCAGACATGACAACACAAAGGGGAGAACAACAGCTTTGTACAAAGTCATAGAGAGTCCCCATCAGAGATCAATACAAGGCACTGATCATCCCAATAGTCTCTCGACTCTGAGGAACCCAGGCCTTAGGAAGCAACCATGAAACAAATACTATTTGTTGAGGGGCCTAGGGCTTCCTTTTGTCTTGCGTTGCGTATGCTAACAAGCAGGGGCGGATTGGCACATATTTTCCCACCGGGACATTTTTTCCTTTGCCAGGCCACCCTGGGGGTGGCAGCTGGTTAACCAGATGTAACTCTTTGAGAGCGTAAAAATGAAACCAAATGGACCCTTGCGGGTCCATTTGGTTTCATTTTTACACCCTCAAGAGTTAAAATATTCATCATGTGAATTAGCCCAACTTAGTCTACACAACTAGAGAATGTAAATGGTCATTTTGATCTGTATGTTCCAGGCAAGCATCTAGCGCATTTTAGTGCATTTTGGAAGTACCACTAGTGCATTTTGGACCTTGGCAGTTGGCAACACTGCCTCCAGCAGCGCGAGTGGACCCTGTCCAGGCCACTAGGTGACGCAGGCCACCGGGAAAACTCCCTGTACTCCAGATGGCCAATCCGCCCCTGCTAACAAGTTTCTCTTTCCATTGACCTGATTTCCATGGGCTGACCTGTGATGCTGGCCGGTGTGCACTTTGATTCTTGCCAGTGATAATAAAACAATGCGTAAAGCACATTAAAAACAATGGAATCAGACCCTGCGAGTGAGGTCAGTCGCTCGCTGCTATATAATGAAGATTACAGGATGGAGAATTTCCCATTTCTTGCCTGGTCCAAAGGTAATTGGACCCGTTCAGACGCAGCGTAGTAATAACATTGGTCTCCATCAGAAGTCTCTCAGGATGCATTTGCGGAGCTACAGTACCCAGTAACCTGTGCTGCTTCCATCATGTCTGGGAACCATTAAAATCATACCTCCTGACATCTGGAATCTGGGATTTTCACATTTTTACTCTCTGAATTAACACACCAGGTTCAGTCTATTTTCCATTCAGTGGCTCAAGGTATTTTTATATTTTGGACATTGGATCTTTTTTCCATTGTTTTTTCTCTTTTTTCCATTGTCTTTTTCTCTACCGTTCTTGGTAAAAAAAATAATTAAATGAAGGAAAGTTGTTCAAACTCCCACCTGGGATCAAATGATCAAGATTGGCTGTTAATGTGGAAATGATCCAATGATAAAAAAAAAGAAAATATTCCTGTGTATTCGAATCACGGTAGAATAGTTAACCGTGAGACCGCTTTCCACACAGTGATTTCATGCTTTTTTGCACAATCGAGTTTCCTGTGACTACTCACATCCTATTACCAGGGAAATGTGATCAAAGGGTGGAAAATGAAATGGAGAAGTTCAAAAGCAGTGAAACCAAAGCACAATGTCATTTCAACTGCAAGGTAATGCGCCTCAATGTTGGCCAGGTGACTCACATTTTAGTCCACTCTGGCTCTCTGCTTATTGAGTCATCTCTGTCACTTCAGTCGGCTGGAGGAGACCCAGCCAGGACCACTGTCCACTCCAATTTAACGGTCTGCACTGGATCCCAGCGCACCGAGCTGAGTGGAGAGAGAGAGAGAGAGAGAAAGAGAGAGAGAGAGAGAGAGAGAGACACTGGCAAGCCCATGAGTTTTCCATTAAGGTCATCGCACTACAAACAGCCTGAGCAGGCAGGTCCGTGGAGGGAGGCCACTCGCAGCGAGGGTGGACAGTGTTATTTATGCTCTGTGTCCAGGCTCCAGAGATGATGGGAGGTATAAGGCAACGCTGAAGAGGACCCCTGTGAGCTGTCCAGCAGCTGCCTGACAGATGGGGGGGGACCAGCAGTCTCCCTGTAATCTGCCTGGAAAAGACATGAAGAAGCACCAGAAAATGGATACCAACGTGTTGCTGCTCCTCCTCTCCCCAGGTTCTATATAAACATTAAATAAACACTGAACACTAAACGCTGCGATGGGTTTCCGAAGATTCACGTCTGAGCCATAGCAAGGGTTAGGATGAATGAGTATTGGCAAAGGGAAGATATAAGTATCCATTAACATTAAACATCCATAACATCTATATGTCATAATATTCAATGTTTTTTGGTGGTTGAAAAAATGCCACGTCTGTAATTTCAGACTTGTACTTGTTCAAATGATGCACATAACACCCGTTATGTGCATCATTTGAATCACCTCAAAGGCCTTCACGTGGAAATGACCCAAGAGCTGTGGGGGCTTGGTAAATCTTGTCATTTTATGGCCTTCAGCTATTCGTCTGTGGAACCGCAGTGACTTGTACAATAGTGGTTTACGCCAGTAAAAGAGATTTGAATTCCCCTAGACTAACCCCCAAAAACTAACTCTTAGGAAAGAATGTACTGTGTGAAAATTACAAGCAACTTGATAACAGTTGCACCATACGCAAAGGGAAAGTACTGCTGTTCATGGGATGGGACGGAACACGATCTATACGAAAACATGTGATTTATATATACACAACTCAAACTTACGGTATGTGCTTGCCTTGCACACAGACACCATTGTGGATCTACATGCAACCGCCATGGGTCCGAACTCCGGACTGCGTCTAACACTCATCCAAAGGGGAATACTGTATATTCACACCCTCTTTCTCTTTACTCCCTTCCAAACACACACACACACACACACACGCACACGCACACACAAACACACACACACACACACACACACACACCATCACCAGGAAAGTTGAGAAGAAGACCCCTAATTCGAACACATGTGGGAATCCAACATCTTGCGACTAAAGCCTCCACCCCTTTCTTTTAGCAGGATAGATATATAGGGCTCCATTTTCGTTACATGCTAAACCCCTTATGCCATATCCCTTATTTCATTTTCACTATTTTGAAAAACTTTTTTGGACTATTTCAACATGTCAATCTATTAACACGTTGTGAGCTAGTAGACTGGCCATTTGAACTACTGAGAAATGTTTTTTTTAATAGTTTAAAAAGGCAAAGAAGTTAAGGGATAAGGGGTATAGCGGTAACGAAAATCTCACCCTATATAGTCTGCTGTTCCTTCATACAGGACTACTCTGCTACACAGACCACACACGCAGTACTTGTACACATATGCATGACATGAACACGTATCCCCCCCCCCACACACACACACACACGTGTGCTTGATTTAATTTAGAACAGTTTAATTTAGAGTGAGAGTAGAGTGAGAGAAAGAGAGAGAGAGAGAGTGAGAGTGAGAGAGAGATACTGTCTCCAAGGCCTTATTAAATTCATTTAGTCACACAATAGAAGAATAACGGATACCATTAAGGAAGAGGGTGGGTGTCTACAGTGGGTGAGGCCCCTGTCAGCAAAGCGTTAGCCACCGGTCTGGGAGTTTGAGAGTGTGTAGAACATATCCGTGAGTTTGGCTCCGTCTTCCTGTGACGCGCTGGCGGGTCCCATCCTCCTGAAGAGGCATTTCCTTTCTCTCGGGAGGAAGGTTGCAGTTCAAGTGGGCGTAGGAGGAGGAGAGGAGGGGGGGGGGGCATTGAGGCGGTCAGAGCTAGTGCTTTGACTTCTTGGAAGACGCATTGCATGCAGCCAGTCGGGGGCGGATTGGCACATATTTTCCCACCGGGACAATTTTGCCTTTGCCAGGCCACCCTGGGGGTGGCAGCTGGTTAACCAGATGTAACTCTTTGAGAGCGTAAAAATGAAACCAAATGGACCCTTGCGGGTCCATTTGGTTTCATTTTTACACCCTCAAGAGTTAAAATATTCATCATGTGAATTAGCCCAACTTAGCCTACACAAGTAGAGAATGTAGAAGATTAATGGTCATTTTGATCTGTATGTTCCAGGCGAGCATCTAGCACATTCTAGTGCATTTTGGAAGTGCCACTAGTGCATTTTGGATCTTGTCCAGGCCACTAGGCGGCACAGGCCACCGGGAAAACTCCCTGTACTCCAGATGGCCAATCCGCCCCTGCAGTCAGTGGTCAGTCAGCCCAGGCCAGGGCACATCGTGACTGTTCTGAAAGGGATAACTCATCCAGAAAACACTCTTATGAGAGCCCGTGGGGATGAGTGTGAAGCCGTGTGCAGTACACCAGTCCAATCAGAATTAGCAGTGTTTTTCAACCTTTTCATACCAGGGCCCACTATTTATTCAGAATTTGAGCCATGGACCACCATTTGAGGACATTTTATCTCCACAGACAACAAAACTAAAGATTTTATTTACTTTTGTCCACAATTCCAGGCAGAATTTCAGAAAACAAAACAGGCAAACGTACAGATCAAAATGTCTATTGATCTTCTACATTCTCTCATTGTGTAGACTTAGACCTAGGCTAAGAGTGTAAGCATGAAACCAAATGGACCCGGAAGGATCCATTTGATTTCATTTTTACATTCTCAAAGAGTTACATCTGGTTAATCAACTTTCCATCATTTAGCCTGGGGACCACCTGAAATCCTCTCAGGGACCACTTGTGGTCCCCGACCACCTGTTGAAAACCCCTGCTTTAAAGCGATTGTGGGGGGGAAATATTAGAGAACTTTAGCAGATATTTGGATATCTGGGAACTAAATCATTACCAAGAAATTTCTTCACCATTGTGTTTCTAATGGAGTCTAATAACATGTATAGTAAAATGTTGAAATTCAACTCCCATGGGAAACCTCATAAAAACAGTTCTAAGTCGGAGTACCATTCACTAACCTATAAAACATGCCAAATTTCATCATGCTTTATGTAGCATGTGATATATCAACTAGAGTTTTTTCATGATGCTGAATACATTCCAAGCATTATATTGCAGCAAAACACACTCAGTGGCATGAATGGCCATATTGCTGGAGTTGTTTTGTGGGAAAAACGAATGCTTGGAATAGATAGAAAAGCCCCTAGTTAGACATAATGCATGCTACATAAAGCATGATGAAATTGTGCATGTTTTGCCTTAGGTTATTGAACCACAACAACTACTACTCAATCAAGTCCGCGGTTGTCTCGGTCTCGCTTTTTAGTACACGTTATTAGACGCCATTAAAAATACATTGGTAAATTTTCCCAGTCAGGTCTTTCAAATG
The DNA here is from genome assembly GCA_039105355.1 of Benthosema pterotum. NCBI lineage: Eukaryota > Metazoa > Chordata > Actinopteri > Myctophiformes > Myctophidae > Benthosema > Benthosema pterotum. Next base: position 40,288,771 of record CM076984.1, read on the forward strand.
TTATAGATTAGAGTTATTAATTAGATTAAATTTGAGTTGATTTTTTCAACTCATTCCACAGCGATGAAGAAACTACATTAAATAGATAATTTTAGCATGTTGGATTATCTATCTCACGCACATTTCAAGCCTCTGCAAATTGATTTTCATACCGAAGTGAAATGAATGGAAACATTAGCTTCTTCGAGGACTAAGACAAACCACAACATGCTTTGGAAAATGGTTGACAGTAATGTTCAGTGTTACAGTGAGTCATTATCAATATAAGCTCCTTTAACCTTGAAAAGACAGAAAAGACTTTAATGTCCACAGCAGAAGGGGAAAATGGTGAACTATAGGTCTATCTCTGTATCTGTTGGCTAACAAACAGGCTATTATTTCATCCGATATGATGGTTATGTACAGTATTAGCTTGGCAAATAAGGTTTATATACAAAAATGTTTCGGGAAGTATTATTCAATTTATTCTGAGAGAACAAATAGCAGCTAGTATAGATGTTTGGCATCTTCTCTAGACAAGTGAAAGTCAGTCAGTGGTTCACTGTCAAAACACCGTGTTCTTATTAAAGAGAAATACAGTAGCACAATTGCGATCTCAAAATCTCAAAATGGCGACTGCAAAAAGAATACTTGTGTCAGTCAGTAAAGGCATTGAAACACTGTCTCCAGACTTAATTACTAAAATTACTATGATGTTGTGATGAAGGTTTTGCTATTGAAAAATAATATGGATCCCATGTTCCACATGTGTGTCTGCACTGTCAATATCATCAGACTTCATGTATCCAACCTGGGATGGCAGTCATCTCAGTCCCTCATTGCAACTCAAGGGGCTTATTGGATCCTCTAGTGACATTTCATAATAAATAAATAAAATCTACTGGAACACATACCTTACAGTATAACCATACCACCTACAATATGATATACAGCGAGTGCCTATTCGTTCTGTTGGATTTCATGCAGGTTTTGTTTTTATAATGACTTTAAATTTGTCACAATTTCAGCCCGATCAAACGTACATTATAAAACTAAAAGTTAAATATATAAAACAATGTTTTATACCATCCTGTTTTGCATATTAAACAAATAGGTACTTCTGTGGCCTATTGCAAAACCTAAAATAGGTTTAGGCCCTCTAGAAAGCTTAGACTGCTGCAGAGCCATGCTGTAAAAATAAAAAGTGCTTTCATGATCAAATATCTAATTGATGGCAATAAATGCACTTACAAAAGCAACATTTAGCAAACCAGTTCCTCTCATGCCATTATTTCAAATGAGTCTGCTGATCACTGCCATTAGCTTCAAACTGGACAAACATCTTGACATGTCATGCCAAACCCCCATAATAAGGCTCCAATATTTCAATAGTGTCGAACGTGGGTATTAACGATTGTGACAGAAATGGAATAGAACCCACATAGCACTTTAAGCAATTTGAGAGAATTAGACACTTTTAGTTCATTGGTAGAAAGCCTCGACTGGTCCCATCTACAAGTGGTCTGGGATATTATGGTTCTGATTGCTGACATTATAAATCCCCATTATGTGATACATGGCCACAGCTTTTCACCACTCAAACCCGATATGCTTCATTGTGCAGCAAATAGTTACAATAGTGCATCTACACACCCACAACTCGTTGTGATGCGGCCACTATGTAAATGGCAAAATTTTAAAATTTCTTCTAACTATTTGACATGCCCAGAATAGGGTAATATACGCTGAGTGTTGTCCTCGACTAAATCAATTTTTTTGACCTATTGATCAGTTGACTTACAGTAATCAACAATTCTGTAAAATTGTACTGCTCATTTACAGACCAGCCTTTTTTGGTTGGTGAGGGTTAGAACTGAACATTGAAAAGAAATAAGGTCCGCAACACTGGATGAGAGACTCAGCTCCTCTACTTTATTCAACGTTTCGATCGTTTGTGATCTTCTTCCTGAAGAAGATCACAAACGATCGAAACGTTGAATAAAGTAGAGGAGCTGAGTCTCTCATCCAGTGTTGCGGACCTTATTTCTTTTCTATGAACTCTTTTTGTCCTGCACCTGGGCCTGTTATTGGATGTGCATGCTTTATCTTTTGTTAGAACTGAACATTCTAATCTTGTTTTCCCATTGGCTACAGTAATTATTAAAGTTGTAGAGCATAAAAAAGCACAAATAACCACTAACTAAAAACTCTTGACTGACAGAACTGAATTATTATGAGGGGATAGGATAACCCTACACTGTTGTTTCACCGCCTGAGAAGCTAAGGCGGATTTTACAAGGAATGGCTAGCAAACTTTGCAGTGACTAACACAAGTAGTGTTAGCAAAAAGCATGGCATGAGTCTCTCATAACTGTGTGTGTGTGTGTGTGTGTGTGTGTGTGTGTGTGTGTGTGTGTGTGTGTGTGTGTGTGTGTGTGTGTGTGTGTGTGTGTGTGTGTGTGTGTGTGTGTGTGTGTGTGTGTGTGAATGCATGGCTGCGCCCACGCGGATGACACCTAACTTGAAAAGAGCTTGTTGCTTAAGAACCAGACGGTACTGAAAACATTCTTTGGACCGCAAGTTGAGTGATTCACGCAATAAAAACAAAATAAATAAATAAAACGAAACATTCTTCCTGTGATAGGCTGGAACATCTTCAGTTGTTCTTTGAACATGTTCCACACTATGAGCGCTGGCCTTGTTACCTTCTACTGTAGTCTGCTGATTCAGAGGAGGCCCACAGCTGCAATGCGGGGGTGTGTCCAGACACACACCTGCAGAGTGTGTGTGTGTGTGTGTGTGTGTGTGTGTGTGTGTGTGTGTGTGTGTGTGTGTGTGTGTGTGTTTATACAGAACATGTCCTTTCGTGCATGAATAGAGACATGCATGCAACTGTCGCAGCAGGTATAAATCTGTCACAGTTTGACACCACAAAAACCTACCAAACCTAACCCTAACTCCGGCCTAACCGTAAACATAAAACCTAACGTAAACGTAACCTAAACGTAAAACCTATGCCTAACCTAACCTAAACCTAACCTTAACCCCCTGACTGTTATAGCGGTTGTGAGAGTTAGTAAAACTGCCACGACAGTTATGAATAAATATGGTATTTATTCATGAGGTATAAAACTGTCGGGAGCGTTTTGATACCTGCAGCGACGGAGTCATACCTGCTGCGACAGATTCATACCTGTGCCGACGCCTGCCGCGGTCGCAAATTGATTTGGCCCCTCCTGCTCTATAGGAGGAGCTTTGTCAGCCACACTCTCTTTGTTGACTCAAGGTAAAGAGGACGCTGTTTTTCCTCTACATTTTGACTATGGGTTCTCACACTCTTAAACAGAGGCAGCATCCCGCCTGCCTGTAGACGTTGCTTCACCCTGGACGTCTGGAGAAGATGCCTGCCCCATGACTTCATCGCCTCCTCCCCGTAACAATGCTCTACGCTCTCATCACTCGTTGTCCTGCACCTGAACCCCCGAGAGGCCCGTAGCAAAACAGGCCAACGCGAGATCAATATTAGAATTATTCAGATGCCGCGTGGGAAGGAAGTCCCCCCGTGAAATTTGGACTGAACTCATTTGTTGTTACAAAGAGCTAGGTTTAATAAGGTGAAGCCATCCACACCGTTTATACTCAACGGTATAATTAACTGTGAATGGCGATTATAGCTTTACGGTGAGCTCATCTGCTCGGCATATGGGGTTTAAAAAGAAAAGTTCTATGTGCTTTATGGCACGCAATTAAGGGGACGTGTTTTTCTTTCTCTCTCTCTCATCACAGATTGTAATGGAAAAGCTGTTTAACCCTGTCGAAATCCCCTCATCCACTACTGATGAAGCCACCCACCTGGAGGATAACACGATAAGCAGTCAACTAAATAAAGGAAACAACCGGATCAAGGTTTGGGTTACTGCTTGTGACCTTCTGGTTTGACGAGGGGAGAAATGTAGCACGTAGCGAATGATCAGATCAATGGCCTTATTTGGGTGTAACGCCTTCTAAACGGGGGCCAACAAACACAACATTATTGCTGCTCTACTGAAACTCAGGCATTCCAAACACCAGTCATGCCTGTGTCATAAACAGACAACAAGCTTCAACACGAGGGCTTCCTGGACAAAGTCGCTTCTTTCTTTGGAACACACCATTTTGTTGCTTTGCCTTTCCTTATATTCTCACCGAAAAAAGGGAAAGCAATTTCCAGAGAAAAATCTCTTGCACTTCTTTTCTTGCCTTCTCATACGTACTCCACCCACTTTATTAGGTCTTCTAAGACCACAGATATTCGGACCCAACCACGCCAGTTCAGCTCAGAAAAATAAGAGCGCCGGCGAAAAAATGTCCTTCCGCAGCTGAGCCAAAGTCTTTAACGGACCTATAACAGAACCTCTGCAGTCAGGGAGGAGCTGAACGCTATCCACCCCCCTCTCTCTCTCCACAGCATCTCCGGTGGGTTTATGTCAGATGGGGTTATTGAATGAGAGCCCTCTCACAGCTCCGCGGTCGGCCTGTGTGCCTGTGAGTCGGCGACATGAGCCCGGTCTCAGAAACAGTAAAAGTCACCGCAGAAAGAGCTAGGGGTCGTCATCACCGACTGGCAGATGAGTGACAAATCACATATGCAGCACTTAGTTTCCGTGGTGAAGTTTGGCATGTGGCATCATTTGTGTGTGTACTGTGTACTGTGTGTGTGTGTGCTCACTCACTGGTCTGCTGCCTGCTTGTTTGTCTGTCTGTGGATGTACAGTATGTATGTATGTACAGTATGTGCACATGCGAGCATCTGTTATCAAACGCCTGTCCACATCCATCTGTGCATGTGTCTGTAGATTGGCGGTCGTGATTGAATGTGAGCGCCCAAATGCATGCATACTGTGTGTGCGTGTGTGTGTGTGTGCGTGTGTGTGCGTGTGTGTGTGTGTTTAGTCTACGTGCCGCAGAAGAGAGACCTGTGGTTTGACAGAGACAAAGTGCTGAGTTTTTTCCTCAGTGAAGAGAGAATCACCGGATGACATCATCTCCTTTCACATGCTGGCTGGCTGCGTTGAGCTCAGAGTGCCCAGGTGCTTAAACATATACTGTACTGTATTATACAGGACTCACATCATATCCTCATTACATATCATCTTCATCACACAGCATGTTGATTCTGATGCTGCCACACCTGCACCTTTCACGCCCTTCTTCTGTCGAAATACAGCGTGGGGTATTGGGGGAAATGCCCAAATTCGTCAACACGATTTGTCGTATGATGAAGCAGTGACAAGTCGTGTGATGTGGTCTCAACTCCAAAGGCGGAGGCGTTTTACTGCGCTGTTTGAGGGAGGTCGTAAAAATGAGCTTTTTTTGTGGATTTACTCTGTCTTGGAATATTTATCCTCCATAGAATAGAGTCATCATCAGTGGGAAGGGGTTGAAAGGGTGGAGGAGAAAGAGAGAGCGAGACAGACAACCAGGGAGATGGGAGACATGCAGTTGAAAAAGGGTGGGGGGGTGAAAGAGGCAGTGGGTGATTAGGTTAGTGGTATGCCATTGTCAGACAGTAGAGCAGGCTTGCCTGTTGGCATTATCAGAGTATTAACTGCATCTGCTACTGCAGCACAAAATTATGCTGAGCAACAGACCCGGGGCAGCTATGGCCATCGGATCAGAACATCCCAATGACAACAGATGACCGGAAATGATGACAGAGAACATATGTCATAGTAGGAGGTTGAATTAAGCACTTTTAACAGTGGCGTCCATCCGTATTTATAGAGTAAGTTTAGGCTCACTGTTATTGCGACAGTGTCATTCAATGAAGAATACAGGAGGGCTAACCACAGTGGTGTTACATAATGAAGTACAATTTTTCCTTTACTACCTTTCTTCTACTTCACTATGTTTTGGATACCAATGTTGTACTTCTATACTCAACATTTTACTGCATTTCTTTGAAAACCTTAGCTACTAGTTACAATCCTACCTGATAATCTTAGATGGGTGTCTGAAAATATGTATGAAAGTAATGTAATCTAACAAGGGGATCTATTAATAAGCTAAAGTTTATCCGGATATAACATATAATGTGAGGGTAAAGGAGAACATTCCCAATCTCTCACTGATGAGAGGTTTGACCAGGTTGACCACAAATCACAATGAAACCCCCAAAACACAGCATCCTTTTCCAATGAATATTTGATTATTATCTCTTCATAAAACGTAGTTCCGTATTTAGAAGCCGGTTTCGGTCTCAGTTCTGAATGGATTAAATACATTTTATACCAATATGTTTGTAGCGTCTTTCACTCACGTATATTTATAATTCTGGATATTTACTTTTAACAGAGTATTTCAATATTACAGTATTGACACGTTTACTTATGTAAAACATTTGAGTACTTTTTTCCACCAGTGCAAGCCCAAGGCTGTAGCATCAGTAACTGTGTGGACTGCTTATTCCTCTGTGGTCAGTCAAATGCCTGCAGCGCTGTCATAAGTTCACCACAGACAGATACAGAAAGACTTTTCTCCCATAGGACATAAGAGCCCTGAACAGTAACAAAACTGCCAGGTCAGACCCATTCTATCTGTAAACACGCTATTGCTCACAACAGAGCACAAACGGTTTAGAGAAGTGACAACTCCCAGCAATATTTAGCTGCTTGTACTTGTAGTATTAGTTAATAAAATCTTCTTAATTAAAGTATTTTACTTCTCACAGACTTTTCACTGTATCGTATATACACTACAGTATATCCAGGGTGTTAAATTATTAACACATTCTGTACCCTCTTTTTATTGCAACTAAAGATTTGCTTTTAAAAGTTATGATAGAGTCTAGTTTGTGCACATTGTTAGTACAGTCTGCAGAGAATGTCACACCAACATTTTATTGCACACAACTTGATTAAATGGCAAATAAAACCTCATTGAGCCTTTGAAACTGAATTTCTGTTGGTTGCATTAGACTCTGTGTGGCATTCTCATCCCCCCTTTACTTCCCAAAGCAAATTATGCCATTCAGTGAATTAAAATTGTAGAACAACCCAAACATTGGGTCGTGGTTGCCATGCTAACGTTTATTTACACAATATGTAAATCCAATGAAAACAGATGTGTGCACACCACACCCTGGTTTATAAGTCTGCCGTTATACTCCCACAGAGTGCAGCTGATCATAAATGGTAGCTAACTCTATTGTATGAGAAACCACACCAAAACCATCTCCGGGATCACAAAGAATTCACTGGCTGGCGCTGTGGAGCAGCAATTGTAATTTGTTACCGCTGTTTTGAGTCTTATCACAGTTTCCGCCGTCCCATCTCTCTCTTTTCTTGGGATCCGTAACATTTCCCGCCATATTCCTTTGATTAAAGCCACATCTGACTCCCATTAAAACTTCCACTCACAGATCCAGGGGCTGTTTCGGAACTGGATGGAAAGTGTTCCCCCGCCCACCCCTTTCCTTTTTCTTTGGATTCTTTTTTTTTTTACATTCATCTATCCAGAGGCCAACTTGAAACTTTTCTACCAATGCAGGGAGAGTCTTATCTGCCTGTGAGTGAAGTCTTAAGGACACAGGAATCAAGACAAGCATGACATCGACAGGCAGGTGTTGACACTAAGGTCTCCGAGGCACTTGCACATCGGGCAAGTGCAAGTCAGATTCTACTTGCCCTCAGGTTATGGTCACTTGCCCCCAGGTTCCAGGTGGTCCCCAGTTAAGTTGGTTAACTAGATGTAACCCTTGAGAACGTAAAAATGAAACCAAATGGACCCTTGCGGGTCCATTTGGTTTCATTTTTACACTCTCAAGAGTTAAAATTCATCATCTTAATTAGCCCAGGTCTACACTGTAGAAGATTAATGGTCATTTCTGTATGTTAATTTGCCTGTTTTGTTTCCCAAATCCAGCCTGGAATTGTGGACAGCTAGAAAGCAGGGAAAGACACAGAGGCAGAGTGCAATGACTGCCTTCAAGACAAATTTATCTTGTGTTGTGTTATAGCGCACTAAGTTGCACACTTGCCCGATCGGGCAACCAGGTAGCAGTCTTCACTTGCCCCACCATTTTTTTTTACTTGCCCTGGGCAAGCGGGCAAGTGTTAGTGTCAAGCCCTGGACAGGCAGGTGTGAATTACTGTATCGGATCAGCGTGTTGACACTAAACTCACATGACCTTTGTCCCTACAAAGAACAAACTTTCTTCTTATAATTGAACTTTTCTACTCTTGGAGCTTAGCTGTGTCTCTCTCTCTGTACCCGCCCTGTGTTTCCTACTGTAGTGTTACCATGACAACTGAATGTCCCCTGCAAGATCAGAGCATGTCTGTCTGTCTATTCCATGGTATCTCTCTATCCATCTGTCCATCCACCACACACTGCTTTTATTGCTGCTGCTATATAGCACAACAATATAACCAATCAAGGCATGATAATGATCTTGAATCAACTTGTGAGAGCAAAAAATAAAAAGGGGAGCTAACATGCAAAGACCATTTGTGTTGTTGTAGTGTAATGGATAGAAGACGGATTGTGGCACCACCAAAACACCAAACAGAACTGGTCCCAATTGAGCTCTGGTTGGCAGGACAACAGGAAACAACATGATTAATCGGTGGGTCCCAGGGAGGAAGTGGAAATGCCCGGAGTCCTTGGATCCCACGGAACATCAGGCCAAGAACATCACGGGAAAATCATCAGGCCAAAAATAAATTCAAATGAATGAAACGCGCTACGATGTCAAGGCATCACGCTGTGAGGATGTAGATCCCCTATTTTCATGAAGTATAAATTTAGATTAAGCTGTACTCTGATTCCTTTTGGCCAGCCTGTCGGCCTGACAGCAGAAAAGGCGTGAGATATAAATGAGATGATTAACTGTGATGAACAGGATGGGAGAATGACAACACATCCTCTGCACCCTCCCTGCTGGGAACTACTGATGGCATTACAAATGAGTAAGTTGGCAATCGGCAGTAACAGCTGTATGGGTCTGTGTGTGTGTGTGTGTGTGTGTGTGTGTGTGTGTGTGTGTGTGTGTGTGTGTGTGTGTGTGTGTGTGTGTGTGTGTGTGTGTGTGTGTGTGTGTGTGTGTGTGTGTGTGTGTGTGTGTGTGTGTGTGTGTGTGTGTGCATATTCACCTGTGTACACGGCACGCATATACTGTACAATGCTTGCATAAGAAGTCTATTCATGTATTATACTGAGTCTGCAAATCGTACATCCACACTCGATAAAAGTGGTGCATCAAAGTGATTTAAACAGAAGTCTTGAAACATTTTGACTTCTCTCTGGATTGATCAAAGCACTCTACTCCATATGGAATATATTACCACAGACGCCTTGTTTCCAATGACCTATACCACCCATGCTATATCATACTACATTAACGGTAATGACAGACCAGCTATTTCAGGTCATTCACCCCTGCCACAACAACCCAAGCATGTTGTAATTTGAACCCATTGCCAAGAATTAATTGTCTGGCTTGTGCCAGAGAGCATAAATCTGCTGCTCGCATCCTTTAGAGTGTCAGCGAGGCTGCACTGAAACAGACGACTTGCTGACTATTTAGCGGCATGGCGGCCGGGCCTGTGCACTCATGAAAACGAACGAGTATCAATTGTCAAATGCCACGGTGGGCTACAAACAACAAGCCGTGAAATCAGCCATTTGGGATGCTCAGACAACAGATACCAAGGGAGCAAAGGTGGTGTCCAAAACATTCAGAGAAAGTAAAATTTACTAGGGCACAGAATGGAAAATGATTTAAAATGTAAGGAGAAAAAGGCAACGGGTTCAACTACACTGACATCTCACATGGTGTAAAGTCTCTGAGGCAATCAATCTTTTGGTGTTAAGAGTTAACGTCAAAATTCACATAACATAAAAACATAAAAATAAAGCATGTGATAGTATCTATGGACAAATAATCAATAACGACATATTTCTAATGAACGATCATGACACAATAACAACGGACTGGACTACATGCTTGTTTTCACAAGTCCATATTTCCTGCATGTCTGGTTCTTTGCGAGGCATTAGCTAAGTGTTCCCCGGGTCCAACTAAAACAAAGATGACGTTGGTAGCTTGAGTACAGCCCTAAACCACCGTCCAATCTATCTGCTGATCTCAGCTCAGATCCTGTCCAGACAATACCCGACTTCCCCCTCTGAACCAATCCAAACACATACCATTACAGGGCAGCCAGGAGAGAGGCAGGGAGATAGAGCAAAACAAAGAAAGAAAAAAAAAACTCAGAAGAGGGAAGGGGACAGAGAGTGAAGGCAGTGCGTGTGTGCGTGTGCATGTGTGCATGTTGGAATGGGATGTCCCACAGAGAGAAGCGTTATGTTTTGTGTAGAGCCCGACCGATGCCATATTTTTGTGGCCGATGCCGATACCGATTTTTGGAAAAACTGCACCGATGTTACCGATGTTTGGGACCGATGTATAATAATGAATTCAACTAATTAAAAATACATTTGAAAAACTTCTAAACGTCAAATTTATTCTCTCTTTCAAGTAAACAATAGAATACGACATTGACATCATTTACTTTTGTGAAATAATTCCATTTGCTGTGTTTCTTTTTCTGTTCCAGGCAAATATCGGTATAATATTTTGGTATTACCGATATATGGGCAGATTTTACCGATATAATGGCCGATGTATCGACCGATATATCGGTACGAATATCACCGATACCGATGCCGATATATCGGTATCGATATCGGCCGATATATCGGTACGACAGATATATCGGTCGGGCTCTAGTTGTGTAGTCTGTTCCAACCACTTTCTTCTCCGTGTTTAGTCTTGCTTTATAGAACTTTATCCCCCGTGACTCTGAGAGGCTGTTGCTCGCTGTGCCTCTCTCTCTCAGAGAAAAACCCCTTTTCGACTGGAACATGGAAAAGCATCCAAGTCCCCCTGGTGATCCCGTCTCCAGACCAGCGCTCCTTGCGCCGTCTGCTAGCCCCCAGCAGACATGGAGCCGCTGGGTCAAGAAGGAGAACTCTATCCTGCTTCTCTGGTGCCCTCTGACAGCCTCTAATCCAGTTATAGGACCACGTCTTGGCAGAGTAGCTGATGCCTGACAAAGCCCAGCTCTGTCTGTCTCTGATCCAGCCCAATGAGCTCTCTAAGCTCTTACAGATGTGTGTGAGGGAGAATGGGCATGGATGGAGCAGAGCCCGGCCCGCCCCGCCCCGGCCCATGCAGGGAAGGCTCCGGATGGGACGGTGCACTGACTGACTGTATGCAGGGGTGTGAAATGTCTTTCAACAACAGACTGATGAGCCCTTGTCTGTGTCTCAGCTCACATTCCCTCTCGCATTTTTTTTTAAAGCCGAGGGGGGGACCTTGGGCATCACAAGTGACAAGTGACAGAGTTCATTTTGTAATTAGAGCAATCAGGATGAGTTCCCCAGAGGATGCATGGGGCCTACAGAAGTCTGTAAGCTATAGACAGATAAGGCAGGTCCCGGACATGAGGATATCTGAGCCCTATTGTTCGGGCTGTACAGGGCAGGCAGCCAAGGAGGTTTTATCTGCTATGATGCTGTCGTCCTTAAAGTCTCTAAACTGCTGATCTTCAAAAGCAGACAACAAACAGTCTGGCAAAGAAATGCAACTTCTTTTTGACTTTTGAGTTCATGAGTGATTGTCATGCGTTTTATCATCAAACAAACCACTGGAAAATCTGGGGAAAATGCAACATCGCCACGATCATCTCCCAGATCGGCACACGAAGCCATGGCAGCCATTAGAGCTGAAACCAACAGCAGGACTTCAAAGCAGACAGATAATGCAATTGACTTTGATGACGGGGAGTACATCTAGAATCTAGATTATGTCATGGGGATTTGGGCGGTTGGCTGGATACAAAAAGATTTATTCAGTACGATACTGAGACATATGTCAGCAATATGTGCTTCAGTCATAGGTGTGTGTGTTAGGGTGACCAGATCCAAACTGTTCATTTGAGGGACAGAAGTGTTGCATGTGTGGGACAAGTGGAGTGTGGAAACGGGACAAAATGTCCCGTTCAAGATTCCATTTCACACAGCAAAAACAGCTGATCTAAAATCAAAAATAGCTGATCTACGATCTCAAAACGCGTCGCGCTGCGACGCGTTTTGAGATCGTAGATCAGCTATTTTTGATGCGACAGTATGCGATGTGGCCTCTCTAGAGTGAGTGTGGAAATATAGTGGTACCACATGTGGGAATTATTATTTAAAAAAACATAGCAAGAAATGATGAAATCCAACTATTAGGGCACTACAAATTATTAGGGCATTTTGAACACTGATGTCTGTCAGTCACAATGTGGGACAGAGACTCAATTTGTGGGACGCTTCAAAAATCTTGAAAATGAGGGACTGTCCCACGCAAAGAGGGACATCTGGTCACCCTAGTGTGTGTGTGTGTGTGTGTGTGTGTGTGTGTGTGTGTGTGTGTGTGTGTGTGTGTGTGTGTGTGTGTATGTGTGTGGGGGGGGCGGTGGATACCCATATCCCACCTCTAGCCTCCCAGCCGCCCCATTAACACTCATACATGCTTTGATTCCATGTTCTGCACCTCTGATCGATGCCAACGCGGAGCGCAAGGAGAAACAGCACATAGTGAATCCATTAGGGAGGGAAGAGGACGCTATAGCTCTCATTCCTACCTCCTCTTGACAGCTCCGGCATATGGAGGCCTGCATACAGTATAGGTTTAGCAGGGGCTGTACCAAGACAGACATGGAGAGACAGGGATGCAGATAGAGAGAGAGAGAGATGCCACATCGCAGTGTTTATTTAACCCCTGAGCAGTGCTATTCTTACAACAAGCCCATGTGCCAACATACACAGACCTGTACAATGGAGGACGTGGCTGTGATGAGAGGATGAGGGGGAGGTCAGGTGGGTGGATGGATGGATGGCATAGCAGGATGAATAGAGGGGTGGAGGAGTTAGAAATCAGGATGAATGACAGTGTGTGTGTGTGCATGTGTACGTGTACGTGTGTGTGCATGAGTGTGTGTGTGTGTGCGTGTGTGTGCGTGTGTGTGTGTAGATGGAGGATGTTATGTTTGGCTAACAACGGGTTGACGTATGTTAGGTGCGATTGCAGAGGTTTGGTCCCATCTTTCCCTATAGTCAGCTATTCATCTACTGACACACTCCACTCAAAGTGGGTAAATGGTGGTGGTGGTGTGTGTGTGTGTGTGTGTGTGTGTGTGTGTGTGTGTGTGTGTGTGTGTGTGTGTGTGTGTGTGTGTGTGTGTGTGTGTGTGTGTGAGAGAGAGAGAGAGAGAGAGAAAGAGGGAGAGAGGGAGAGAGAGAGTGCGAGAGAGAGTGTGCCTGTGTGCATTACCGGTATCATCGATCCAAAAGTATAGCAGAACTGAGAAATAGACATTGTGGTGACAATTTTCCTGGTCTTCACAAGAGAGTGACTATGAGCTATAGAGTGAGCTATTTTCAGTAGTAATAGAGTGCCAATGTGTGTGCAGTGTGTGCTTGTGTGTGCGCGAGAGGCGAGCGTGCATGGGGCATACGCACGCACACACACAAGCAGGCATGCATGCATACACCTCCTCTCTGACTCATTGCAGTTTGCCATTGGCTGGGTCAGGCTCCATTAGAAAAGAACAGTGACCCATGCAAGTCATTCTGCCAAGCGCTTCCTGAGAAAGGAACCACGGATTGAATGCTGTGAGGCCTGCAGTATATTTATAGACTGTCAGCTGTGTCTGCTGTGTTTGTTACAACGTCCCCGGCCTAATATTTCAGGCGTGCCATGCATGACTAGGTGGCGAATGAATGTTGACGAAATCTCTGCAGAAGGCCGGCGGGCACTGAAGAAACCATTGAAGAATTGGTTTGATCCCGGGAGGGAAGCACAGATGCACGCCATCATGCCTCTTCTCTGAAACAATTCCCGTGCTCTTTCGTGCAAAAAGGGAATTCCGAGCCTCGCAAAGTGACAAGAACCAAAACCACATGAAGTCAAAGCAACCAGTCAAGTCAATACAAAAGGGGGAAGCCATACCAGCGGTGCAACAATGTTATTATTGTCCTCAGAATCAAAGCAAAGGAGAGGATATTTTGTTTGGGATTAAATCCAAACCAGCATTTTGCTTCCTAAATCTGAGTCAGTAACCATCATGTACGCTCTCCAACGGCAAGTGTAATTACTGGCTGCAGCCAGGGTTAACTAACAGTTTGGGTTTCTCTGATATTTCCCCTCATAAACCTTTAGCAATGTAAGGCAGGGCCAAACATCCCATTAGAATCAACAAGGAAAAAAACAAAACAAATGCAGTATGTGTTGAGACAACACAAACATCGGTGGTAACAACAAGGGCATAGGTTATAGAGTTCAAGCAAGTCAATCACTATCATCAAAAACACAAGGGCAAAGAAACAAGTAACAGTAATTGACTGTGGCTAAAGGGGCTGAATAATATATGCTGTACTGTAGCAGTGTATGATCCAGTTATGTAGAAACTCACACAAAACAATAAACTCACCAGGATGAAAGCTGAAAGGCCTATAGAACGTGTCCGTGGATGTGGAAAGAGGGAAATAGTACTACCGCATATTCATCAAGGGCTATGCGAACAGAGAAAAGCAATTTGATCGACAGGCTGTATCAGGATCCCTTTAAGCTACATTCACATCAGCACACAATAAGCCTATCTGTAGTTATCTGGCACCCCATGGTACAATATTCCCAGTGTGTATGAGCAAGCATAACAATGTCTTACAAAAATGAACATCCTCATGAAACATCATACGCAATGTTTGTACACACTGTGTATTGAACTGTTGATAGAGCAGAGATGTCAGTTATACAAGCATCCCCGGAGACACACCCAAAAATGCAAAGAGCCTGAAGTAAACGCTTGCCAATCAGACCCAGCAGCGGCCATCTGGACCTATCCGATTGCAAGGCTGAATAAGAGACCGAAAAAATAAATAGCTGGTCGGTGCCAGGTTCCTGTTAAGGCTGAGGGAAGGAAACCCACAGTGAAAACCCTGTTCCAGCCCACAGGTGATCAGCCCAGCGTAAAAGCCTGCTAATGAATTCAGCGCTACAGTCCCTGAGGTGTCTGGGTTTTGGGGCTAGCGTGGTAAAAGGGGAGGTAATGCCTGACCCTGTGGCTGGGCCCTCTGGGTTAAGGCCTGGAGCCCCTGGAGCTAAGGCCCTGGAGCCCCTGGAGCTCACCCCCCTCCCCTCCCCGCACCGAGAGCTGTCGTAGGGGCTAGGTTACCGCTGGGTTTTAGTTTCCTGAATCCTGACCCACTTAAAGGCTGTGCGTGCTGACAAACGTAGCGGTGAGGTTGTCGTCTGGAAGCTAACCTGGTTCTCTCCCCTTCTGGCCTCTCAGCTTTACCAGCTTAGTAACTCCACTCTTATTTTGGACTCTTGTCTAATTAGGGAGCAGGCTGGACTGAGAGGGGGCGGGTTAAAGGACAAGACGGAGAAAAAGGGAAAGCAAGAAGAGAAAGTGGAGAGGAATGGGCAAACAGATGTGCACCAGACGTACAGTATGTATCACATCACATGCTAAACCCCTTATCCCTAACTTATTTAACTTCTTTACCTTTTTTTTGCTATTTCGACAAATGGTTTTGAAAGGTTAAAATGACTAATCTACAAGCGCACAGCATGTCAATGCAGAGGGGTTTAGTGAGAGACAGCAAAATCAATTTGCAACCGCGACCGGTGCTTGTGACCGGCAGTAAAATCGCTCCCGCAACTGTTATGAATTAGTCACGACCGTTATGTGGTAAATTAGTTTCGACCAGTGAAAACAGTTGCTTTAGTACGTGAACTTACCACTTTACTACTGGTCGCGACTGTTGGGACAACTAGCCGCAACCATTGGCCACTGGTTGCGACCACTGGGCCATCTAGCCCAGTGGTCTTCACGACCAGTCATCGCGGTCGCAAAATGATTTTGCCCCTCCAGGGTTTAACTTGTGATGAAAATCACGCATGTAATGCAATGATGTTTCATTTATCATATATCGATTCTGCACATTGCCTGTTCCCCTTCTATTTTCACTTGTTATTTTATTTATGTAACAGACCGGTAGGCTATATTCTACTAAGGATGTTATGCAGCATCATGTCCCAACATTTTGCTCTTTGTAACTGAGTGAGTCACTGTGCCCTGCTTGGTTCTTCATAACATAACCGGTGAAAGAGGGTAAAACGCATGAAGGGAAGGGTGTGTGGTGTGGTAGGGAGGGAGGGCACACATGAAAAAGCGAATGAGAGAAGGTGGAGACTCCTATTCTGAATACCTTCCTAAGGAGAAGGAATGCTTTGTTTGGCTTTTTCATAAGGTCATGTTATGATAACCCCAGCACAAAAATATTTATGAACTCAGCAGAGCGGGGAAGAGAAGGGCCCTTAATAACAGAGCGCGCTGGACATTCGCTGGCATGAGATTCCGTTAACAAACAATGTTGTGCAAGAAGCAACATTAGGAACATTAAGTCATCTAAATCCCAAGGCTTAGAATCGCGCTTCGAACTGCACACGCCCACATTCAATACGCATTCCGTTTTTGTTGTTTGTTATTGTGTCCAGTTTTTGAAATAAAAAATCCCTTTAAAATTGCCTCATTCCTATGAAACAATGCCTCCCCACGGTGGTCGGTCTTTTCACCACCCGACAAATTGAAAGTCTCGCAAAGACTTTGAAGGCGCTGGCTCCAACGGCTAACGTGTCCCATAGGAATGGAGAAAGGAATGGTGCTCCTTGGGGCGGGAGGGGGTGCGGGGGTGGGGGGGGATTGTTCGTGCTCCGGGCAGACCAAGGTCAAGCACTTTAGGGTCAAACTCATCCATCTATCCACCAGTAAATGGAAAGATGTCAAGAATGTATTACTAATACCAGAACCAGTGAACTCTCACATACCTGGCTGGAGAGGGCGACCACTATACAGCTGTGTCATCAACCAGAAATGTATCGAAACTGACATTTAAAAACTTTCACTGACTTGATGTACTTTGTAGTTCATGTTATCTAAGTACAAACGTGTTATCCAAGTACAGAAATGTAGTCAAAGAATAGAAGATCAATACAAATGACTATTGAGTGATTTTTATGTTATTCACATGTTTAATCAATAGGTTTGATTAACTGTTGGAGAACTGTGGTGAGAGTAGTGTAAAATAATGTAAAATCATTCATTCATAAATCGTAATCAATTCTTTTGCAGATTTGAATGAAATTCACTACATTCATGGTGAGAAATCCACTGGATAACAGTCTTTCATCTTTCCTCTTCATGTTTATTTGATATTTTTTTATTTTTCATTTGAACCGGTATTAAAATGCATGTGTGCCTAATGCCTATGCCATGTGTGTGTGTGCATGTGGAACTGTGTGTCTAAGTGTGCAATTGTGTGTGTGCCTGCATGTGCCAAGACCAAGTAGTGTAGGGTGTACTTTTGAGTTTTGACTACCATCTGGAAAAGGCATTCCATACCAAGAAAGATCTTTAAGTACCAACTGCTCAAAAGTGTTTCACAACATGGTTACAAGGTTAAACTGCTTGTGTCTATATTTGAAAGCCTAGGTAATGTCCACAGACGGGTTGTGAGGGGTCTAGAAAGATGGGAGGAATACCCAAATCAAAAACAGCGAGGCAGTGGCAAGATCATCTCCCTAACTGCTGCAATTGGCAGTCATCCACATACAGTATGAAGGAGGCCATGTTTTATGTATTCATAGATGGTGCGGCTTACAGAGTCTTAGCCCTAGATTTTCCACCACATATTCAGCTAATAACCGAAATAAAAGTATAACAATGTGTGCGAATGAGGGAACACATACGACCCATATATGAGTCTGAGGTCGCTGCAGATCTGGTGTTTGTCCAGTGAATTTCATTATCATACATTAATGCAATGATTGCTTGCAGATGAGAGGCCTTGAATCTGAGGCGCCAGATCTAAAGAACAAGACGCATCCAAACTGACCGGTGTGGTGGAGGTGAGGCATGATAAATATGAGACTATGCTACACAGGAAGTGGGTGGAAGACATCTCAAATTGGTCCCAGACCCAAAATACTCCTATAGTTCGGCAGGCACGATTTCTCCCTCCTTTATCCTCTCTCCCTGTTGCTCTAGTGATTTTTTCCACCCTGTGACCTACTTCCAAATCCATGGAACCGGCAAAGGATAATGAACTACACTGCACTCATTGTATTTCAGATCCATACTGGAGATGGCACATTCTTTTGTTTTGTGTTGTAGGTTCTACTATAATCTATAGAAATGGAATGAGTATAGATGTTTGTATACAACATAATATTAAAGGTAATAGAGGCAACGTTAGTATGTACAAACACTGTGTTTGTAAAAAAAAAAAAAAAAAAAAAAAACGGAATCTAACTCCACCTCACCTCCACTCTATTGGCACATTATGAATATGCTTGAGACTGCTGTGCTGTGATTGGCTAAAATGCTGCCCAACCCCACCCCACCCTCCTCCCCTTACAAATTAGCACCGCCTTTCCTAAGTGTGTGAATGTTTTTGTTTTCATCATTTGTTGACACCAACAAAGTTCTGGACCGTCTGCAAGACGAATCAATATACTGTAGCTATACACTATATCTATTTTGATTTTTGGCTAAAAAGTCACCTCTATTACCGTCAAATAAACAATGCATTCAAGTGTGATATTAACATGCACATGATCCCTCTGTGTGTTGGGGGTTGAGTTTCTCTCCCTGGATGGTACACTGATGATGACAAAATAATTTAACTCTTATAGGCAGGAAATCAAATCTGAGTCACCTCAACAGGAAATTAAAGGAACAACATGGTATTAGACAAAGGGCCACAAACCCTAAGTCTAACCACACTCTCCCTGCAACCCTACCACGATGAACCAACAGCCTGTCTGGGCTGCATGCACCAGATATGCTTTGGTAAATAATATTAATTTGGAAAACATGGCCCTCTGCCATCGCAGTTCAAACACAAAAGATGATTATTATTTCGTTAGGCTTATGGCTGTTTTTAGAATCCTGATTTGTAAAAAAAAAAAAAAAAAAATCACCTCTGCGATTTTAAGAGAAGGAAATGAATGGAGAATGACTGCAGAGCCAAGAAACTGAAAAGCCTGTTTATTATGCTCCACAGGGGAAATCAAATTCAAGGCGAACTCTTGTCTCGGAGCCCCTTGAACCTTTGGTTGTTTTGCGTTCTATTAATACCAGTACGTTGGCGAAGACATCAGTCTACAGCTGTATTCTTTCTTTCTAGCATCTTGGATGGCCAGTTTATGAGGGGCGTGAACTGCCACTAGCACGGAGAACTAGCCAACAAGATGCAGAAATACAAAATACAAAAGAGTGGTAATAGTGGTAATAGTACGACTAGATCTGTTTTGGATGAAGGTTTGAGCTAAAGAGAGAAGCTCTGTGATTTATCATTATAAGAAACACATTGCTGGTTACAAAATTTATTCAAGAAAATCACATCGCATACAGCGTATTCACTGACTGCAGGAGTGCAGCAAAGTGCATGGGTTTACAGCACTCATTCGTGCATCACAACACTGCTTTCAGACAGTACACTATAGACAAAGAGTGATGAAGTAGTGAATGGACTTTCACAATCAACTGCACATCCTTGCATCTTTGGAGTTTTGTTGGGTCATAACCCTGATTTACTCCCTTTGTTCTGCACTGCATATCGTGCGTATAGCTGATCTACAAGCTCACAAAGACAATTTGTGAGCTTGTATAAGTACTGGTATAAGGTATAAATCAAGGAAATGCCGTGTTGTAGTGTCTGCAACCAAGACACATCTCAGGCTCAGAACAGCTAATCTTGTCAATAAAAAGTAATTGCATGCTGCCATGTGAACTTTATTTCCAGTTCCTTCTCATTTCATGTCTTTTAGCACAGATGAACAACATCCTTCCCTAAAACATTAAGGCAAAGTATAATCTCTGTGAGATTCCTTGGGCATGACGATGAGATTTCTAACTTCTGCCCTCTATTCTCTGCCGACCACAGTCCTTGTGGGATCTTGAGTCTGACTCCTCTTCCACGACTAATTGCTAGCTTTGAGCTGTTCAAATAAGTATCTACAACCCAGTCTCACTGGCAACTACAAAATAGGGATGTTGTCTTTAACCCCGTGGGCATAGGCTTACGGTATGTACTATGCAAGTGGCAATAACAAACACGTTGGTCTTATAAAGGCACTGAATCAAAACTCTGATCTATGCACCCACTGCTAACTCAGTTCCCAGGTGACTCATTTGAGCTTAATGGTTCCTGGTCATTGTCATAGTTTTATAGTCTTAATGGTTACTGTCTGTTTTGGTTTTCCTCTGGCATCAAGGCCAAACATTAATCATTAACGTTACTTGTCACGCAGACTCTTCTAGCACACTGTTCGGCTCGGTTTTGAGGGTTAAGAGTCTCACGGCTTTCTGGGAATCAACCATCAAATTGTCTGGTATGCTGAACAATTCTCTTTGTGTGTCCTTCAGTGAGATTACAATTAAGAGATTACAATCTGTCTCTGTGTCTGTCCAACAGTACATTTGGCATCGATATGGCAAGGACATTCAGTGTCCGATTCTTTGATAGAGCTTCTCTTCCACGTGAAAAATGTTTTTTTTTAGAGGCTATAAGCAAATCACTTATTTTTGGTGTTTCCCTGTGTGCTGTGTGAATTAAAGTGTGTTAAAGCACAGCATCTGTGAAATGTAACGGGTAAAGTTGTTTATGGGGGCGGAAGCGTGCTTGTGGTGCGGTGGTGGGTTGTTCTGGGCTGGGCCCTGGGCGGCAGAAGGTTTTGGATGCCTGCCTGGAGGAGGCTGTACAACACAAGGCAGAGGGAACATCTCAGCTTGAAGCATCCCTCTACACACCCGCAGCAGCCAGCAGCTCTTTCAGCAGAGCCTAATGGACCATGGCCTTATGAAAAGCCCCTGGCTCCAGCGTGCAGCAGAACAACAATAGGTCGTCTATAACAAGTGCTTCCCTAATGGAAAGTGTCTATTTTATTTATTGAACTTCCATTATTGCTGGAGTGCGGCTGAGACATGTACTACTTCATTTCACCCACTGATAGACCTTGTTTGGGTGACTACACCTGGACCTCGCAGGATAATCGTGGTCTGGTCTGGCGCCCATCCTAATGAGCTCTCGGGCGTCTTAAGTACAAACTGTGAATTAATGTATGACAACCCTTCCACAGTAGCTTCAAATTATCAGCCATTTTGTTATATGATGATGATTCACTTGAATAGGGTGAAATAGGGTGAATAGGATGAAAAACAGTAAGTGAGAGGCACCTTGTCAATGGGAATTCACTGTTTGTTTAAGATGAAAGCCTACACTAACAGATAAGAAATAGTGAAAATGCCATTGGTAATGAATGGCAATTTTGATGTCATTGTCCCAATACAAATATTGAATGCCATTGATAATAAATAGCCAGTTCCGAATGTTTGTGTAGCCTAAATATGAAGTACGGTATGATACATTAAGAATGCCCCTCACTTCACTTGACTTTTGAGGGGCGCTAGTTCCTCCTATTTACAGGTTAAATATTTGTTTTTTTCAACAATGTCGGTTTTAACAATGCCCTTGACAATGAAGAGAAAATAATGTTTGTTTTGTTGCGAACAAACATTATCACCTGTTGCTAAAACAAACATTATGTTGAAAAAAAAACTGTGAATTGAGGGGTGCTCTTAAAAGATAAGAGTGCCACTCACTTCACGGGTGTGATTTCTTCATCCTAGTCCCAAACCTATAGCCGGTATGTGAAAGAAAAGCTATAGGTACTGTGGAGCTAAGTACTCCCATATACGGTATTAATTTACTTATAGTGACTCTATAAAACATTTAATATAGGCTTGGTTTTGCAAAATTCAAAGTTAACGTTTAGGCCTCTGGATCATGTACTAAGAACAGAACTGGTTCAATCCTGGGGAAAGGGGCTTCAGTGTGACTGTGGACAGTTCAGAGAGATCTTGGAGATCTGAGTTCATTGCAAAAATGCCAGAGAGAGAGAGAGGTTGGTTATCTGGTGTGCTAATATGAACAAACAGCACAGTGGCATCCTTATTCAGAGGCCAACGTTTCCCTCAAAATAAACCTTGCATCAGAGTGACTTATTAAACACCTGTAGCACATAAACAAAGGCAAACAAAGTCAATTCTGTATATAACAAATGATAAGAAACCAGTTGGTGCTTTCTCCTTTATGCCACCCTGCCTACTGGTCATCATTCTTGCCACAGCATTATTGGGGATCTATTGGGTTTTTTTAGACAACTTTTGTCAAGGGTGATTTTTGCTTTTGTTCATGTCCACCATTTCACCATGCAGCCAAAGTGTATGAAATCGCTATGGATAGCAGAGCACCAAAACAAATGAAAGGACAACATGTCCAGATACCTGTAAGTTCTACCACAAGGTCAACATCAGAGAGCTCCATGTTAACACTCAGGCTCAAGTTCACGCTCAACTCCACCCTGGGCTGGCGTTCAACCTGTGATGAACATCGCAGCTTATAAAGACATTCCAGAGGATTCCTCCTTTGGTTCACACTATTCCAGACACTTCTCAGGTCCACTCGAGTCTTTCCATTG
The DNA here is from genome assembly GCA_039105355.1 of Benthosema pterotum. NCBI lineage: Eukaryota > Metazoa > Chordata > Actinopteri > Myctophiformes > Myctophidae > Benthosema > Benthosema pterotum. The sequence goes on from CM076984.1 coordinate 40,311,386, forward strand.
AGGAACGTCTAGTAGCCCCTGGGCCGGAGGCGACCGCACTGGAGTATGAAAACAGACTTTTTGCCCTCCAGGCTCCAATAGCTCCCACGAGGCCCCTCCGTGCACTGGCCTGGGATCAGTTTGCTGACACAGTTGCGCCTGCATACACGTAATGCACCCGGTGAGCGATTGAGCAAATAAGAAGTAAAAACACACAGAACGGGCTGTAGTCTGGGCCTGTGACAGCCTCGGTGCGCGCATGGGGGGGGGGGGGGGGGGTCTGGTTTCTCAGAGTGTTCTTTTTCACTCCAGCCTCCAAAATCAACATTCCATCTCGCCTCCAGCCTTCAGGACCCAACGAGAATGAAACGGAGAGGAGGGGGTGGATGACAGAAAAGAGAAACAGTAGAGGAGTGGGCTAAGGTTTCGCCAGGCTTGGCTCTTCCTGCTCCGGAGGCACACATGCCTACAGGTTATTAATCTGAGAAGACACCATCAATTACACCTAATTAACCAGATGATGGTCCGCTGAGCAGAAAACGAAGGTGGTGATTAATCAGTGGGATTAGCTCCAGGTCCAGTGCTAGACCCGAGGGCATCAGAGGCGAAATCCAAAAGCGACGTCGCCCGCAGGCACCCGGTTTCAAAAACGGGCGCCCGTTTTTGTGAAACCGGGCGCCCGTTTTCAAAAGCAGGCGCCCGTTTTCACAAGCGGGCGCCCTTTTCAAAAGGTTATGGTTAGGGTTAGGTTAGGTTTAGGCATAGGTTTACTGAGGTTAAGTTTAGGGTTAGAGTTAGGTTTAGGCATAGCCTAGTTTGTGAAAACGGGCGCCCGCTTTTGAAAACGGGCGCCCGCTTTTGAAAACGGGCGCCCGTTTTTGTGAAACGGGCGCCCGTTTTTGTGAAACCGGGCGCCCGTTTTTGTGAAAGCGGGCGCCCGCTTTTGAAACCGGGCGCCCGCGGGCGAGGTCGCTTTTGGATTTCGCTGGCTCTCCCCGAGGGCTTCAGAGTGGAGAAAGGAGCTTCTCATCTTCTCAAACTATTACTTGACTGCACATCCAAATGTGGTGCACCAACAGTCAAAGGTACAGGCCCATAGGCTCCTAAGGGTTAAATCAGCGATGTGCACTCACCCGACAGAGCTGATAAATTTCATCAATGCAGAAAGCATACCTGTTTCCACATGTACAGACATGTGACAAATGAGTGGAAACAACACCATAAAGTGTCTTTGTAAAGCGTTGGGCCACCGCATGCCATCAGAACAGGTTCAGTGTGTCCTTGGCAGAGCTTGTAGAAGATTCTGGTCCTCTACTGGAGGGATGGAACACCATTCTAAGTCTGACATTTTCGTTACATGCTAAACCCCTTATGCCATATCCCTTATTTCATTTTCACTATTTTGAAAAACTTTTTTGGACTATTTCAACATGTCAATCTATTAACACGTTGTGAGCTAGTAGACTGGCCATTTGAACTACTGAGAAATGTTTTTTTTTAATAGTTTAAAAAGGCAAAGAAGTTAAGGGATAAGAGGTATAGCGGTAACGAAAATGGAGCCATTCTATTCTAAGTCTGACAAAACATTGTCCCTCATCGGTGGTGGAGAGAGTTGACTAATAACATGTCAGTCCAATTATCAAGCCACTAAATGACCCATTACTTGGGGACATTATCATCCCAAAACAGACCACTCCCATCAGCTAAGGAATAAGAGAGACTACTCCCATCAAGTGTAAAGTGTAGTCATAGGATAAAGAAGATCACTAACAATAACTTTGTATTGACTTGGAGTGACCTTTCCCACCAAGGGGACAAGTGTACCCAAACAAGATAATTCCCACCACAACCCACACTGAAGGGGTCAGGCCTGCACCGTTCTCTTGTGGTAGACCACATTTACAGACTTATGGAGCATAATACGGTGAAGGATGACTCATCTGACCATATCACTTTTTTCCATTACTGTAGACGAGAGCCTATGGTATTTACACCACTAACGCACTGCAACCAATACATCAAGCTCTTTGTAATTGTCGATAGATTGACTGTTCTTGTAGACAGTTTGATCCCATGTTCTATTGACATTCTCAGTCATCTTGTTTTTCTCTACATAAACCCATTAATGCATGAATGCCAAAATCGAGGTCAATTGCTACTGCACCAGCATTTGTAAACATGCAACAGAGCGTGATATGTTAATTGGCAAATTATTTTGCTTGTGACTTTTACTCAGTAATTTTCTGTTAATGTGATTTGCTAACAAAGGGCTAAACGACAATCATATATTATATACAGACTGGTAGAATCCCTCTGCTATTAGACAGACTAGAGTTACTGCCTCTGTAGAGGTGCAGCTTTTCTGCTGTTTTCCTCGTACCGTATGTTGTGCAGGGACTGGGTTGAGTTAGTGGCGACTGGGGGATGACATCACTGTGGAACGGACCCGAGTGCAGTCAAACTTGTAGTTCAGTAAGAAATGACTGGGCTGTCTTTGTAAATAAAGATGTAGTGCAGAGGAAAGGAAAAATAGGTTGAGGGGAAAGGAAGGGAGGGAGAGGGAGAGAAAGGAGGACATGGAAGGAAAGGCTTTAGCCGTTTACTAAATATCACATCATCTTTAAAACTGTTTCGCCAAATCCAAATACATTCAAAACAAACTTCGTAGTGCAGGGGACTCTGCAAAAGAGAGTGAAGCACGCATGAAATGAGTCTCATCTTGATCCAGGAAAATGAAATCCTGGCCTGAAGAAAGCTGTTTTTGTCACTGCTGTTACACGGGTCAATGAAAGGTCATAGCAGAACCCTCCCCCGAGTTATACAGTACGTCACGGTTCCTACCAATCTCTACAGATCAGAATTGCTCTTCATCTGTGCAGTGCACAAGTTAAAATGTGCCAGTGTGACTGTGATTTAAATACATCCATGATGTCACCTGACATTGACAGCAAATTTTCAATAAATGAAATGCGTTTGCATCTAGCAATCCCACACAGTAAGAGTCCATACTCTTTGCAACATGGCTGTGTTCCCTGGTGGGTTGCAATGACACTGCACCAGTGCAGGTGTACTGTGTTGCTGATATACCCCAGCAGCCAGATACTGCTGCAACAGGGAGTCAGAGCCATGGTTCAGTTGGTATGGCCTCCCTGCATGTGTTCTTTATTACCTCATCTTCAGAGCTGATTTATGACTCTCACACAGGCCCCTCTTCTGAGCTGTTTATATCTGCCCAAGATAAAAGAAAATCCGGGCTTTATTACTGAGGCAGCGAGGGTCTGTTTACACAGCAGAAGGCCTCATTGGGGAAACTGTAGCTCGCCTTGCACCAGCTATCTGCTGGGATGCCAATAAACTATTCCATATGTATGAAGGCACTTGTACTCTTTGAATACAGTAGCATAAGACCACCACCAATAAGAGTTTCACAAGTTAACCAATTAACCCGTATACCCATTTTGTTTGACAATGAGACGAGGCTGGATTTTCCCCCCATAATGATATGCCCAAAAAATGGAATGCCAAGTCTAGAATGGTTCATGAAAAAGTATATCCGTTTTAGAACTCTCTTTGATCCGTTATTGATGATGTCAAGGTACTGTACAGTATAGTCCAACCCTCTAATGAGGCAAATCACTCAAGCATTCAGCTTTGCTTGGATTCTCCACAAAACGTTCACATCTGACTGGCTCTGGTTTCTGTCTAGTCCGTTTGGGAAATGCCACTGAACACATACAGTAATGAGGCGTTATGCTGGCTGTGTAAGCCAACCTACACATGATCACACTATCAGATGCATATTTTAGTTGCTTGTATAACATACCGTTTCATCACACTTACAACATCACCATCTCCTCTTCCTATTCTAATTCTCCAGTCTGCATGCTCTGTAATACTAGCCACCACATACAGTATTTTTGCTTTGCCTGTGGCGCCACCCTATGGAGAAAATCACAACAAAAAAATAAAATAAAAATAACAGTCCTCCTGAGTATGTCCAAAGTGACAATAGGTGCAATGTGCACTTGTATTTCTTTCATATTTTACATTCAGTTAAACACAAAATGGGACAAACAAAATATTTTGGTTATCACTTTTTATTAGCCAGTACAGGTTTTAGCTGTATTGTAAGGCTCTGTCTTACTACAAACCAAAGACTTCCACAGGTTAAACACTTTAGCGATCAAAAAGGTCACAGAGAACTACAGAAACCCTCTGACGAGAGGTTGGTGGATTGTTCAAACAACCGGTAATGTATATTTAGAGTAGATGATAAGTGTTCTTAATACAGTAAACAGGTAGAGAGTACATCCCTTAACGTATTTACAGCGCCTTACTAGTACAGACTATATATACTGCCAATAAAACTTACTGTGACTTATCAGACGATAGTGAAATAAAACAAAGCTGTTTAAAGAGACTGCCCCTCCAAGAACAATCTACCTTGATCCGTAGAATACAGTACACAGCCAGTAACTGTAAAAGGAGTCTAGTATGTGATAACGATAATTGCTGCATGCGGATAAATAATTTTATATCAACGGAGAACGGTGATGATGAAAGAGAAGCAAGAAGCAGGAAGGCGGTTTGGGGGTGTAAATTGTTATGGGTGTAGGGATGTGGTGGATTCTATGTCAGCAATTCTGATTCTGCTTATCGATTCACTTTCTCAGTTGTTCATACCGATTCTTATCATGGTAAAGTAATTCATATAAGAAATTGCAACAGCATGAATCTAAAAACAAAGAAAAAATAAATTACATTTCCTTAGTGTCCAGGTATAACCTCATACATAATTATGGTAGTGTAATGTCTCCTTATTTAAACATCTCCTCAACCGGCCTGTTTGATACAGTACTAAGTAGTTTAAATGGCATCTGCCAAGTCCAATATCCACAACAAGTATTATTCATAAAATATCCTATCCTACCCAGTTTAGAAAATAGATCCAAGAGTCTACATTAGTCCTCCCCTACCCTCAAGGTGAGGAGGCGCCACTGTGACAGGTTACGAACCTTCGTACAAATAAATCTCGTCTCAAAAGGGAGGTCACTTGAGGATACTCACTGGTGTTGTCCTTACAGACCCGAGGCATGTGTTGCACCTTCAACGTAAATTCAAAAAATGTTTGTGTCCTATATGACCTGTTATACACATCTTAATTCATATGGTTACGCAGTGTTTTCTATGTGACCCCCACTTACTATGTATGCAGACTCAACAAGGTGATTCTCCTCGATTGCTTCTTTGCCAGCTTTAAGTCAATAATTCACACCTCCCAAGGAGGAACAAGTCAAGTTGTTGTTGCTTGGACTTCAAATAAAGGTAAAGCGCTGTATGAATAAATTAGTTTATCACATCTACTTTGCAAACACATGGTGAATTTTCACAAAGTGCTGCTTACATTTACTTCATGGTTGTCCCAGGCATTCCAATCATCCACACATCGACATGGAACCTTCTGGACCAAGATAAATCTTGTAGAATAATTTAAAGGAAGCTTGCACATTTAACTTGCATGACAAGATGTTGGTGCAGATCGACACCTGGCTTAGAACATTGTCCATCATGTTATCATGAAGAGAGGCGTGCAGAGTGGAGATTTAAATATGTATTGGGTTAGTTTCTTATTAATGATGATCTGAAGTGTATATAATTGATCGAGGGTTGTACAACATGTATGACCGCATTCCGATTCAATTATTACTAGGATAACGTGTTCTTCTCTTGTACTTAGATAACCCATTTCATATATTTTGTATTAATTAATCATATATATATTTTACTGTCTGTCTTTATTGTTAATTCCAATTCTTTACACTTGGTCAAAGTTCATGTATTCATTTTTGCTTGTTTGGATTGCTTTTTTTTTTTTTTTTTCTTAGTTTAATATTGTGAGAAGTTGTGTGGAAACTGTGTGGGGAGAGAAGGGAGAAGGAAGGGAGAAAGTAAAGGAAGAACAAGAAAGGAAAAAGGAATGTGCAACTGCATCAACGTTCTACTAAAAGAAAAACACTAAAAAAGAAACAATATTTAAATATGCAAGCATTCTATCTACTATATTTGACTACATGGTGAGCCATGTGTTGAGTAAGCACTGCAACTGATATGACCGATAAGAGCAAGAAAATAAAGACGGCATTACATTTTATCAATGCATTTTCGCACCTACATGAAGCATGTTACAGTATGTTTGCAGTCAGCCATGGTATTGTCAGGAGCCTGTAGTTGCTAGACTCTGTCGTAACTGGTGATGCCATGCAACGATTTTTGAGAAGAACTATCGTACATTAGGCCACACATTGTAATTGCATCTGAACAGCGCTCTTCTGTATCGATAAGCAGAACCAAAAGTCCTGGTATTGTTTCAATCAAACGCAGAGTTCCAACGCTGAATTCATACTTAAGTGGGGGTGGGTGTCGCTGTCGCTCACCGAAAATAGCAGATCTACAAGTTCAAACAACAAGCCGCATCGCATGTCTGATTGTACCATGTGCTATTTTTGGTATACTTCAGAATTAAGGAATGTGGAACTATTCATTTCCACCCATAAAGGCTAGTCTATCTGTCCTTCAACGCACAGCCCTTTGACAATTGTCGAAAGGGTCACGCGACAATTGAAAATTCAAGTATGATTTTCAAGATGTATAAATCAGCCTTAAGACTCTGGGAGTGATTTAGCACTGTGTGTAACACTGTTTGTCATGGTGTTCTCAGGGGGCCAGCGGCCCCAGATGCAGCTCCACGTTGTGGGTGAGCCAGATGGCCACGGGCGTGGCACTGCCACCACCCTCCTCGTTGGGCCTTACAGGAGCCGCCAGGTTGCGGAAGTCATGGCGGATCTTAAACGACACAGTAACATCTGCATCCTCCTCCTTCTGGGGAATTACCTTAATGAAGAAACCAATCTTGTTGGATTTTCTGAAGGCCACAACACTGCAAGGGGGGGGAAGATATTAAATTAATGTGAGTCAGAAAGTTGGAAAACTAAAAACATTTCACAGTAGTTGGGTCTCTTCTTGTTTAAATAGCCGGTTGTCATACATTTCTGTCTAATAAATAGGGATGGGTACCTTTCACCTTTGAACCGATACGATACGATACTCGATACCTGGGAATCGATACGATACCAGAAACGATATCTATTTCGATACTTTTTAAATTATGTATTATATATTTTACACATCATAGCAATGGTTTGCTTGAATCATATCTTACATAATGTATGATGACTGTATCTTTATGGTGACTGCTATTATCTTAAAATACAGTATCTCAGTTTGAACATTTTTATTTATTATGAATAATGAATATCTAACTAGCCTTTTAATCACTTATTAGCAATAAAAATATTAGATAATACTGATGGTTGGTAAATTGTTTTTACAAGGAAAAATTAGTTACCCTATGCTATGGCCACTGTTGCCAACTTGGCGCATTTGTCGCTATGTTTACATTTTTTCCAGACCTCCGGTGATCCTCCGTGGCTAAACTGCAGTGGGCCCTGCTATGAAAATGATTGAAAACCACTGCTTTAGCGCATTCTAGTGCTTTCTGCAAGTGCCACTAGTGCATTTTGGATTTTGGAAGTGGCAACACTGTCTATGGCACGCAGCAGGGAAGAGGGGGGAGGGGCCATAGACTGCGCACAGTGAAAAAGTGAAAGAAAAAGTTTAGTTCACAATTAAATAATGGTATTTAATCGTTGCATGAGGATTTAATTGGACTTCCTGTCTACATCCATGGAGAATATGCTTAGGATTTGTCACTTTTTTGAGGAAATTACTTTTAAAAGCCACGATTGGACAAGCGAGGACTAGACATTACGACATCAGGTAGGAGGCGTGGAGCTTTTCTGATCAGCAGAACATTTCCATGCAGAGTGGAAGTTTTTGCAAAGCACTAAATGTTCGTCTAGTTTAGTCAACGAAAACCATGCGGTCTTTGTAATTAGTCAACCAGGACATCTGTTATCTCGTCAGCGTCAGTCCTTCTGCTCGCTCTTTGAAGTGCGTCGGCACAGAATGACAGTAGGCTACAAAGTATCGAAACGAGGCACCGTTCATTTTGAAGTGAATCGATCCCACTAGGTATCGCTATGTCCCAATCGATACCAGTATCGGTATCGCTCACGGTACCCAAGCCTACTAATAAACTGTGTGTACTTACTCTGGGTCATCCTGGAAGTCTTGAGGTTCAGCTAGCTCGTCGTATTCGGCTGCAGCATCTTTCCCTGCCAGGACCAACTCTTTAGTGGGAACCATCACCTATAAATATACATAGTTAACAAGTAAGTAAAATGTAAAAAAAAAAAAAAAAAAAAAAAAAAAAGTATTACTTCAGTATACATTGTTACTGTGATGAACCATTGTGTAAATCAACTATGTGACAGTGTTACCATCAATTAGTACTGATTCTAGAGTACATCACACAAAGCACCCCCTAGTGCTGAAATTAGGAACTGTAACAATGTCACAGGAAAAACTATTCTTATCAGTGGTTCTAAAGGTTGGCTCCAGAATGAGGTTCCAGTGGGTGTAGGTAACAATACCTTCAATAACATTTCACCAGAAATGGCTTTCACTATAGACATAATATGCACCAGGCCACTGGATTGTATGACAATGACAATTACGCCATAATTTTATAGGAAGGGACAACTTGAAAGAACACCAGTGCAAGAAATATGCTCTCAGAGTCTCCATCTTAAAACCATTATACTTGCGCCTCATCTACATATGCAAGAGGAGTCGTTTTTGCTTTGAAAACACTGTCTTCACACACCATTGTCGTGGTGGTTCTTCATCGTCAATGTGGCATGTGATTACAGTAATTAAGTAAAGGGGTTAACACACCAGATGTGAACGGCGCACGGTGGCGCACAACATTGGTCTATTTTTCCACGCATTGCTACGTGGCTCTATCCAGGTTCGTGGCCATGGCTACAGGTCTGTGCACTAAACAGCTCCAGCCATCCTGTGTGTGTTGCTGCGCAGCATTTACTGCGCCGAGTCGCCGCACTTTGGCACGCCGTACCCACTACGCATCCAGTGTGTGACCCCCTTAACACTGTGGCTTATACAGCATAGCTTTTGGTACCATATATGGAAGAAATCAACAGGCACATGGCTTAATACAGCAGGGGTTGACACTAAGGTCTCTGAGGCACTTGCCCATCGGGCAAGTGCAAGTCAGTTTCTACTTGCCCTCAGGTCATGGTCACTTGCCCCCCAAAAATATATTGTAAATTTTGCATTTAAGTTTACTTCCTACTTGGGTGCTTGGGTTCCAGGTGGTCCCCAGTTAAGTTGGTTAACCAGATGTAACTCTTGAGAACGTAAAAATGAAACCAAATGGACCCTTGTGGGTCCATTTGGTTTCATTTTTACACTCTCAAGAGTTAAAATTAATCATCTTAATTAACCCAGGACTACACAACTAGAGAATGTAGAAGATTAATAGTCATTTTGATGTGTATGTTAATTTGCCCGTTTTGTTTCCCAAATCCAGCCTGGAATTGTGGAAAGCTAGAAAGCAGGGAAAGACACAGAGGCACAGAGTGCAATGACTGCCTTCAAGACAAATATATCTTGTGTTGTGTTATAGTGCACCAAGTTGCACACTTGCCCGATCGGGCAACCAGGTAGCAGTCTTCACTTGCCCCACCATTTTTTTTACTTGCCCCAGGCAAGTGGGCAAGTGTTAGTGTCAAGCCCTAATACATACCGGTATTTAAAAAGGTTAAAAGTAGAAGGCCTTGCGATTACTTGACAAACATGATGAGATTTTCTCTCGAAACCAATTACTGTAAGTTTAGCAGAAGGAACCGACATCTTCATCAGAACAAATGTCCCACTATGAGAACACCTGCACTACGCCATCTAATGTACCTTAGCAGTGCTGTTGGCATCATCCGCATCGCCCTCCTCGCAGCTAATCAGGGTGACGTGGGTGATGTTCTCTACTGGGTTGGTGAGGGTCAGCAGCACTTGACTCTCCTAATACAACATAAAGAAAATATAAAGTATGTTTGTACATAAGGCGGAGATAATGTTAATGTTTTTCCAATATTCCAGCTCTAGAAGAAAAGACGATACAGGGCTCAAAGGTCCATGTTTTTTTTTTCATGCTCATATTTTAACTTTTAACAAATGCCTCCAGGCACCTCCTGACCTGCGTGGGTTGGCAATATGTACCAGCACAAATCAATGATTTTTGTTAACTGTATCACAGTTAAGAAAGCAGCTGAAGCGGAAAGTGAAAGAATGCATGTAGTTATTTTAATGCCTATTGTGAATATTGCTTGTTATTTTGTTTCCTTTTTCAGCAAAGTGACTTTGAAAACACAAAATAAAGCTCTCGATCATGTCTGTGCGTCAAACTCGGTTCACGGTAAGGGAGCCTTGGCTGAAAGGTGACTTGATGAGAGCACACAGCTGTCACTGCTAAGTCCAGCAGCCTATATATCACTTTTCAGAATTCTAGATTGTGGAATCCCAGGACCCTTCCTTAAAGGCAATTCTGTACAATGTTAAAAATAAATGAATAAAAAAAACTGAGGTCGTGAGATGGGTAAAGCTGAAAACTGGACTAGAACGTCTAAAAGAAAACATAAGATTTGATGGTTGAAGTAAGAGTAATACAATTATCATCCACCTACCTTCATGTAGCGGAGATTTGGAATGGACATAATCCTCACTTCAGGAATATAACTCCTTTGGGAGGAAAAGAAAGTATTATGTCCTGACTGCATTAAATCAAGACAAGGCTGTATCACAAACTGTAAGCAGAGATGGAACTAATTCAAATATGGTGGTGACTCTCGGATTGCTGTTGAATACAAACTTAATATCTTATATTGTGAGGAACTGTTTATTTGTGTGTCTTTGATTCAAATGTAGCTAAAGAAGAAGTAATTCTGGTGATCTACATATGCTTGAGTCATGTTAGAATCCCGGGCATTACACATTTACCATAAAATAATAAATAAAGCAACAAGTCAGTGAATAATACTTACACAGCCACCAGCTGAATTTTGAATTTTATTGAAGTAGGGTTGAATTCTGGCTTGCTCAAATTGTGCTCACATTTCTAGAGGAAGACATCAACCACACCAGCACACCACACGTGAGTTTCAAGTAACACATTGAATGATAGAGAATAATGCTGTATAAAAGCGGTACTGACCCTGCAGCGCAGCGAGCGTTTCATCAGGAGGTGTTTGTGTTTGGGGTGGAGCTGAGACTCCCCTGCAGGCTGGAAGTCAGGCTGTAGAAGCCGCTGGCGCAGCGTGGTCACTATGAACCCCACAGAACATGAAGGCACAGTTAACAGTAATCACACAACAGGAGGTTCACATCATACCTGCCAACACTCACCAAAAGTGTCAAGTACCATATCACAGGCATGCTTACGCCAGACTCAATCAGAAACCAATGTGGCACACACAACATGGTGCACTTGATAAATTAGCCTGGCAATAGGTTATGTGCATACCACCCAGACAGCCACACAATTAATTCAAACCTTTAACTTAATTCACACATGTGGACATTGACTCAACCCACTGATCATTTTCTCACTGAAAAAAAGAAACGTCAAAGGTAGGGGAAGTGATTTGAAATTCATGGTGTAGTCCCAGCCTGGTGCACTAGGGGCCCCCAAAAGTAGCTACACTATGTGAACCTGCTGCTCTCTCCTGATTGGAGGAGAATTGTGGTGACCTGGGGAACTTTTATTAGCTCCTCTGCTAACGTGGGGGAGGGGGAAACTCCATATGTGGTTTCCACACCTTATAATAGAGCATTTTAACAGAAAAAAAATATTTTTTGGGTGATATCTGACAAAAGTGAAATCACTTCCCCTACCTTTTGGTTAATAGGAAGCCTTCTTGTAATTCTATAAGCACAATATCCATAAATCCTCACACCAAGATCTTTCATGACAAACTTTTTTCTGCCATGGGTCCCCCTCCCCTTCCCCTCCCCTCTCTCCTCTCCTGCACGTGTGTTTGTGCTGTACATAAGTTGCATATTTTTGCCTTTCCCTTTGAAAGGCATAAATGTTTTTCCCTTTGAAAAGTAACTAACCGATAATGAAAAGGCTGATATACTGTAATGTAGCAAGGGGGAAGCTATTTTTATTTTATTGCTAATTAACTAAAAATCACACCTGTGTAAGTGATCATCTTACATGGACTACAACATAATGTTTTTTAAGCAATAATGTTTAAGGCAGGAATTTTCAACCTGTTGTTTGTGACCCCTTGGTGGTCCCGAAATTATTTTGGGGGGGTCCCCAGAAAAGGAAAAAAAAGTGCAATATATTTTATATATTTTTGCAAATATCGGATATCGGGAGAATACCGGCAAATTAAAAAATAAAAAATATCGCATCAGAATTGAAAAAGGTGGTATCTGTGCATCCCTAGTATGCATACATGTGAATATTCAGGAAAGAGGTATCGGAGCAGATCTTACCCTCTGGCAGGCTGATGGGTCTAGTGTAGCAGTCCTCAGGTAGAGGTTCCACCTCATCCAGGGCTTGGGCTGGTTCAATATTGATCTCCTTCTGGTCCTCTCCTTCTTTAAGTCTGTCCGACAACACATACAGTAGAATAGTAAGAAGCAAGGGGACATTTTTTTTCTGTTTATAAATTGCTTTGAATGTGAATAATTACTTAATGTGCATCATCAATCTTATGTTGGTGGAAAAACGAATCAGCACACAGAACAATCTTAGCCAGGCTAACAGAATTTACATTGCACAAGCCTAATAATCTTGGACAGTAAATCTGAACCGTCTCTGTAACTCAGTACTTGAATTCATAATTGTTATATTTTTGAAAACTGCCCTGTAGACAATGGATTAGTGACTTTAAGGGCTCAATGTGAGGCTGACAGCTCTGAATGACTATATCAAGTAGATGTTTCATTATTATCATCTGTCTACGGAGCAGCTACAGCATGCCACTAAATGACATTGTCACGAAGTAGACTTGTCACTAAGTAGACTTGACACATTGACTGCCGACACTTCAGCAGACTTTTAAAAAAACATCATGGAATATTCTGCTTCGCTCCATTCACTCTGCAGTTACATTAAAATCTGTTCTTCTATTCTTAAAGGGAGGGACATTGCATTAACTCAATGTTAATAATATTTGTAGTAGATAACAGCGGCACGCCTTGTGGACAAAAAGTTTGAGTGTTTGGTAATGTTTTGGTGCATTTCCAATCCAGGTGTTGAGAGATTCTGCATTGGCAGGTTTTTGATCATGAACGTGGCTTCATTAGGAATAAAATATCAAAAAAAAATATATATATACTACAAAATAATTAAAATAATGCTGAAGGGGCACGGTGGCCCTATAAGTTATTTTTATAACAAACTTGAGACTAACAGACAGGAGCCGCTTTGCTTGCTTTAAATTTCCTATGAACCTGACAAAACATTTCCATCACTATATTATGGAACAGGCTAGATTCCACTAATACTCACGAGAGGCCTGCAAGATTTGATACAGGCGCTCCAGGTCTCTGCCTCTGGAGTCTGGTCCCAAGGCCATATTTTTCCTGAAAGAAGAAACATGTGATTGACTGAATATTTGGTTTTATTCAAAGGACTGAATAAAGCAGCCAATCTAAAATTGTGTTCTAAGGAACATCAAATCATAGATTACAAACGGCACAGCACATTTAAGGAAATAAACCCAAGACAAACAAATACATAATTTGTCTTATCACAACAAATATGAGCTTTTGTGAGGTTAGATAGAGAGATTGCTTTCTCAAAAGAGACTTGAGGCAACAACAAGTTTTTTTTTCTGTCTTAACTGAAATGTTTTGAGCAGTCATACCTCAGAATAAAGAATGTGTCTTGCTCCCTTCCCTGTCTAACCTTCATAAAGGCTCCTATTGTGTGTGCTAATCTCATTTACACTGCGAGACATTCATGTGATCTGGTCAACTCAAGACAGGGACCAGAGGGAAAAATGAAGACAAGTATACTACTGTACACAATTTGACTGCGCAAGTTCAAGTTGTGGAAAGAAACAAAACAACTCACCACCACATGAATAGTGTGTTGCTGGGGAAGGGGAGGGGTTAAAACCAAAATATCATTGTGCACAAGCCAAAGGAAAAAGAGAGAAGAAAGATCCAGGTGAAACCAAAGAAATCAAGCAAACATTAGTGCCAACAGATGTCATGCAACAGCAACAGAAATGCATTTCTGATGGGGAAACTGTTGCAGGACATTGATGATGAATGTTGAATTTTAGCATTCAAGGCATGTTAAAATTCTCATACAATTATTAATGTCCTCCAACAACAGAAAAAAGGCTGCCCTCTCAAATAGCACATTACAGAAAAGGGGGGATTACTTGAGAACACCAAGATGATTTTATATTGTATGGATATAATTTATATATCACATAATAGTTTAACATGCAAAAGCTCAAACAAATATGCCATGTGGTTCATTGTCGCTGTTATGTAGCACCGTAAAGGCTTATTTATTAGTAGACAATTTGTGTCTGTTTTCTAGTTGGGAATGGGATCAGGTTGTGTACACAAATAACAACTGAGCAATACTTGACTAGTCTCTGAGCAACATTTACCGGTAAGCAATTACACTGAATGGTGCTTTTATTAAGAAAAGCCAGATGGGATTTGCTGGTTGTACAAGCTACTCATTGGATGTGACTTTCAAAAACATAGAAGTCAAAGAAATAATCTATACAGTTACCCAGAAGCTTCAGTTACATTTTAGATGGCTTATTTGTCTTTCAACAGCAATAGTTGATAAAAGCATTTCTGCAGTTACACCTCCAGATACTTTAAATTAGTAGGAAAACTAAAATATGGGCAATAGACAAAATGAGATTCTGCTACCACTGTTATATTGTTGCATTAATACAAAGTAAAGTTTCAACATCAGTATAGTTAAGACACCACCACCATGCACATTCAGTTAATTCAAGTAAACACTGTGATACTACTGTAGTTGAAGTTGAGTACGTTAACGCCTGCATGTTGTTGCTGGTGTGTTGTAATGTGTATACCGAGAATGCCAGAGGCATGCACTGCCGCCTCCTGGCTAACTTCTTCCTGTCTCTCTCTTGTCGCTCTCGCTGGGCCAGCTGCTGGTAATACTCTATCAGCTTGTTGATCTGTAGAGACAAATAAAAACACCGTCCACAGACTTCACTTATTACAGAGTTGTGTGCCGTTCTGTGAACAACCACGACAGATGTTACACAGCTTTTTATTTCCATGTCGATATTGCATAACCTACAGTGCATATGACTATACATTTATTCTCCACTGCATGATAGAAAGTATAAACTATGGCTAGTTTACACTAGCCACCTGTAGTCAGGGGATATAATAACAAATCTTGAGCGAAAGTAGATTCAGGGTGGAACTTACCCGCTGAGCATGAGGGTTCTCTGGCTCTTGCCAACCGCCACTGGCTGGAGTGAATAAAATAGAAATGTATAAATTGACAGCGATATAAGCCATAATTAGTTACATTTTAACGCTGAACTAGGCTTAAAGGCAATGGGTCTTACTGGGGTGAAAACAGGGCAGCTTTATACCGCTCATTACAATATTGGATAATTCAACACCCACTCACCAACAGATTTATCAGCCATGCCAACATCCCTGGAGGTCCAGCGACAGAAGCCACAGGCAAGGTAGTAGGCCTTCTTCATGGCTGTTTTGGTGGGGTCATCAGGCAGAGGGGCTGGGATGTTGGTAGCCCGAGTGGACAGAGTGTGCATGCAACATGGGCAGTCAAAACAGTTGGCACACCTGGAGCACAGAGATAATAAATGCAAACAATTGAATGAAGGCTTTTAGGGTTGACCAAATGGGAATGGGATGCACTGCCTGGATAAATAGATGAAATAAAAAAATAAAATCTAATGTCACATTCAGACCTGTACTACAGTCAAGCTTGGCAAGGCCTACGCTATAGAGTGTATCAACGAAAGCGCTGGAATTCAGCGGAAGTACAGCTCAAGGAAATTGCGTTGATGCTTTACAAATGTCTTTGTATTCTCCGTAAATGTAAATACATCCGGTGGATGTTTCGCCACAACACTTCCTGGCTTAGTGTCAGTTCCAGCCTGAATCGCTGGATTCCATGATTCTTGTCTACTCAAGTATTGCACTTCATAACTTCAACTGTTACAGCATTATGCTGTCCTTGCTTTTCACTGTTGGAAAAAAAAGTGCCATTCGAGACTTTAAAGTAAAAAGCTCCAGTAAACAATTCAGTAGTCCACTGTCAGATTTAGTGATGTGTGAAAGGACAACAGCAGTAGCTGCGCAATGCACATTAATACAACATCAAATTGGTGTTTTTTCTCAACTCGCAGGCGGCACCACAGTCCAATCAGAAGCCAAGGTTCCATTTCAACCTTCATGTCCGGCCTATCTGTGGAGAATAGGAGACTCCAGAGCGAGTAGCATTTCCAAAATCACTGAAATGGACTAAAGACTATATTGATTTGCATAAACATACGTCTACTAATGTATGTCTTTGTCAAAATATCTTTTTGCTTTCACAATAGAAGAAATGTTTCACATTTCATTTACCACTTGAATTCGAATGAGCCTTCCCACCTACCAAACTAAGCACACTTTCTAACAATACGCAGCAGGAATCGTTTTTAATACAGGGGTTGACACTGAGGTCTCCGAGGTACTTGCCCGTCGGGCAAGTGCAAGTCAGGTTCTACTTGCCCTCAGGTCATGGTCACTTGCCCCCCAGGTTCCAGGTGGTCCCCAGTTAAGTTAGTTAACCAGATGTAACTCTTGAGAACGTAAAAATGAAACCAACACTCTCAAGAGTTAAAAATTCATCATCTTAATTAGCCCAGGTCTACACTGTAGAAGATTAATGGTCATTTTGATGTGTTAATTTGCCTGTTTTGTTTCCCAAATCCAGCCTGGAATTGTGGATAGCTAGAAAGCAGAGAAACACACAGAGGTAGAGCGCAATGACTGCCTTCAAGACAAATTTATCTTGTGTTGTGTTATTTTGCACTAAGTTGCAAACTTGCCCGATCGGGCAACCAGGTAGCAGTCTTCACTTGCCCCACCATTTTTTACTTGCCCCGGGCAAGCGGGCAAGTGTTAGTGTCAACCCCTGTAATACTAGTATAATTTGTGTTATAGTGCAATATAATTGGTATGATGGCGACAACATTAGTGGAGGTCAGTCATCCTCACCTGTTTTTCTTAAGTTTTGCCTCTGCAGAAGGCATGTTCTCCAGACAACTTGGACAGTAATGAGAGTCCACCTAAATGACAGAAACAGTGACATTGTAAAGAGTAGCCTGTAGGACTGGGTTAAAAATATGTACCCTAACATTATATCATTCATCTTTTCAGTGAAATTACATCCTCAAATTATAAATTGATACAGCATTTCATTCTTCTGCCAACCTTCAAAATCGACTGTTTCAACTTTATTCAAAATATGACCAGATTATTAATTATAAAGTGTTAATTTAGCGTGTCGGATTAAGCAAAATTATACAGCAGAGTCATTGCTGGTGAAAAGAGAATTTAATTTTCTAATCTGATTTTGCAAATATATTTTAGCATGATGCAATACGTATGTATAGATAAGGTAAAGGTATGGAGCATGCACAATACTGCAGGTATGGATAACATGGTATACACATATGGTACCTATCATATGATATAATCATATGATGGTTGACATATTGATATCAGACTGCAAACATAATACTCGTTATTAATATACTATTGTCAAATAGTGATTGCAGCTACTGGTATCCAGGTTTAAACAAGAGGAGGGGCAAATGCAGAAGAACAGCTGACACCCCATATACACCATTCATTGTTTTTTTTGTTTTTTAATCTGTGAGTGGGTGTGGTGTGTGTGTGGGATTCCGAATCAACCTGCAATTCTGACATTGAACAGTGAAATTAGAGCAGACGGGCACTAATACTTGTGTCTAGTGTCAGAACTGTCATTTAAAATAACATTTCTAACTAAAGGTATCTCCCTTGTGTTCGCTAGATTGTGGTTGGAAATGCCGCCGTCATTATTTGGCCTGTTGTTAGCTGCAGTAGTACGTATCTAATGTCTTTCTGACAGTGTAAAAATGAGGAACGTATACTGTGTGAAATGAAGGTTGTCAGCTTGACAAGGCTGGTGTGTCTTGTCAAATTTTAGACCACATCATAATGTATGTGGGTTTCTTCTTCGCAGATAAACTAGAACCACTGAACTGTCAAACAGAGCTAACTGGGCTAACAAGCTAATAACAGTGGTGTAGCTAACGTCGGAGTCGTCTAGTAGAAGAGTTGCGACATTGAGGGGACAGAAAACAACCTGGTCACGTGGTTCATATGATCGCGCGAGCCCGTTGACTCCAATGTATTCCGTTAACTTCCGCCTGTGCCAATTTTGTCCCTATTCTCATCACACGTCTATGGAGGGAAGCCGCCACTCGATTTTCACCATGAAGTGAACGGAGTTTGCGTAACTCAGTCTATACTCTCCAAGGCTGTGGCTAACATTATACGAGCTAGTTGGACGAAATGGAAGGACCAACACAAACACATACCTCGTGAGAAACACATTCTAGTGATCGCAGTTCACTGCAGTAGCGACAGAAATAGAGCTGAGACAACGACGCCCTGATCTGCTTCTTCTCCCCGCGGACCAGATAGAGAACTTTGTCCGGCTGCAGAAGGGACGCCATGCCTTAACGGAGTGGCCAACACCGAACACACTCAGTCAGCACCAAAAACTCTAGCTCAATGATACAGACTGCCGCTGCCAGCTGGATACGCCAGTGACGTAACTTTATGTGATCCATCTATCTTCAGTCATGTTGTCCACTGGGTGTCCACTCAGGGTGCGTTCGGAAATACACCCTAAACGCACTGGACTGATATTATACTTCTGGCATACTGTACATGCCAGCCAAAAGTGTAGGATTTTTATTATTTATTTATTTTTTACAAATTACATATTTAAATTCCATCTTACAAACACAGACAACAGTTGGTTGAAATACACACATTTATGAGGCCATAAATCACAGGGCCTGACAGAGTACACAGTACTGTCGCTACTCACTTCCTCAGAGGCACTTAGCTGTCATCAGGTCATGGCCACTTGCCCCTGAAAATGTTTTGAATGAATAAAACGGCATTACAACTTAAAAGTAGCCCTACAGACTAATGCATGGTAGGGAAACCTTTTCATGGCAAGGATCCCAACATTTTGAAAATATAACTTTGACATGCACCATAGAAATTGTGGACATCCGCAAAGATGTTACCAAACATACTTTTACATGGCTAAGATGAATTTGTCAAACCACCCCTGTGGCTTTTGCAACCTGGTGATGTTGTGATCTTGTAGATCAGCTGTATTTGCCAGAGTGCACGCCGTAGACACAAGTTAAGTGTATAAGATATATGTGGACTCCAATGGGCTCAGTATTCAGTCCAGATTATGCAGGCATTGCCCTGGGTTTTCTAGAACACAATTCTGTTTGGAATAACAATCCTTTTGCCAAAAATATGCTGTTATACAAGCGGTATATAGATCGTATGTTGCTCTTACAATTCACAACTCTAAATTTTGTTTTCAAAACAGAATACCGAAACGGGCCGTTTTGGAGTGTATTCTGATTTTAAATTTAACAAGTATAAAACAGAATCCTGAATGGCCGAAAAGTACACGGACCATGATGTGGCCCTGGTATGGCAAGGTACAGAGCAAGAATTACATGATTTTGTCACCTACTTGAACAATCTTGCACCCACCATCAAATTCAACCTGGAATCGAACAAAAATGAAATTCCTTTTCTAGACACCCGTGTGCTATTTAAGGATGGCAAATTGTCCACCACTTTGTACACCAAACCTACAGACAAAAACAGTCTTTTACATGCCACCAGTGCACACCCCCCTGCCCTAAAGAAAGGTTTACCTTATTCGCAATATCTTAGGCTGAAACGTATCTGTACCAGCCAGTCAGATCTTGAAAAGGAGAGAGACGTCATGTACAGAAATTTTGTGGAAAGGGGTTACCCAAACAATGGCTTGACTCTGCTTTAATGAGATTGACTATTACCCAAATCAGACTATCCAGTCTAAAAAGAAATATTCTTGTGCCTGCATCACAACATATAACCCTTTGAGTAATGACATACGTAGCATTATAGAAAAACACTGGCATGTCTTGGCAGCTGACCCTGAAGGTGCCAAACTATTCTCTGACCCTCCTCTTTTTTCTCATTATAGATCTCAAAGCATCAGAGACTATATGGTGAAAGCCGACTGCTACATACCCCCCCAACAACCCACGGGGCGACTTGGAGTCACCGGCTTCTACCCTTGTCGATATTGTGTGGCCTGTAAAAACTCTAAGAAAACTAATACTTTCAAGAGTACAGTTACTAACAAACAGTATACCATCAGACAATTTGTGAACTGTAGCTCTTCTAATGTGATCTACATGATAACATGATAACATGCAAATGCAATCTACAATATGTAGGCAAAACAACCAGGGCAGTCCGCACACGCATCATAGAACATATGAGTTCTGTTAGACGGAAGGACATCACATCCCCTGTTGCTAGACATTTCATGGAAGCCGGTCACTCCATAACAGATCTGTCTTTTATGGTCATTGAACAAGTAAAGAAGTCCAGAAGCGAGGAGATTTAGAAACTAAACTCCTTCAAACTGAATCTAGATGGATCTTTTATTCACAGTCTGTCAATCCAGGTGGCATAAATGAAAATCATGTCCCTACATTGCTACCTATAAACAAAGGGTTGTATCTATAAAAGAATGTTGTATATGTATTTTCTTATTGTATATAGACTGTGAAACTGTTTAACTCATCTTGTATTGTCCACACCCCACCAAGAGGTGTGGCCACAAATTGGCAATCCCCAGCACCTGAGCTGAGGTGTAGCTCTTTAAAAGCAGGTTCTTCATCTGGTCCTGATACTTTAAGCACTGACGAACGTCTTCGGACCGAAACGTTTGCTTTTTTAATAAGCACTTTGAGCACTGAGCACTTTATTATGAGCAAATAAATGAAATGATGATTTTCTAAAGTCTCGTCTAAGGATTACTTCCTTCTTTTTTTTTTTTTTTTTTTCAGTCTAGTTTAATATATGTGGACTCACAATAAAAATGTGCAACCAGGTAGTAGACTCCACCTGCCCTACCATTGTATTTTTATTTACCTGCAGGTGTTAGTGTCAACCCATGAATCACATAGCTATTCTGATCAGCCTAAATGGTGACTTATACTGTATGTGAAGTGCTCCTTTTGTAGGGTGAGTGATATCATCATGGCCAATACCTTGTAGGGAGGCTGTTTGACTGTCACTGGTTGTTCACAAAAAGAGTGTGTTTAGCAATCTTATAAATTATTATAAGTGGAATGTGGTTTGGAGACAGAGGGCTCCAAACGTGATCTTGTCTAAGACTGAGGTATGAAATGCAGTCACAATCAGCATACAATAAATTCAATAATACAATACCACCTGATCCTGCTAAACTGGTGCGTAACATGCGTTGCACCCCTGCCAATATGTAATGTCATTCTGTTGGCATTCACTGTTGCTTTGAATTTTAACTATAGGAGTGTGACAGTCACAGGTGTGCACCACTCAATCATAGGTGTGTGTCAGACACATAAGCATATAGCCGGTCACTTTTCTAACTTTGTTTATCCTGTATGTATCTACAGAATCCGCCCCAAAGCAAGGTTGAACTTGCCTTTTTGGCAATTCAGGCATGCCCCACTGTTTTACACTCAGAGTGGCAGACCTTATTTGGTTATTTGGTGTTTGTACACACTTTATTGACCAGTGTTGGACCCTGAACCATACCTTGTTAACAGAGAGGAGAGGAGATCACACCAACCTGATCTGAGCTCATTGCTCAAACCACACACTTTTTTGATGCGACAGCAGACAAACCCAGTGACTTAGCACGTAACGGAAAGAACGCACACCATTCCACATCATTCTCAACCCAGCTGCATGCTTGGATACACAGCAAACAATACAATGCACTAACAAAGAAGCATGACCTCATATCTACAGAATCCGCCCCAAAGCAAGGTTGAACTTGCCTTTTTGGCAATTCAGTGCCCCACCATGGGCCCTGATTTCGGAGAAACAGCTCACTTCACTTGGCTGGATGGTAATTAAAATTCCATATTTGAGTAAATCACCCTTATACAAATTGTATATTGCTTTTCTACGGCATAAGTGTTTTACTTTTGTTTTTGGAACAGGTGAATTCAACTGGGACAACTACCAAAGACTAAGGAGGAGTCAAGGGTGCCATTCGCCATCATCCGGTGTTGGGAGTGTGGAGAGGACTGCAAAGATTGTGTGGGCTTTACAGACATGAAGACACAATAACAGTCAATAACAAAGTAACACAATTTTTTATCCACATGTCAAGTTCAATATACTGTAAACTCACGTGTCTAGTAGTACCTGTCCTGTAGTCTCTGGAACAACAGCCAAATCAAATATAATGTAATAATGCTTTATACATATAGACTATAGTGTATTTATCGATTTAATACCTTATTAACAGAGGTCAATGTTTTGAGACAATCAAATCATTTCTAAGAAGAAAAACGAAACAAAAAGTGTTGTATCCTGCCACTTTTTTCTTCTCGCTAATTAGATATAGATTATTTTCGAAAAGTCTATAAGGAAAATGAATGGGGAATCCATTTCTGGAACAAGGGCAAAATCACGAGGGGACAAGAAAGCAAGGAACGTAGAACAATTAACACCCATCTATTGTTTCAACACAATGAGCAGAAAATGAAAAATAAACCCTGTAAAATAGTGGTTTTCAACAGGTGGCCCGGGGACCACCAGTGGTCCTTGAGAAGGTTCCAGGTAGTCCCCAGGCTAAATGATGAAAAGTTGGTTAGCCAGATGTAACTCTTGAGAACGTAAAAATGAAACCAAATGGACCCTTGCGGGTCCATTTGGTTTCATTTTTACGCTCTCAAGAGTTAAAATATTCATCCTCTGAATTAGCACTATTTAATTAAGAAGTCTACACTGTTTTGTTTGCAAAATCCAGCCTGGAATTGTGGACAAAACCAAAAGGATTCTTTAGTTTTAGGTCTTTCGGGCTAAAATGTCATCAAATGGTGATCCGTAGCTCAAATTATGAATAAATCGTGGGCCCTGGCATGAGAAAGGTTGAAAACCACTGCTGTAAAAAAAAACACCACATTGAGCAGGGCACTGCAGGGAGTCGAACCCCGTTCCGGTGAACCAGAAGAACCACAACCAGTGCCGTATGCCATGTGTTTTTGTTGTCTTTACAGGACTTATTTGATTTTGTTTGGTTTTTAACCTTCCACCTTGCACTACAATGATGTTAGTATTGCAAACCGTTTGTTGTGTGCATTGCGTTTGTTTTATTGTGGTGAAGCACTTTGAAACCTTGTTTTGTTATGAAATCAGTTTATTATTATTGTTGTTGTCGAACCACTGTTGAAACCACTTTGAAACCTGGATTTGGAATGAAATAAAATGTTTATTATCATTGTTTTTGTTGAACCTTTGAAACCACCTTTGAAACCTAGTTTTAATTATCACCATGTATTATTATTATTATTATTAACAGTGTTGGACCGGCCCATTTGGTTACACGTTTTACACTCACAGAGTGGCAGACCTTATTTGGTTATTTGGTGTGTTTGTACACACTTTATTGACCAATGTTGGACCCCATGGGGACCCAACAGGGACCTCAGAGAGTCCCTGAACCATACCTTGTTAACAGAGAGGAGAGGAGATCACACCAACCTGATCTGAGCTCATTGCTCAAACCACACACTTTTTGATGCGACAGCAGACAAACCCAGTGACTTAGCACCTAACGGAAAGAACGCACACCATTCTCAACGGAGCTGCACGCTTGGATACACAGCATACTGTATATTGTGCAGCAAACAATACAAACGCGCTAACAAAGAAGCAAATGACGCCGGCCATCATTTGCTCTCTGTTAGTTGGGATCAGAAATACTTTATTGTCCTACAAGGGGAAACCTTTCTGGGGCAAAGTACATCAACATTTAAAAACACAGACAGTACCGGTAAATCAACATTTAAAGTTAAACCCACAGACTGTACATCAACATTTAAAACACACACAATCATTGCAGACAACACTGGCATGTAGATGGAGCAGTGTCCATAACAAGTACACTGTAACTCAAAATACATAGCACTCACAAGTTATGAGACATTTCCCCAAGTTGGTACTTCCCTCGTTCCACAGCAAACAGCAGTAGCAGCACAGACTTTCCACCTTATACAGGTATCAGCCTCGGGTTCTGAAATGACAGGAGACAAATAAGAGGAAATGTTTAGTCGTGTTGGCCTACAAGGTGACATTTTCACCCGTAGTAGCAAAGATTTGAACAGAAACAGATGCAGTATATACCTAAATTCAAAGATCTGCACACATTTTCCAAACACAGAAGATCTGCAAGCTAATGTGGTTTTGTGGCAGATTATGATCAGTAATAATATCTGAAGCAAGTGTTTACAGACCTCGTTCAAGTTGTAGGCAGCAGGTGGACAGGCACATGGGCAGGCAGGTGGACAGGCGCATGGGCAGGCAGGTGGACAGGCACATGGGCAGGCAGGCAGTCGGACAGGCAGGCAGCTGGACAGGCATCAAGACCAGCCGATGTCCTGCAGATCCATCCCCAAGTTTCCCCTGGGGAGCCCAGCAAGCCAAGCAGGCTGCCCAGGCAGGCAGAGCCAGACACACACTTCGGCCTTTAAGGGCCTACGAGGTAGGCTGGGTGAGACAGGCACACAGGCAGCCAAGCATGGGTGCAAGCAGCCAGGCTGCAGCCAGCCACGACGCAAGAAGAATGAATTGAGACAGACAGGCAGGCCAGGTTCAGACAGGCAGAAACAGGTTCGCAGATTGGCGGACCGAGGCCAGGCAATACAAGACCAAGAAGGTGAGCGAGCAAGGCAGTGGTTCCAAGCGGTCATGGGCAATGCCACGGAATGTGTGGCTTCTCTTCTGACGGCGAGGCTGCACGGGGGAAAGACTGCAACTCCCCTTGCAAGGTCAGTACCTAGGCCTTGCTGCACGGGGGCTGGTCGGCACTTGCCGCTTGCCTGGTCTGGATGCCTGGCTGGCAAGCTGGATGACTCGTTTCAAGGGCTTGCAGGGCTGGCTGGGCTGGATGGATGCTGGGCAGGCTTGGCCACCTGTGGGCCCCCTTACGGGCATGTATGTATGCCCTAGGAAGTCTCAACGGCATGGCGGGGCAGGACCAGGGCAGATCCCTGGCTGCGAATGGCTGTATGCCGCGGGTGTCCCTGCCTCGCATGGCGTGCAGGCCAGGGCAGAGAAGGCAGACAAGCCACATTGCGTGACAAGTGTCACGCAATGTGGCTCCTCTGACATCAAGGCCTGACCGCAATGGCTGTATGCGGCAGGGTATCCCTAGCTTTGAATTGCACGGCACGCAGACCAGGACAGGCAGTCAGACAGTGTCACGCAGTGTGGCTTCTCTGACAGGCAAGGCACTGGCGGCAATGACTGGCAAGAAGGTCCGGCTGTGGAGCCTGGCCACCTGCCTTGGGCTTGCTTGGCTTGCTGGGCTTCCCAGGGGAAGCTTGGGGAAGGATACTCCAGGGGCAGCGGCTTGAGTTGAGCCTTCCAACGGCGTCTACCGTGATCTCCGTTCTGAGAGAAAAGAGACAGAAAAAGAAAGACGCACACAAATTTAGAACCACTTAAACCCTATAGATTTAATAAAAACAAGTCTACATAGAATTCCTGTATTGGATTCTGGGGTTTCCAATGTGCTGAAGAAACAGCACATTTGTCCTGTTGTTTCACTCCTTACATGGACTGCCCAGCAGGGGGAGACAGAGTTACTCTTATTTGAGAGCACAACATTCTGACCAGTAAATAGAGATGATGGTCAAAACATTCCCAAGGGCCTCCAGCCAAATGTGTTCAGTTATTACTGAACACATTTGTTAAGGGATATTTAAACTTTCCAAAAAAGTTTTGGTTATTTTGTGGTCTACTCAGTCTCATGTGAACACCCTAGACAGTTTATAAGTCACTCCATTCAGTATTTAGATATTTAATGTTTATTTTAGCCGTGCTTTCTCATGCACTGTTTTCATTTATTTTTAAATTATTGTTTTATTCGTTTGGCTACAACTAGGGCCACGGCCCCACACTCACTTATAAGGAGAACAATATCAGTCAACAGAAAATATACTGTGTTTTTGATTAATCTATCATGGCTAAAATTCAGTTTTAAGTTATAATGGGTATGTATAGGAAGGGAGTGGTGTAGCTAATATGAACATCAAATATTTAAATGATGAATGGAGTAACTTATAAACTGTCTGCAGCGTTCACATGAGACTGAGTAGATCATAAAATGATCAATAGTTTTTTGGAAAGTGAAATCGAGTTGTATCTGACTGATCTGTGACCAGAAAGCAAAGGTCAGTTTCTCAATGGATTTATCATCTATAAGGGTTAAAAAAAAAACAAAAACAAATTGAGCCTCCATGAAGCTTCGCAAAAATGTGGAGGGAATTAATAAGAGGCCCAAATCCATATGGCCTCCATCAAATAACATGGTAAGACACCTTATTTGATGGAGGCCATATGGATTCGCCTCCTTAATTTTTTTTTTTTTTTTTTTTAAACTTTATGTTTATTTTCATTTTCCAAAACCACGCATACACAACACACTCACACAAAAGGAAAAACAATACAAAAACACAGGTGGGGGGGGGGACACACTATTCAATCGTGTATAGATGCCATTTTATCCAGCGTTTCTCAAATAGCTCTGCCTTATTCCTCAGTATATAAGTCATTTTTTCCATAGAATATATTTCTTCTATAATGTCCATCCAGTGTTCCATTTTAGGAGGATCTACTGTCAACCATCTCCTAGTGATGGCTTTTTTAGCAGCCATCAACAGTATCCGGAACAGATACAAGTCCTCATTTCCTATCATGCCCTCTGATGTCAGCCCAAGGTACAAGATGCGAGGGTCACGATTAATTTTATATCCCATAATCTTTTCCAGATTCTGATGAACACTGTCCCAGAATACCTGCACACCATCGCACAACCAGAATATGTGGGAATGACTGGCACTCACACATCCACATTGTCTCCAACAATATTGTTGCTCTCCCAATTGTTTGCTTTTAATTTTTGGCGTAATGAAAAAACGTATCAAATTCTTCCACCCAAATTCCCTCCATCTCTTAGAGCTTGTTGACGAGTGTTGTGTTTTACATATAGAGTGCCAATCATCCTCCGACAGCTCAATACCAAGCTCAGATTCCCATTTCGATTTGACATAGAACGTATTCCTTCCAGGTTGCTGTTGCATACCTCTATACAAGTTGGAGACAGTCTGTGTAGGTGTTTGTTTATATGCATCTGTAAACACATCAATTACCGCATTACCCTCTGCTGAAAGACCTTTTTTAATTTCAGTATCATAGAAATGTCTTAACTGTAAATACCTGAATAAATCCCCATTTTCCAGATCAAATTCCCTCTTAAGCTGTTCAAATGACTTGAAGTGTCGTCTGTCAATAAGTGTGCAAACAGCCGTCAGGCTGTTTGAACACGTATTTCCCCACCTTTCAAATGTTTTGTCCATCACCCCAGGTTTGAATTTGGGAGTTTGAGTGGGCCAGACTAATAGTCTACTGTCTCCTGTCAGATTGTATTTTTTAACCACCTCGTGCCATACCTCCAAAGTTCTATTAATAATAAAGCTATCACCTTTATATACATTCCCACCTAACATAGACTGGGGTGGTGCCCGGCACAGGTGCATCTCAATGACCTTCCACCTAGATATGTAATTTGTGGAACACCAGTATACAGGGTATCTCAATTGTGCTGCATAATAATATTCTTTGAGATTTGGCAATGCTAGCCCACCCTTCTCCTTGCTTAATTGTAAGGTCTTGAGTCTCACCCTGGGCCTAGCCCCCGCCCAAACAAACCTGGAAATCATTTTATCCCATGCTGAGAATTGTGAATCAGGAATTCTAACTGGTAGTGACAAGAAAAGATACAGCAATCTTGGGAGCAGATTCATTTTAACGGCTTCAATCCTTGAACTAAAATCCAGTATCATTGTTGACCATTTAGTTACATCCCTCTTTATATTGTCGTTTAATGCAGTATAGTTTGCCTCGTAAAGCCCGTCTGCTTTGTGAGTGATTAGCACTCCCAGATATTTTATTGATTTAGCCTTCCAATTTAATTTATACCTACTCCTAATTTCTTTGTTTGGTACATAATTGAGTGGTAATACTTGCGTTTTTAATATATTTAGTTTATAGCCAGATAGAGATCCGAATTCTTCCATAACCTCCATTAATTTGGGGAGTGTTACGTTAGGGCTCCGGAGGTAGGTGACTATATCGTCCGCGAAAAGCCCGATCCTATGGTCTTCAATTTCCCCTGGTATCGAAATCCCTGATAACTCCTCATTTTCTCTAATAGCTTGGGCTAGCGGCTCTATGAAAATAGCGAATAGGGCGGGGCTTGCACAGCATCCTTGCCTAGTACCTCTAAATAGCCTAAAACTGTCAGTCAAGTGGCCATTGATTTTAATTCTAGCAGTTGGCTCCGAGTACAGTGCTTTCATGCAATCAATGAATTGTTTGTTAAAACCCAGTCTATTTAGTGTTCCATATAGGAATGGCCAAGAAACCCTATCATAGGCCTGTTTTGCATCAAAACTGAATATCGCGGCATCTAGATTATGCTTATTTATATATTCTACAATATGGAGAGTACGTCTGATGTTATCTTGCGTTTGGCGTTGACTTAAAAAACCACATTGATCTTCGTGAATGAGTTCTGGAAGATATTTCTGCAGTCTATTTGTGATGATGGATGTAAACAGCTTATAATCCACATTTAGAACTGAAATAGGACGATATGATTCACAGTATTCCTTATTTTTACCTTCCTTGGGGATAACAGATATTATAGCCTCCCTCCAGGAGGGGGGTGCTATTGCTTTTTCCAGTGTCCAATTGAATGATTTCAAGAGAACAGGAGACAGTTCTTCTCTGAATTTCTTGTACCATTCATTTGGATACCCGTCGCTCCCAGGGCTCTTGTTCGTTTTTAAGTGACTTATAGCTTGGTCTAATTCATCCTTTGTGATGGTTGCTGTAAGATAATCATTTTCCACATTGCCCAAGGAGGGAAGGTCCAATGCAGCCAGAAACTGTTGTATTTTTTCCTCATTCACCTCATCAGGCTGTGAATATAAGGTCTCATAATATTCTTTGAAAGTTCTATGGACTTCTTCTGGTTCATATTTTAATGTATTTGTTAGAGGTTCTCTAATTTTATTTATTGAATTTGTAATTTGCTGCGTTCTAAGACGCCTTGCTAAGATTTTGGTTGCTCTTGGACCAGATTCATAAAAAGTTTGTTTTGTGAATCTCAGTTTTTTTTCTATTTCATCATTCATGATGTTTTCTATTTGTTTGCGGACTTCTTTAATCTGGTTCATTACTAATTCCTTGTTGTCATCTTGTGGTTGTTGTTTCTCTAATTGTTCAAGTTCTTTCTCTAGTTGGTCATATCTTAACCTCCTCATTTTCCGTCGAAATGCAGTTCTAGTAATTAACTTCCCCCTCATCATTGCTTTGATTGTGTCCCATAGAATAGTTGGAGCAACCTCATTATTATCATTATCTGTTATACATTCGCTAATTTCCTTCTTAATTTCCTCAACTACTATGGCATTGTTCAGAATCCCAGTATTCAACCTCCATAGCGTGCTTCTCGGCCTGTCATTCAAATGTATATTTAAATAAACAACATTGTGATCCGAGATATCTGCTGTTCCTATTGAACACTCATTAACTCTGTGTCTGTCTATAGTGTTCATTAAAAAGAAATCGAGGCGAGAGTGCACCTGGTATGTAGACGAGTAATGGCTATACTCTTTATCCTGAGCATGAATATTCCTCCATACATCGAAGAGGCCAGATTCTTTAATCAGAATATTGAGGTCTTTCGACCTTCGAGATTTTTGTTTGTTTTTACTTGTTGTGTCCCGGTAGTAGTCCAGGATTGTATTCCAGTCACCACCACATACCAGGATTCCCTCACTCTCAGAAACTATTACATCAAACAGTATTTTAAGAAATTGTCTATCACTCTCAGGGGGAACATATACATTAGCAAATGTCATTAGAACATTGTCTATCCTGCCTTTGATTATTATATATCTACCATTATTATCCCTCCTTTCATTGATCAACTCGAAATTCACAGAATTAGATATCAATGTGGCAACCCCTCTCCTTCTACTGTTTTTACATGAGCTAAAGAAGGAGTTTGAATACCCAAACTTTTTAAGCTTTTCATGTTCCTGTTTTGACATATGTGTCTCCTGAAGAAATACCACTTGTGTCTTATCTTTTTTCATTTTTGCTAGCACCCTACTTCTCTTAATTGGGCTGCTCATACCATTGACATTTAAGGAAGCTATTTTCAAATTACGTGATCCCATAGTTTAAATCACAACATAGAGATACCATTACAGTGTTAGTCCCCCAAAGAAAAAGGCACATATAAAGGAAAACGTAAAACCAACACACATGCATACAGAGAAAAAAGAAAGTGAACTTCCGAACTGAAAAGAGGGGCTCCTGCCTCCTCCAAAGAGACCCCGTTGGTGGGTCTAGGGAAAACCTATCTCTAAGAAAGGGCCCTAAAAGAAAGGCAACTGTTGTGTAGACTAACCTTGCCGTCCAAAAAGAAAAATACCAACGTACCTAAGACCTACATGAAACCGTCTCTTCCAAATATTGTTTAAATACCAGGTAATATATATATATATATATATATATGTGACATTATACCCTAGTTTAATATGAATGAATGAACTTTCCACTCCAACACTGACATTATCAATCATACCTCGAAACATATGAATGAATAGAAATTTCTACCCCAACACAGTTGTTATCATCTTTGCACCTCAGATCTATTGAGGATTTTAACTATCAACACACTGACATTGTTATCATCAAATCTCAGAGTTGTATTGCTTGACTATTATTTTTTCTTATCAAGCCCCTTCCTCCTCTGAGAGCCATTTCTGGGAGGGGGGGTATCACCTGCATGACCACGTTGAAAGTTCTGTAGCTTATCCCTTGCTCTCTGTAGGATGCCCTCTCTCTCCATCGCGTCGTTCTCTGGTCCACGGTGCTTCTTAGTCTTCTCCCAAGATCCCAGCAACTCGCGCAGCCGTGCGCCCACGCTCCGCTCCTCTTCTCCAACAGATGGCGCCTCGTCCACATTGTAGCCTCGTTTCCTCAGCTCTCTCCCAGCCTCCGCAGCACTGCTGTACGTCTGAACTCCAGTGTCCCAATGGATTCGCATGTTTGTATACGGGGTCTGGAATCGCGTACCTTTCATCTTTAGGGACCTCTTTATCCAGGAGTAGGCTTGGCGCTTCTTGACCACTTCAATGGGATAGTCATGGTCAAAATACAGATTTCTGTTGTTCAGCTTGATCTTGTCTTCCTTTGTTTTTTCCCACGCCTCTTTCAGCACCAGTTCCTTGGTTGTGAATTCTTGGAAGTTGACAATAATCGATCTCGGTTGTTGATCAGGTGGGGGGCGTTGTGGCTTGGATCTGTGGCAACGTTGTATTTTGAAATCAAGTGATTCTGGTAGCTGTAGCTTGCTGCGGAGGAGAGATTCCACAAACTCCGTCACAGAAGTGAATGCTCCCTCCTCCCCCTCGGCTGCGCCAAATATACGAATATTATTGCGTCTAGATCTTGCCTCTAAGTCGACTATTTGCTGTCGCATGGTCTCTTCTCTGCCCAGACACGTAGTCAGCACCTCCGTCAACGTGTCCGCCCAACTCTCGACCTTCTCCACCCGTGTTTCCACCTCCTCCAAGCCGTCACTGAGACTTTTTATTTCAGACCCTATTTTGTCGAGTTTACCGTTGATTTCTTGTCCCAGTTGGCTGATTTCGTGTCTCAGGCCATCATTGAACCCCGCGAGGGAAGTCTGTAGCTCTGCGATGGCCTTGATGATGTCCGTGGGCTCCATTGCTGCACCTCCTCGGGGGGCACGCTGCTGCTCGTACCGCTGTTAGCAAACTGTGTTGTTGTGGTTAGTTCGTTGTTACCTTCGATTAATTTTAGCCCTGGATGATTCTTATTCTCCCATCTGACTTTTTCATTGACTGAACATGAAGTTTCGAGTTGTTTTGTGGAGATTTAGACGAAAATTAGGGAGAGCGGTTTCAACACGCGTCTGACTACTCCATCAGGCAAACCGGAAGCCACCGCCTCCTTAATTTTACCCGCATTTTTGAGATTTGTCTGGGAGCTCAATGCGTTTTTACTAGCCAAGGTAGTATGACAAAACCTTAAAACATTAAACATGCCCTCGACAGCAAAAATAAAAGCACCATAAACATTTCTATTTGTTTCATAAATAGAGAATCTTTCACTTAGTACATATTATCTATTCCATATTTCCTACATGTTTAGAGGCTAGACACGTCATAGGCACATGACATCATCAACTTGTGAACAATACGCTATTTATGAAAATAAAATATTTACTGTGTTTTTGTTTTGTAATTTTAGTTGTAGAGGGCAAGTACAATGCTTTCAGGCATATTTGTCTCATTAGCCAGGGATCATTTTAACCTTCATAGATGATAAGTCCACTGATAAATGGACCTTTGATATCCACGGTCACAGATCGATCAGATCGGTCAGACACGACCCAACTAAACCGCTCTATAACGTGACAGTAATCATTGCTATAGTGTGTGTGTTCAGAAAAAGGAATATACACACTATAGTAATGATTTCTGTCACAATATACAGATATTTAACACTGTTACTGCACAAACACTCTAGACCAGTGGTGGGCAATTATTTTCCCCAAGGGGCCAAATGAGATACATACAATATTGTGGAGGACCAAGACTAAAGGCTGAACTAAAGCCTGTGTAATATTAATTTAATTTCAAGATAAAACTAAGAGTAAGACCAACCCTTTTGACACCAGGGCCCTCTATTCAGTATGTGAGCCACGGACCACCATTTCATGACATTTTAGCCCCACAGAACTTTCTTCAAGATTTCTTTTGTTTTTGTCCACAATTCCAGGCTGGATTTGGGAAACAAAACAGGATAACAAAAATGACCATTCTCTTACATTCTTTGATTGAATGTGTAGACTTTGGGCTAATTCAGATGATGAATATTTTAACTCTTGAGGGTGTAAAAATGAAACCAAATGGACCCGCAAGCGTCCATTTGGTTTCATTTATACGGTATAAATGAAACCAAATGGACGCTTGCGGGTCCATACGCTCTCAAAGAGTTACATCTGGTTAACCAACTTTGCATATTTAACTTGGAACTCTCTCAAGAACCACTGGCGGTCCCCAGGCCGGTCAGAGTCAGCCAAAGGGCCGCATTTGGCCCCCGGGCCGCATAATGCCCAGGTATGCTCTAGACCATACCTGGGCATTATGCGGCCCTTTGGCTGACTCTGACCGGCCTGTGAAAGGGTGCCATGGTTTTCAACCAGTGGTCCGGGGACCACCAGTGTTTCTTGAGAGTTCCAGATACATATGGAAAGTTGGTTAACCAGATGCAATTCTTTGAGAGTGTAAACATGAAACCAAATGGACCCTTGCGAGTCCATTTGGTTTCATGTTTACGCTCTCAAAAGTTAAAATATTCATCATGTGAATTAGCCAGAGAATGTAAAGAATGGTCATTTTTGATCTATGTTTTCCTGTTTTGCTTGTGAAATCCAGCCTGGTATTGTGGACAAAAACAACAACAAATCTTTAGTTTTGGGGTCTGTAGGGCTAAAATATCAAATAGTGGTCCGTGGTGCAAATTCTGAATAAATAGAGGGCCCTAGTGTCAAAATGGTTGGTCTTACTCTTACTTTCTTCTTGAAGTGAAATTAATATTACACAGACTTTAGTTCTGCCTTTAGTCTTGGCTCTCCAAAATATCTTATGTATCTCATTTGGCCACTTGGGAAAAATAATTGCCCACCACTGATCTAGACTAGAAATGTTAACCTTGTTGTGTGGAATAAATGTGTACACACCTGGTTCAGGTTGCAGGCAGGCTGTCAGGCACGCAGTCAGGCATGGAGGGCAGGCAAGGCTGGCTGCGGCACACATGGCATCTCCGTCCTAAGAAAGGAAAGATAGAAAAAGAAAGACACACGCAATTAGAAACCACTCAACGATTCTGCACAGCAATCCTGTATTGCAGGGGTTTTCAACAGGTGGTCCACAGAGGGGACCACAGGTGGTGGTCCCTGAGAGGATTCCAGGTGGTCCCCAGCTAAATGATGGACAGCTGGTAACCAAATGGACCCTTATAGATCTGTAACTCCTGAGATCGTAAAATGTAACCAAATGGACCCATAAGGGTCCATTTGGTTTCATTTTACGCTCTCAAGAGTTAAATTATATTTAAAAATCTGAATTACTTAATCTTCAGGAATCTACACAATTAGAAACTGTAAAAGAATTGTTATTTTGACCAACATTTTGCCATTTTATCTCCTAAATTGTGGACACAAACTTGAAAATCCTTGTTTTTGGGTTTAAACTCAACATCAAAGGTGGTCTGTGGCTAAAATGCAGAATAAATAGTGGGCCCTGGTATGAAAAAGGTTGTTTCTTTTTTGGTGTAGGGTTATTTATTTTTAATTTTATTTTTCCAAACAAATGCCTTGCAGATAGAAAGGATAATTCAAGCTTTCCCAACAGTTGCAATGTTGGTAAGTTCAAAGGGATAGTTCAGATTTTTAAAAGTTAAGCTGTAAGAAATATTTATCATTAATATAGTTGGTGCTACTGTATTAATTGATTGCCAGGATCCCATGGTGGAGTTCTGCTCTGATTTTGGCAAAATATTAAGGGGAAATTCACATTAAAAATTAAAATAAAACTTTTGGTCCTTTTATGGTCTACTCAGTCTCATGCCAACACCCCAGACAGTTTTGTTTTTACATTATTTGATTCAGTGTTTAGACATTTGATGTTCATTTTAGCTTCCCCGCTCCCTTCCTATACAACTTAAAACTCAATTTTAACCATAAGATTAATCATCTTTTTCTGGTGACTGATACGATCCTTCTAATACATGAGGGGGGCGTGGAATTTTATTTACTGTTTTCGTTCATTTTTAAAATATTGTTTTAGAAAATGAAGAAGCCTCAGGGGCACGCTGGCCGTGGCCAAATGAAAACAATATTTTAAAAATGAATGAATGAATTCCACAGCCCCGTCACATATTAGGAGGACAATATGAGTTACCAGAAAAACAACTGGGTGTTTAGGAAAAATCTATTATGGTTAAAATGAAGTTTTAAGTTATAATGGGTTTTTATAGGAGGGGGAAGCTAAAATGAATATCAAATATCTACGTACTGAATTAAGCAACTTATATGCTGTCTGGGGTGTTCACATGAGACCGAGTAGATGATAAAATCACCATCCCCCCAAGTGAAATATCCCTTTAAGTAGCTCTGGTCGTTTTGTTGAGGTCACTGGGGCCAAACATTAAAAGTAAATGAATCCGCAAAAACAACATACTTTGTATTGTTGAATTATTGAGATGTACATGACATCACAAGGGATGTGATAGGGAGCCAAAATGAACCATGGATCTGCAAATATTTTAGAAATACGAAAGCAATAAATAAAGTTGTTCATTTACCGGTACTTTGACTATGTGGCCCCACAAAATGACCGGAACTAGTCAATATTTCACCAACACCAGAGCAGAACTCCCATCATGGGACTCCGACAACCAATTAATACAGTAGCAACTGCTGTGTTAATTTAAGTATTTCATGCAAGTTTTACTAAAAAAAATTCTTAAATATCCCTTTAATTTAACGTAGTTTGATACAAGCAGATCACAGATGTAACATTCCATTAGTAGGAAGCCAATGGAGGGTGTTGGAACTCCAGATTATTCCCATTATATTTTAAAAAATGTATTTTTTCTTTTTAGTTTTTATTGACTAGCATGTGACATGTCTAACTAGGGACTTTTCCAGCTGCAATGCAACACGAGATTTCGTTTTATAATGGGATGAATCTAGAATTACAATAACAATACCCCCCCCATTTGCTCCCCAATAAACAAAAAAACATCTTTGATCTGCTAGTATTATATGACGTTAAATTCACCAACATTGAAGCTGTATGGAAAGGTTGAATTATCCTCTTTCTATCTACAAAGCATTTCCTCATTAAAAAAAACACTATTGAATCACTAAAATAGTGTTCTTACTATTGCGATTGAGTAGTGATTTCTCTAGTGATTTGTGTCGTATTTGGGTAGAGAAATATCCCGTTTCACTACTTAATCACTACTGATATTACTACATAATTCCTATTCAAATCACTACCTGGCTGCTACTTAATTACTTCAGTCTCACTATAGAACTATACAATCACTTTACATTTATTGTTGAATTACTACCCAATGCTTACACATTTACTGCTGTATCTCTACACAATCCCTATAGAAAGTATTTATGTAGGGTTTTCACTACTGAATACTTTTTGTTTCAGGGTTTG
This sequence comes from Benthosema pterotum, assembly GCA_039105355.1. Taxonomy (NCBI): domain Eukaryota; kingdom Metazoa; phylum Chordata; class Actinopteri; order Myctophiformes; family Myctophidae; genus Benthosema; species Benthosema pterotum. Next base: position 40,348,108 of record CM076984.1, read on the forward strand.
TATAGAAACAAAAAGCAACTTATTAGTGATTCAGGAGCTAAAACACTACATACATATTTTCTATAGGGATTGTGTAGAGACACAGCGGTAAATGTGTAAGCAAGTTGTAGTAATTCAACAATAAGTGTAGGCCTAAAGTGATTGTATAGTTCTTATAGTGAGGCTGAAGTAATTACGGTAAGTAGCAGCCAGGTAGAGATTTGAATAGGAGTTATGTAGTAATATCAGTAGTGATTATTAAGTAGTGAAACGGGATATTTCTCTACCCAAATACGACACAAATCACTAGAAAAATCACTACTCAATCGCAATAGTAAAAACACTATTGAATGAGTAGTGATTCAACAGTGTTTTTTCATGAGGGTTTGTTTGATAAAAATCCACCATAGACATTAGCCGCATGCGACGTTAGATTCTTTTCTTTTATATTTGGAATTTATGTGAATCTAGCGTCGCATCTCGCTCCATTGACTCGACTGCTGTCTAAATGTCACCAGTGATCTGCTTGTATTCAACAAGTCAAACTCACCAACTTTGCAGCTGTAGAGAAAGCTTGCCACATCCTCTGTCGATCTGCAAGGGTTTTGTGCCATAAAAATCCACCGTAGACATATTATGAGCTACTTTCTGTCCTGGGTATTCCACAACAAACATCACAGCTGCCATTTTGCCAAACAAGAGCCGAGCGGGAGTGCTTGTTTTATACACTGACACACACAAACATCAGGTGGCGATACTGCGTGTGCACCGACCAGGTGTGCACCTGGTGTGTGTCAGTGTATAAAACAAGCACTCCCGCTCGGCTCTTGTTTGGCAAAATGGCAGCTGTGATGTTTGTTGTGGAATACCCAGGACAGAAAGTAGCTCATAATATGTCTACGGTGGATTTTTATGGCACAAAACCCTTGCAGATCGACAGAGGATGTGGCAAGCTTTCTCTACAGCTGCAAAGTTGGTGAGTTTGACTTGTTGAATACAAGCAGATCACTGGTGACATTTAGACAGCAGTCGAGTCAATGGAGCGAGATGCGACGCTAGATTCACATAAATTCCAAATATAAAAGAAAAGAATCTAACGTCGCATGCGGCTACATAGACATTACGTTCTGCTCATAAGATAGGCCTACTGTAGATTTGTATCAAATAAAGACAGAAAGAGAATAATTCAACCTTTCCATACAGATGCAATGTTGGTGAGTTTAACGTTGCTTAATACAAGCAGATTGGAGATTGTTTTGTTGTTGTTGTTGTTGTTGTTATTTTGTCAATGGACGGAATTGCAAGTCGAGATTCATCCTATTATAAAAAATATATATCTAGTGTTGCATTGTGGCTAGGGGTTTTTCATGAAGCTGAATCCATTCCAAGCATTGTTTTTTCCCCTCATAAAACAACCATACCGTCATCAAAAATGATGTGCAAGAGCATAACATTATAATTACCTTTAGACGACGCGGAGACGACGTGGTTTCCACCAGGCAGCAGGACAACACTTTGAAGAGCAAACAGAAGAGCGGTCGAGCCTCCTATTTAAAACCCCGCCCAGTTTCGTCTTCCGGTATGACTCAAAACGCGTCATATGACGCCACACCGTATGACGTGTTGGGCTAAGCGCGCGAAAAGTTCCCGCCAAGTTTGAATGAGCTCTATGCAACCAAACACTTCCTGGTTGTGCTGGCAGAAGGGATCCTTCCTGTCGGCAGACTCCCATTCACTTTGCATGTATTGGTTGTGAATTTGTATGAATAAAGTTCACTTCCTTAAACCACACTATTTCATTTGATAATACCATTTCCTAGTTCTTCATAGTTTGTTTTATTTGTGGTGTGCTATTGACATGATCACATGAGTAAGAAATGTCTAAAATCTTCAGTTAAAATCATGAGTACTTCATGGATTTCTCCAAGTGTTGCCATGTCCGCTTTTTATAAGCAACCTTTGTCAGTAAATCTGCTAGCAAGTAATGACAGTTTACTAGGTAGATTTTTAAGGCTTGTTCCATATCTGTGATTCTGCTCAAATGAACAATGAGTCAAAGAGCCCCCATGTTCCATGCATCTGTGCACACAGATCCCCATCTGTAATTTTTTTGTGCCAAGCCAGGTTTTTATTTTTCATCTGTATAAAACAAGAATTATTTTGGAAAATATCAAATCTATCAGATCACAGTGGCACACTTTGAGCTTTCAGATCTGCTATTCTCAAGTAGCTGCCAATATATAGTCTCAGAGTATAATGCATAGTATGTAATGTACAGTAGATGTATAGCTCATGATTGACTGATTGCTTATCTCTCTCACACAATCTGGCAACACCGGAGCAAGTGCATTGTTCCAGATTGTGTGAGAGAAATAAGCAACCATGGTCTATGACATGGGGTTTCAACTGATTGTGAACCAGGGACCACCAACCTGACTTAGAATCAACACGGGGACCACCACAGTTACCCTAAATCCATTCTGTTACTTCATTCAACCTAGAGAGAAAATATCCGCACTCACATATAGTTCACGAGTTTTTTTTTTTTAATTTCATTTCAGAGTTTCATAGAGAAATGAAATAAAAGAAAACTCATGAACTATATGCGAGTGCGGATATTTTCTCTCTACATTGATCTGCAAGAATCTGCACCCATCAGCCATTGAGAATACAAGTTGGACTCTGAGTAGAGTGCGCCTACCTAACGATATACAGTAGCCTAATGATAGTGTAGACATATGGCATTATTATTCCCACAGTGATGTAGGCTAATTATGAAAAAATCAGGCAAACTTTCTTGAGATTCTAACACCCATTTCTGTGGATTTTCTTATCCTCAATCAGACTTTCAGTAACTGACAAGGTTGGCATGCTTACTGTACATTGCACAAAGCTTTAGTGTGCTGTTCTATGGAAGAAAAAATGGAATACCTTTCAGGACCACAAGTGGTCCATGGATGATGGAACACCAATTGAAAATACCTGGACCTGGACTATGAAAACCAAATGAGCTACTATATTACTCTTTAAGACTTTCTTTAAGGCTCTTTAAGACAAGAACTTGAGATTTGTTTTTCATCTGGGGTTTGTGATCCAGGGACATGGGATCCTTTATGAAAATGTTTGAGGAGAATCACAGGTTTAAGCAACATTAGGGAACAGGCTTAAATAAAACATGCAGCTAGTAACTACCATTATTTTCAAGCAACTTTACTGAAAAGGCTTGCTTATAAAAAGTGGATATGGCAACACGTGGATAAATCCATGAAAAACTCCCGGTTTTAACTGAAGATTTTAGACATTTCTTACTCATGTGATCATGTCAATAGCACACCACAAATAAAACAAACTATGAAGAACTAGGAAATGGTATTATCAAATGAAATAGTGTGGTTTAAGGAAGTGAACTTTATTCATACAAATTCACAACCAATACATGCAAAGTGAATGGGAGTCTGCCGACAGGAAGGATCCCTTCTGCCAGCACAACCAGGAAGTGTTTGGTTGCATAGAGCTCATTCAAACTTGGCGGGAACTTTTCGCGCGCTTAGCCCAACACGTCATACGGTGTGGCGTCATATGACGCGTTTTGAGTCATACCGGAAGACGAAACTGAGCGGGGTTTTAAATAGGAGGCTCGACCGCTCTTCTGTTTGCTCTTCAAAGTGTTGTCCTGCTGCCTGGTGGAAACCACGTCGTCTCCGCGTCGTATCAAGGTAATTATAATGCTATGCTCTTGCACATCATTTTTGATGACGGTATGGTTGTTTTATGAGGGGGAAAAACAATGCTTGGAATGGATTCAGCTTCATGAAAAACCCCTAGCCACAATGCAACACTAGATATATATTTTTTATAATAGGATGAATCTCGACTTGCAATTCCGTCCATTGACAAAATAACAACAACAACAACAACAACAAAACAATCTCCAATCTGCTTGTATTAAGCAACGTTAAACTCACCAACATTGCATCTGTATGGAAAGGTTGAATTATTCTCTTTCTGTCTTTATTTGATACAAATCTACAGTAGGCCTATCGTTATGAGCAGAACGTAATGTCTATGGTGGATTTTTATCAAACAAACCCTCATGAAAAAACACTATTGAATCACTACTCATTCAATAGTGTTTTTACTATTGCGATTGAGTAGTGATTTTTCTAGTGATTTGTGTCGTATTTGGGTAGAGAAATATCCCGTTTCACTACTTAATAATCACTACTGATATTACTACATAACTCCTATTCAAATCTCTACCTGGCTGCTACTTACCGTAATTACTTCAGCCTCACTATAAGAACTATACAATCACTTTAGGCCTACACTTATTGTTGAATTACTACAACTTGCTTACACATTTACCGCTGTGTCTCTACACAATCCCTATAGAAAATATGTAGCCGCATTGCAACTCCAGATTCTTTTATAATTGGAATTTATTGCATCTGGAGTCGCATAGCACTCTATTGACTCTCCCATTGCATAAATGTCACCAGTGATCTGCTTGTATTCAACAAGTCAAACTCACCAACTTTGCAGCTGTAGAGAAAGCTTGATACATCCTCTGTCGATCTGCAAGGGTTTTGTGCCATAAAAATCCACCGTAGACATATTATGAGCTATTTTCTGTCCTGGGTATTCCACAACAAACATCACAGCTGCCATTTTGCCAAACAAGAGTTGAAGGGTGATGCTTGTTTTATACACTGACACACACCAGGTGCACACCTGGTCCGTGCACACGCAGTATCGCCACCTGCTGTTTGTGTGTGTCAGTGTATAAAACAAGCACTCCCGCTCAGCTCTTGTTTGGCAAAATGGCAGCTGTGATGTTTGTTGTGGAATACCCAGGACAGAAAATAGCTCATAATATGTCTACGGTGGATTTTTATGGCACAAAACCCTTGCAGATCGACAGAGGATGTATCAAGCTTTCTCTACAGCTGCAAAGTTGGTGAGTTTGACTCGTTGAATACAAGCAGATCACTGGTGACATTTATGCAATGGGAGAGTCAATAGAGTGCTATGCGACTCCAGATGCAATAAATTCCAATTATAAAAGAATCTGGAGTTGCAATGCGGCTAGAAAATATGTATGTAGTGTTTTAGCTCCTGAATCACTAATAAGTTGCTTTTTGTTTCTATACAAACCCTGAAACAAAAAGTATTTAGTAGTGAAAACCCTACATAAATACTTTCTATAGGGATTGTGTAGAGCAGGGGTGCCCAACCTTTTTTGACCCAAGATCTACTTTTCAGCAGCCAACCCCTCCGGGATCTACCAGTCCAATATCAACATTTCAAACCACACGCATCGTTGCCAGCCTGCAGTAACTTCACAACAACACATCACTACTTTGTTTTACCACTTCACTTCATGTCCATATAAGCATAAAGTACAACAGACTTGTCATAAATAGGCCTACAACAGTACAACATAAGTACAACAGACATGGACAAACACTGCCATTGCAAATGCATCACACACACAGACGAAAATCGCTCTTTTTTTCTTTTCCACCCCATTTTTTTTCTCCCCCCCCCCATCTCCCAAGATCTACTTGAGATCAGGCCGAGATCTACCGGTAGATCCCGATCTACTGGTTGGGCTCCCCTGGTGTAGAGATACAGCAGTAAATGTGTAAGCATTGTGTAGTAATTCAACAATAAATGTAAAGTGATTGTATAGTTCTATAGTGAGACTGAAGTAATTAAGTAGCAGCCAGGTAGTGATTTGAATAGGAATTATGTAGTAATATCAGTAGTGATTAAGTAGTGAAACGGGATATTTCTCTACCCAAATACGACACAAATCACTAGAGAAATCACTACTCAATCGCAATAGTAAGAACACTATTTTAGTGATTCAATAGTGTTTTTTTTTTAATGAGGAAATGCTTTGTAGATAGAAAGAGGATAATTCAACCTTTCCATACAGCTTCAATGTTGGTGAATTTAACGTCATATAATACTAGCAGATCAAAGATGTTTTTTTGTTTATTGGGGAGCAAATGGGGGGTATTGTTATTGTAATTCTAGATTCATCCCATTATAAAACGAAATCTCGTGTTGCATTGCAGCTGGAAAAGTCCCTAGTTAGACATGTCACATGCTAGTCAATAAAAACTAAAAAGAAAAAATACATTTTTTTAAATATAATGGGAATAATCTGGAGTTCCAACACCCTCCATTGGCTTCCTACTAATGGAATGTTACATCTGTGATCTGCTTGTATCAAACTACGTTAAATTAAAGGGATATTTAAGATTTTTTTTTAGTAAAACTTGCATGAAATACTTAAATTAACACAGCAGTTGCTACTGTATTAATTGGTTGTCGGAGTCCCATGATGGGAGTTCTGCTCTGGTGTTGGTGAAATATTGACTAGTTCCGGTCATTTTGTGGGGCCACATAGTCAAAGTACTGGGGGGGGGGGGGGGGGGGGGGGGGGATGGCGATTTTATCATCTACTCGGTCTCATGTGAACACCCCAGACAGCATATAAGTTGCCTAATTCAGTACGTAGATATTTGATATTCATTTTAGCTTCCCCCTCCTATAAAAACCCATTATAACTTAAAACTTCATTTTAACCATAATAGATTTTTCCTAAACACCCAGTTGTTTTTTCTGGTAACTCATATTGTCCTCCTAATATGTGAGGGGGCTGTGGAATTCATTCATTCATTTTTAAAATATTGTTTTCATTTGGCCACAGCCAGCGTGCCCCTGAGGCTTCTTCATTTTCTAAAACAATATTTTAAAAATGAACGAAAACAGTAAATAAAATTCCACGCCCCTCTCATGTATTAGAAGGATCGTATCAGTCACCAGAAAAAGATGATTAATCTTATGGTTAAAATTGAGTTTTAAGTTGTATAGGAAGGGAGCGGGGAAGCTAAAATGAACATCAAATGTCTAAACACTGAACCAAATAATGTAAAAACAAAACTGTCTGGGGTGTTGGCATGAGACTGAGTAGACCATAAAAGGACCAAAAGTTTTATTTTAATTTTTAATGTGAATTTCCCCTTAATATTTTGCCAAAATCAGAGCAGAACTCCACCATGGGATCCTGGCAATCAATTAATACAGTAGCACCAACTATATTAATGATAAATATTTCTTACAGCTTAACTTTTAAAATCTGAACTATCCCTTTGAACTTACCAACATTGCAACTGTTGGGAAAGCTTGAATTATCCTTTCTATCTGCAAGGCATTTGTTTGGAAAAAATAAAATAAAAAATAAATAACCCTACACCAAAAAAGAAACAACCTTTTTCATACCAGGGCCCACTATTTATTCTGCATTTTAGCCACGGACCACCTTTGATGTTGAGTTTAAACCCAAAAACAAGGATTTTCAAGTTTGTGTCCACAATTTAGGAGATAAAATGGCAAAATGTTGGTCAAAATAACAATTCTTTTACAGTTTCTAATTGTGTAGATTCCTGAAGATTAAGTAATTCAGATTTTTAAATATAATTTAACTCTTGAGAGCGTAAAATGAAACCAAATGGACCCTTATGGGTCCATTTGGTTACATTTTACGATCTCAGGAGTTACAGATCTATAAGGGTCCATTTGGTTACCAGCTGTCCATCATTTAGCTGGGGACCACCTGGAATCCTCTCAGGGACCACCACCTGTGGTCCCCTCTGTGGACCACCTGTTGAAAACCCCTGCAATACAGGATTGCTGTGCAGAATCGTTGAGTGGTTTCTAATTGCGTGTGTCTTTCTTTTTCTATCTTTCCTTTCTCAGGACGGAGATGCCATGTGTGCCGCAGCCAGCCTTGCCTGCCCTCCATGCCTGACTGCGTGCCTGACAGCCTGCCTGCAACCTGAACCAGGTGTGTGCACATTTATTCCACACAACAAGGTTAACATTGCTAGTCTAGATCAGTGGTGGGCAATTATTTTTCCCAAGTGGCCAAATGAGATACATAAGATATTTTGGAGAGCCAAGACTAAAGGCAGAACTAAAGTCTGTGTAATATTAATTTCACTTCAAGACGAAAGTAAGAGTAAGACCAACCATTTTGACACTAGGGCCCTCTATTTATTCAGAATTTGCACCACGGACCACTATTTGATATTTTAGCCCACAATACCAGGCTGGATTTCACAAGCAAAACAGGAAAACATAGATCAAAAATGACCATTCTTTACATTCTCTGGCTAATTCACATGATGAATATTTTAACTTTTGAGAGCGTAAACATGAAACCAAATGGACCCGCAAGGGTCCATTTGGTTTCATGTTTACACTCTCAAAGAATTGCATCTGGTTAACCAACCTTCCATATGTATCTGGAACTCTCAAGAAACACTGGTGGTCCCCGGACCACTGGTGGAAAACCATGGCACCCTTTCACAGGCCGGTCAGAGTCAGCCAAAGGGCCGCATAATGCCCAGGTATGGTCTAGAGCATACCTGGGCATTATGCGGCCCGGGGGCCAAATGCGGCCCTTTGGCTTACTCTGACCGGCCTGGGGACCGCCAGTGGTCCTTGAGAGAGTTCCAAGTTAAATATGCAAAGTTGGTTAACCAGATGTAACTCTTTGAGAGCGTATGGACCCGCAAGCGTCCATTTGGTTTCATTTATACCGTATAAATGAAACCAAATGGACGCTTGCGGGTCCATTTGGTTTCATTTTTACACCCTCAAGAGTTAAAATATAAAGACCCATGTAAGGAGTGAAACAACAGGACAAATGTGCTGTTTCTTCAGCACATTGGAAACCCCAGAATCCAATACAGGAATTCTATGTAGACTTGTTTTTATTAAATCTATAGGGTTTAAGTGGTTCTAAATTTGTGTGCGTCTTTCTTTTTCTGTCTCTTTTCTCTCAGAACGGAGATCACGGTAGACGCCGTTGGAAGGCTCAACTCAAGCCGCTGCCCCTGGAGTATCCTTCCCCAAGCTTCCCCTGGGAAGCCCAGCAAGCCAAGCAAGCCCAAGGCAGGTGGCCAGGCTCCACAGCCGGACCTTCTTGCCAGTCATTGCCGCCAGTGCCTTGCCTGTCAGAGAAGCCACACTGCGTGACACTGTCTGACTGCCTGTCCTGGTCTGCGTGCCGTGCAATTCAAAGCTAGGGATACCCTGCCGCATACAGCCATTGCGGTCAGGCCTTGATGTCAGAGGAGCCACATTGCGTGACACTTGTCACGCAATGTGGCTTGTCTGCCTTCTCTGCCCTGGCCTGCACGCCATGCGAGGCAGGGACACCCGCGGCATACAGCCATTCGCAGCCAGGGATCTGCCCTGGTCCTGCCCCGCCATGCCGTTGAGACTTCCTAGGGCATACATACATGCCCGTAAGGGGGCCCACAGGTGGCCAAGCCTGCCCAGCATCCATCCAGCCCAGCCAGCCCTGCAAGCCCTTGAAACGAGTCATCCAGCTTGCCAGCCAGGCATCCAGACCAGGCAAGCGGCAAGTGCCGACCAGCCCCCGTGCAGCAAGGCCTAGGTACTGACCTTGCAAGGGGAGTTGCAGTCTTTCCCCCGTGCAGCCTCGCCGTCAGAAGAGAAGCCACACATTCCGTGGCATTGCCCATGACCGCTTGGAACCACTGCCTTGCTCGCTCACCTTCTTGGTCTTGTATTGCCTGGCCTCGGTCCGCCAATCTGCGAACCTGTTTCTGCCTGTCTGAACCTGGCCTGCCTGTCTGTCTCAATTCATTCTTCTTGCGTCGTGGCTGGCTGCAGCCTGGCTGCTTGCACCCATGCTTGGCTGCCTGTGTGCCTGTCTCACCCAGCCTACCTCGTAGGCCCTTAAAGGCCGAAGTGTGTGTCTGGCTCTGCCTGCCTGGGCAGCCTGCTTGGCTTGCTGGGCTCCCCAGGGGAAACTTGGGGATGGATCTGCAGGACATCGGCTGGTCTTGATGCCTGTCCAGCTGCCTGCCTGTCCGACTGCCTGCCTGCCCATGTGCCTGTCCACCTGCCTGCCCATGTGCCTGTCCACCTGCCTGCCCATGTGCCTGTCCACCTGCTGCCTACAACTTGAACGAGGTCTGTAAACACTTGCTTCAGATATTAATATTACTGATCATAATCTGCCACAAAACCACATTAGCTTGCAGATCTTCTGTGTTTGGAAAATGTGTGCAGATCTTTGAATTTAGGTATATACTGCATCTGTTTCTGTTCAAATCTTTGCTACTACGGGTGAAAATGTCACCTTGTAGGCCAACACGACTAAACATTTCCTCTTATTTGTCTCCTGTCATTTCAGAACCCGAGGCTGATACCTGTATAAGGTGGAAAGTCTGTGCTGCTACTGCTGTTTGCTGTGGAACGAGGGAAGTACCAACTTGGGAAAATGTCTCATAACTTGTGAGTGCTATGTATTTTGAGTTACAGTGTACTTGTTATGGACACTGCTCCATCTACATGCCAGTGTTGTCTGCAATGATTGTGTGTGTTTTAAATGTTGATGTACAGTCTGTGGGTTTAACTTTAAATGTTGATTTACCGGTACTGTCTGTGTTTTTAAATGTTGATGTACTTTGCCCCAGAAAGGTTTCCCCTTGTAGGACAATAAAGTATTTCTGATCCCAACTAACAGAGAGCAAATGATGGCCGGCGTCATTTGCTTCTTTGTTGGCGCGTTTGTATTGTTTGCTGCACAATATACAGTATGCTGTGTATCCAAGCGTGCAGCTCCGTTGAGAATGGTGTGCGGTCTTTCCGTTAGGTGCTAAGTCACTGGGTTTGTCTGCTGTCGCATCAAAAAGTGTGTGGTTTGAGCAATGAGCTCAGATCAGGTTGGTGTGATCTCCTCTCCTCTCTGTTAACAAGGTATGGTTCAGGGACTCTCTGAGGTCCCTGTTGGGTCCCCATGGGGTCCAACATTGGTCAATAAAGTGTGTACAAACACACCAAATAACCAAATAAGGTCTGCCACTCTGTGAGTGTAAAACGTGTAACCAAATGGGCCGGTCCAACACTGTTAATAATAATAATAATACATGGTGATAATTAAAACAAGGTTTCAAAGTGGTTTCAAAGGTTCAACAATACAATGAAACAATGATAATAAACATTTTATTTCATTCCAAATCCAGGTTTCAAAGTGGTTTCAAAGGTTCAACAACAACAATAATAATAAACTGATTTCATAACAAAACAAGGTTTCAAAGTGCTTCACCACAATAAAACAAACGCAATGCACACAACAAACGGTTTGCAATACTAACCTCATTGAAGTGCAAGGTGGAAGGTTAAAAACCAAACAAAATCAAATAAGTCCTGTAAAGACAACAAAAACACATGGCATACGGCACTGGTTGTGGTTCTTCTGGTTCACCGGAACGGGGTTCGACTCCCTGCAGTGCCCTGCTCAATGTGGTGTTTTTTTTACAGCAGTGGTTTTCAACCTTTCTCATGCCAGGGCCCACGATTTATTCATAATTTGAGCTACGGATCACCATTTGATGACATTTTAGCCCGAAAGACCTAAAACTAAAGAATCCTTTTGGTTTTGTCCACAATTCCAGGCTGGATTTTGCAAACAAAACAGTGTAGACTTCTTAATTAAATAGTGCTAATTCAGAGGATGAATATTTTAACTCTTGAGAGCGTAAAAATGAAACCAAATGGACCCGCAAGGGTCCGTTTGGTCCCTTGACTAGTCGACTACTACTGCAATACGTTCAGACAACACTAGGTGGTGCAAGAGAGGTATTATTTAGGCCCCAACATTTTGTATTAAATTGCTCTATTTCTATAGTAATCACTGTTTGTTCAGTAGGTTGAAACACTGTATCACGGCAAAAAGTCAAACAGTGACTTTTTCCAGACCCCACACAAAGTCAGTATATGACTTTCCAAAGTCAAATAGTGACTTGCAGTAACAGGGGTATCCTTGTCTCTCATTTTTTAGGTTATGATGCATTGATCAATGATGACCTGTAAGAGGAAGTGAGAGAAAGGCCATTCAGGTCTCTACCAGCTTGTTGGCAATTGTCTTGGCTCTTAGAGTAGTCTCTAGGATTTTATGATTTTCATGTGGTCAAAAGATGATAGTTGATGGAGACCTAACTGTTAGTGTGATCTTGAAACCCTGACCTAAGAGAAGGGTCGTGTGTGTGTGTGTGTGTGTGTGTGTGTGTGTGTGTGTGTGTGTGTGTGTGTGTGTGTGTGTGTGTGTGTGTGTGTGTGTGTGTGTGTGTGTGTGTGTGTGTGTGTGTGTGTGTGTGTGTGTGTGTGTGTGTGTGTGTGTGTGTGTGTGTGTGTGTGTGTGTGTGTGTGTGTGTGTGTGTGTGTGCGCTACTGGGTTTGGGGTGTCATCAGACTGGCCTGACCTCAATGACCTGTGTGTAAGGACTGGGGTATCCCTGAGCTGGGTTAAACCTGACTCGGAAATTGTAGGATTCACCAAGGACATTATTAACAACAGTTTGATCTCAGTAAGGGCTAATGATACAGAACATATTATATCACCAGACAATGCATGCAAGTACCTCCTAATGTCACAACAGCAAAAACAACAGCAACACTGGACTGGTTTAAAGCTGCAGGGAAAGCTTGCTTGCCTCCCTGATGCAGACCATACTGTATCCCATTCAATATTCAAAAACTATGCAGTTGATGAGGAGATAATCCGTTTTACAGTTAAAGCCAGATTACAAGCCCTCCCAACCAGACTCAATCTTTCACTGTGGTATCCTAACACGTTTCCTCCTCATTGTCTGCACCATGATCACACCCCAGTTACAAAAACGTTGTCACATATTCTCAATGGCTGCTTTGTATATAAGGGAATGTACACTGCTAGGCACGACAGAATTGTTGACTTAGTAGGTAAGGACTTGAGCTCATATGTCCCATCATCTGTGAAAATGCACAAGCACTCACGTGTTTCAACTGCCATGTTCATGTACAATAACGGAAATGATGTATTTTCAGACGTTACCGCTAATTCACCGATTATTGTTGTTGTTGATGAGGACAGTAGGGAAGTGACCATTTTGGAAGTGGCCTGTGCATTTGACCACAGTCTGGAAGAAGCTTTCCTCACTAAGGTGCTTAAGTACCAACGTCTAAGGGATGCTATTCTACAGCTAGGTTACAATTGTAAACTATTGGTGTTTGTATTCGGAAGCCTTGGTAACGTCCACAAATCAGTGGTGAGGGGCCTGCAGATTGCAGGTGTTCCCAAACCCAGAGCTAAGGCACTGGCAAAATTCTGTTCAGTATCTGCAATAATTGGCAGTCGCCATATATGGAGAAGACGTTGCTTCCTGTACCCATGATCTGTATCCTAGCACTTGTTGTAGAGAGTTTTCCAATTTTGCGCGTCTAAACTGTTTGTTTAAGCATGTGCAGTATGTGTCGGCTGTTTTAAAGTAGGCCTATTGTACAGTAACCAGTCCAACCTGCTGCTAACTTTTATTGGATCATTGGCTGTTAATTCCGTTTGTACAAAACTGTCACTACATACAAATATTATGTCATGTAAAAAAATATATATATATATATATTAATTAAAATTAAAAAAATATAATTGCAGTAGGCAAGTCAGACATCTATGCTCTTACCCCATTAAAGGGAATATAACCTTCAGTGACTGACAGTATATTCTGTATCATAATGCCTTTTTTCACTCCTGAGTGTTATATTTCAACGATTATAGCCCATACCCAGTCCTTGTATGAACTGTATAGAGCCAATACTGCATAAGCCATGAAATTGCATTTTTCTACCTGCTGAAAAGTGATGGCAGATATGCTGACTGAATGTCTACCTAAAATGAGATTCATTCTGAAGGATTATATTGAATCAGACAAAACAGAGACCACCAGACCAATGCATCTTAAAGTGGAAATACACAGGACATTATATGCCATAAAAAGCAGCTTTTCTCCTGCACAGACGTTATGGCATATCCTATCTAGTTACTCTGCAGCAGAATAGCTTCATTATTTGACTTGTGGTTTTATATTTCAAGCATTATAGCCAATTAAACCAAGAAATATCGATTTATTTTGAGGCAGAAACAAGCTTTCAATTATAGCTGCAAGCAGCAATAAAACGGGATCAAGCAAGCAGCAATAAGGAGTAAGAACAATACGCACAAATAAGCCATAGAAACATGGGAGCCTGAACTTCAGAAATACATCAGGTAATTATGGGAGCAGGGCAGGGCAGGGTCCTGCCCTGACTGACTCACAATCTGGTGTGACTGAGTGAATGATTGGTGAGCTGTGAGTGAGTGGTGAACTGAGCTATGAACTGTCATTAGTGACAACATGGCCGAATAGTGACAGTCAAACAGCCTTGCCCAGCCATGAGGCCCATAGGGCAGGTGCCTATCTCCTGTTTCTGTAGCATGAGGCAGCTTGATGTACAAGTACACCCTCTGGACATGACGCTAGTATGACACAGGGTCTTACCCCCAATCCAACCCTTGATGCTGAGTGCCAAGCAGGGAGGCATTGGATCCCGTTTTTAGAGCCTTTGGTATGACCCGGCCGGGAATCGAACCCCGGCCTCCCAGTCTCAGGGCGGACACTCTAACCACAAGGCCACTGAGTTGCTGAATGAGTAAATGATTGGTGAGCTGTGAGTGAGTGGTGAACTGAGCTGTGAACTGTCATTAGTGACAACATGGCCGAATAGTGACAAAACACAACATGGCCGAATGGTGACAACCACCATTACATTGAGTTTTACCCTGGGTTACACATAGAACCATGAACTTAGATGTAGAAGACCACATGAGATTGTGCATGATTGACTCATATTACTAGGTGTCCGTGCCGGGATTTGAACCCAGGAACTCTCATTTCCAAGTCATGCGCTCTACCAATGAGGCTACCCAACAGACACAAGACGTACTGGAAACAACACACACATTCAGTGGACTGCTTGGTAAATGGTAAATGGTGCATTTATATAGCGCCTTTATCCAAGGCGCTTTACATAGATTGTGCATCACATTCACCCATTCACACACACATTCATACACTGATGGCAGTGGGACAGGGACACATCGACACTAACTCTGCAGGAGCCCGGGATCGAACCGGCAACCTTGTGGTTACCATCCGGTTACTCTACCTCTGAGCCACTACCGCTCCTTAAATATGCACAAATAAGCCATTGAAACATGGAAGAAATACATCATGTGATTGTGGAAACACAGCAGGGTTTTTGGAGACTCAGACTTTGTATTGTCAGCAGTGGGACTTGAACCCTCAATCTTGTGTTCCGAAGTCAGGCACCCTACCGACTGAGCTATCCAGGCACAATGATTTGCTTAGTTGTTGTCATCAATGAAACAACCCAACAACACGCCACCAAGCAGTAAGCAATATGAACAATATGCACAATTCAGCAGTCCGAGGGTGGAGCTTAGTGGTCAAAGTGACAAATGGAAACAAGTTCCACATGCTTATTCCTCTCACACAATCTGGCACAATGTACTTGCTCCAGTGTTGCCAGAGAGAAACAAGCAGAAGAAGACTCTTCACAAACGAGCAACTTTCATTGGCTTATAAAAACGTCATTTTTTGATGAAAACAAATTTGCTTCTGAAGTTTTGTCCGGATGGGGCCAAAGTTCTCATGTAGCAGGTGTCATGCAAATTGATCAAAAATCCAGGCATAAAATCAGGCATGAGCATTTTTCAAACTGCTTAAAATGGCAGACACTCTGGGGGTGGAGCTTACCAGTCGAAATTACAGATGTGTTCCACATGAATCAAGGAACGTGTAGAAACAAGTCCCATGATTTTAAGCCAAACGAAGCCTGAGTTATGCTTGTTCAAATGTTTCAGTTTCAAAGAATTGCTATAGCGCCCCCATTTGAGCGATTGGAGCAAGACTGGTTTTAGTGTTATTTGGCATCCCCCTCTACCAAACTGTAAAATCTCATAAACAGATTACTTTGCATGTGTAGATTAGGGATAATAGAAGAATTTTCACAAACAAGCAATTTTCATTGGCTCGTAAAAACATCATTTTTTTCACTGAAAACAAAATTCACACTCATTTCATGTTTGTATGGCTTCAAAGTTCATATGTAGGTCATTGTTATGCATTTTGATCAAAGATTGTAGGAGAAGAGACATTTTAACTGTTTTACATATGATTAAAGATGGCGGCTCATCTAAAGGTCAGAGGTCAAAAGTCAGAATACAAAAGTTGTTTGACATAAGCAGACGCATAAGTGAATATAAGTTACATTTCTGTGAGTCGAGCAGTTCATGAGTTATGAGTGTTTAAAGTTTGCAATTTCAGTTGAGTGCTATAGCGCCACCATTTGACCAGTGGTCACAGGCTTCGCATCATCACCGTTTGGCATCACCCTCTACCAGATTACCAATTTTCGCGAAAACCGACTGCACGGTTCAGCCAGAACAGCTATTTCTGGCGGAAGAAGGAGAAGGAGAAGGAAAAAAGAGACAGAAACAAGAAGGGATCAAGTCCACTTCGTGGACTGCTTGATCCCTTTCAATTATGTTCCCCCTTTTGGCAAGAGTAATAATACACAAAGATTCACTTGCCATTACGAGACATGTCTGCTCATGGTCTTGTTGGACTGAATAATGAACAAAGATTAATTATTTTTCTTTATCCCATGATTTTCAACGCATTTTTCCACATTCCTCACATTTATCCCAGATTCCTCCTTGACAATAGCAATCATTGTCATATCACATTCCTCCTCGACACTTTCTTTGCCAACTTGGGCGGTCAGTAGACTGTCCTCATGCTGTCTTCTATGCATGAGGAGTCCAAGCTGGTGCTTTTCGGTGGAGCCTCTCAAAGTGACTTCTGGGAGGTTGGGCTTGTTTGATGTATGTACCAACCCTATTTGGAACTGGACCACTACAAAAGATAGCCCATTTCATGAACTAGAGTGTTGCCCATTGGGCACTGGCCCCCTTGGAATGATGCAAGTTGAAAATGCAAGCCCCATGCATGGGTGGTTCGGTGGTAATTTCTCGTCTGTATCTTGAGCTACGTGGATTACACATACAGTACATAGGCTAGATAATGTATTTATACACAGAGACTTGCATTTATAGATAGATGAGTGTATTCAGTATACAGGGTGTCTCAATTTGTACGAACGTATGTATAATCTTTGGGAGGCTAGATGAGGGAAAAAGCGCAGAATTCATAAAAAACATGCATTTTATTAATCACATTCAACAATCTTATAGATAAACCAAACGTATAGGCTATATAATTGTGGCTATTATAAAGCTCATTTGAATATGTCCATTCTAAAAGGTGAATTTAAGAAAAACACAAGCCTCATATTGGTTAATTACTTCAGCGTGCATGTTATGTTCTGATGCTTCTGGTGAAATGGAAAAAGACCAGAAAGAAAAGCATGTTTACCATGCACTTGCAGAGCATAATGGCCAACTCAGCTCACCATGGCAACAGCTGAAAGGAGAGTTGATCCATGGATGGGGGAAAAACACATCTGTTTCAGTACGTTCTTATAGCCTACTAATAAAATGATCCTGGACCTTAACATTTGGAATAATTTGTTTCATTACAAATAATAGCGCTGTATATAATTATCAGTATCTATCCATGCCTCTTTCTCTAATTGAGTTTAAAGGGACATTCGGGGGGGGGGGGGGGGGGGGGGGGTCTGCCCTGGTAACAACATATGCACATGCACATGCTCTACAGTTGGGGCGGGGGGTGCAACGGGCTAACAGCACGCCCACCAAGACCATGAAGGCTTTGTCACCCCATGCAGTTCCAGAGGGAGGAACAAATTGTATGGTCACAGCAGTGACAGCACACAAGGGAGAATTTTCAAAAATATTTGTTATATTTAACGAATCAATCAATATGCCTCATCGTCATCACACAACTCTTGAATAAAGTAGGCTACATAAACTTGGCATAAACCACTCACCATGGGATCATTTTGGATAGTGGCCAGGGCAGGGAGAGAAAGTGAAGCGTGGCAGCAGACAGAGAGACAGACAGACAGACAGACAGACAGACAGACAGACAGACAGACAGACAGACAGACATGGTCGGACACTGGCATCTGATTGGCTGGAAATGAAAGGTGCGTCAGCTTCGATCTATTATTGTCGTTGCGTGTGACCATCAGCGTCCAGCGGTGCCGCACGTACTTCCCAGATGATTTAGTAAACCCAGAGGGAGAAGGCGCTTCTCTCTCTAGCTCACCCGGAATGGGGTGGATGTGGGTCTTACCTCTGCTCCTGCTGGGTCTCCTACGACCCTCTGTGGGGAAATACGCACTCAGCCAGGTAGGAAGGAACAGCACTTTTCAGCCTGCATGCACGGATATTTTGTTATAGACAATTTGAGACAAACATGACGAAAAATCTAGGAAAAAATACAATAAAAATAGAACTACAACAAAGCTCAGCTGACAGTGTAGGCTACGTGTGACGCGTGTGGTCAACTGTATAGGTGTCTGGCGATCTACAAGTGCATGGCTATTAAAATTATGAGGTGACAAGTCAGGGAAACGGTTAAAATTCAGCCAATGAATTATCCCCTTCATCAGTTGGGGGACCTATTTTCCAGCTGGGGAGAGGAGATGCGTGATAGATTGGTGTTAACAATCTATGTAGTCATGTCGCAGTCGCACATTACATTTTCAAAGTTTATGCAATAAGCGCGGCGCTGTTTTGTTGGCGAGTTCTCAGTTTGTGTTTTAGTTGAATAGGCGCGCGCGCGTGTGCGTGTGCGTGCGTGCGTGCGTGTGTGTGTGTGTGTGTGTGTGTGTGTGTCTACCGGTAGCCTATATGTTTAACAATATTGCAAACATAGTAAAGGTAACATTTAGGCCTGATTACGTAAGGATCAGGATATGTTGGCAACAATGGCAAGGGTGTGCTAGACCCTTATTTATCCTTATTTACCGTAATCATTTCCACAACCCTTATTTAATTATTTAAAATCTAGGCTCTTAGCATGGTCACTTAACACGCACATTTTTTGTGGATGCCTTTTGTAGTTGCACTGGAATACTGATAAAGATAACAAATATTTATCTAACTTTATCACATTATACATTGTTTCAAATTCAGAATAGATTACATTCATGAATAGTGAGGGTGTATTCAGAATAATGCTTTCCACAAAGAAAGAAAATAGTCTACTCCCTTTGAATGTCATAGTCAATTTTATTTTGTTTCATCATAACAAAAATATGTGTACCCCATGTTACCATTACATTTTCTGATGAACAAGCTGACAGTTGACTAATCAACAAGATGTTAAATTTAACAGTCAAAACAGATCTGTTGGTCAATCAAATTTAAAAAATAATTTACTGATATCAAGTAGGCTGTATATTACAGTATACAACATGTATACTGTACATATATAATAATATATTACAGTATATTACATTAGTTGACAAAAAGTCTTGTAGGTAGATGATTCTGCCTAATGTAATGTGGGCAGACGTCAGCTGTAAAAGAGGTATAGGTTATTCAAATCCAAATCCAAATAGGTAGGTTAATACCACATAAAAATAAGTCTACACACAGCTCTGCCTCTGTTCCACAATGTTTAGTTTATTTTAACACACTGGCATTTCTCAGCTAGCATACAAAACATCAGTTGACCTGGTGAAATTAGAAAATCTGCGATTAAGTCTCCATCTGCATCATTTTGGATCTCAATAAATAAAAATCTCATTGTATGTTGTCAATTTGGTGTAGGTTACTTAAAATCACAAAAGGCTTCAGCACAGCAGCCCCCATGAATAAATACTACACTGAGTGGGAGTTATTGATCACTGTGTTGGCTGTTGGCCAGATTGAACAATTATAAGCCCTTCTGTTTTGTGTTTTTTTCAACAGCTGTGTGACTCATCCACAGAGGGCACGATATACAGTCACAGGGCAACAACCTTGAACGGGAGTCGCACGGTCTCTTTCAGCGAATATGCAGGAAGACCCGTCCTCTTTGTCAACGTAGCCACATACTGAGGTCTAACCTACCAGTACTTGGGTAAATACTGACACTAAGAGCTGTTGCTTTGTACTAGTCACTGTGTAAATCACATTGTTGTATGTATTTTGGATTATACCAGGAATTTTAATTGTCTTTCTTTTGTCAGAACTGAATGCACTACATGAGGAGATGAAGCCTTATGGATTCACCATTCTTGGCTTTCCCTGCAATCAATTTGGGAAACAAGAACCAGGGACTAATCATGAAATCCTAGCAACATTAAAGTGAGGAAAACGTTTTTTTTTCATCTTCCTAGTTCAGCCAAGTGCATAAAAACTGAGAAAATTAAACAATACGGCTAAAGCCACACCTAAACGTTGTATCTGCATTTCTTCAGATTGTGTTACATAGATCCTGCATAACTGGATGTAAGGAAAGAAAGTGCTATCTGGGTAAATCCCCCATCAATCAACAAAGCTTCATTTATTGAGGCTAAGCATCCTTGGGGGAGTGGGATCATTTTACTCTTATATTGTACGTAAAATCTTTAGATCCTGTCAGTCTATCCGTAGTCATATCCGTAGCCAGGCTTATATGATAGAGATTGGCGTTGTGTAACCTGTACTGAATATAGGGCAGCTGCCAGGCCGGGGCTCATGAATCATTGGCTGTTTGAAGTGCTCACAGGTCCACTGATAAGCTTACACTTTCTGGATTCCAGGCATGTTAGGCCCGGCAATGGATTTGTTCCAAATTTCCTCCTGTTTGAGAAGGCTGATGTGAATGGAGCAAATGAACATGGAGTTTACACATACCTGAAGGTTAGTTCATTTAAGAATTTTGAGCAAATTTGCACTTCAAAACATGTAGTTTGCATCAGAAGTATATGATGGACTGTATGATATTTAAAGTTACAATTTGGGTCTTATTTTGATGAATAAAAATTATGTTTGGGAACGTAATTAATACATAATAACTGCTGTGGTTGGAGGAGGTCTCCCTGCTCTTCCACTGAGACATAAGGCAAGAAAGCAGTCGAATCGACAAGGATGTGAACGAGCTCCATCGTAGTCGCAACAGAAGCCCAACATAGTTAAGAAAGCACGGGTACGACATCCATTGGTTGTCATGTCAATAAAGTTATTTGAAGCAGATGCTGCACAGCATTGGATACCACATGTGAACATCTTTATTGTACGGCGGACATCTTTATTGTACTTCAGACATTGTTGCAATAAACCCAAGACAAAAATAGCAAAAATAGGCATCGACACATAACAAAGAATACAGGAATTCTCCAATCATACATACAACCGAGCCTGTTCCAAACCCATCGATGCAGTTCACTCTCTGAGTGCTTCTCAAGCTTCAGGAAGCTGAACTCGAATCTGATAAGCAGACTACACCAAGTATCTGTATTAAAATAAAATAACAATTAGCCATGGCCAGTGGGCCGCCAGTTGGCCCATTTGGCCCAACGGTTGTGACCACTGTGACCGAAAATGATTTCGCCCCTCCTGCATCAATGATGTAATGATTTCAAAAGGGACAACCCTCAAGTCCTCACAGACTTCGCATAAAAGTGCAGCTACATCAGTGATTGCTCATTTAGTCAGCAAGGGGGTGGATTGGGATTGGGATTGAGCCTTTCCAGTTCCAGTTCCACTGTCTCTCATTGCTTCATTTGATCGGCTCAGCAGCAGATTTGAACTGGAAACAAATTACACACCCACATTTTTAAGGTTCAAATCTGTTGCTCAGCAAATCAACTGAAGCTATGAGAAACTGACCTAGAAGAATGAGAAGTAAAATACCACATTCTAGAAAAGGGAAGTAGTACCACTGGCCTACTTCTCTCTGTTGGGAGAGGACAAAATATTTGCCACCTCACAAATAGAACGTACTGGGTTTGATTCCTGCTGGGGACACTGTGGTTGTCCAGCATTTTCTTTCCTCTGCATCATCAGTGCCCATACCCTGGGTAGGGTTAGCAAAACGGCCTTTCTGTGCGGAGTTTGCATGTTCTCCCCTTGATCCCCAGAGTAGGTGCTCTCACAAAAACATGCAGTAATTTCTGGTCTCTAGACTGGCAAGTCATGATGTCTGATGGAGGGGAAAGGAACTGTTTAGAATAATGTGTTCCTTTTGTTCTTTCTGCCCAGAACTCTTGCCCACCTGTTGGAGACAGCTTTGGAAACCCCACCAATAGGCTGTTCTGGGAGCCTCTGAGGGTTAATGACATCAAGTGGAACTTCGAGAAGTTTCTTGTCGGGCCTGACGGGAAGCCAGTGATGAGGTGGTTTCCACGGGTCAATGTGTCTGAGGTCCGGGCCGACATTAGCAAATACCTCCGCCAACTCTATGCTCAGCAGGTTGTTCATTAGGGTAATAAAAAAATAAATCTTAAGTCTGATTCTTATCTTTCATCTTCTGATGAAATGTATCCATCCAAAAACACCTTTCTGTTCAAGTAAGAGTAAAATATGATTGTGTAGAATTTAGCTATTAACACACAAAGTGTGATTTGACTAATCATACATGTTTAGAGCCTGCCAGTGTACAACAGGCCCTGGAACATGGAGTTGATGTGTTGAATGAAGAGGAGGCTTGAAAACAGTCATTCTGTGGTGCCTACCTCGGAGTCTGGGGTCCATGCCAGCTATTCAGTGCATTCAGGCTGCCCTGCGATCTCAGCATCACGTCATTCTCCCACACCCAGGACCTGTTAGCCACAGTAACTTGGATGTTAATGACTTTCAATAAATCATGTGAAACGAGATGCATGTGTGCCAACTTCTTCCCATGAACATTGGGCTCTGTAGTGTGTACAATGTCAATGACAACACAAGCAGACATACTTCCAAGCGACGTGCAAAGTGAAGATCATCAACAATTAACAGTGTAAATTCAGAATGAATTTAGTGCTACAAAGTATTGTAACTATAATAACAGGTAAACATCAAACCTAGCCTCTCTTAATAGCCTCCAGACATAACATTTATGCTAAAGCAAATGAAATCACAGCAAATCTCAGCAACGTATGCATCTATTATGTATCCTAAATATGTAGAATGTAAAACAAGGGGTGTTGGAGGGTGAAGAAGTGAGTTTTCAGAAAGCGCACAAAAAACCAAACCATGAAGCAAACAGACATTTAGTATATATTTATTAAGCCAGTCAAATACAAAAATTCTCACTTTAATGTGCTTTTCCTACAGCAAAAAAATAAAATAAAATAAAAGGATAGAAAAAACAAACAAAAAAAACAAAACAAAAATAACTAAGCTACAAACCAAGAAAATACAACTGCCAGTAATTACAGCATACCTTTCAAAGTGCAATTCAGCTAATGTCTCATTTCAGCTCTCACCAAACAGGAATACGTTCCCTGTGGATAATATGTTGGTTCATATGGAGGGTTGTTCTAATTTAATCTACATACATCTGGAGGCCCCTCCATCTCAAAGTCTGAAATACACACATTAGGGAAAACTCGATGGATATTCAGCTAAACATTGGGTTGATTCATAAAGAAGATACATGGCGAGTTTACCGTCACATTAGTCACAGCCATTATCTAGAGGGGTGAAGCTTGTGTGAGGGTGCGTGCGTGGGTCCTTTATTAACGATGCATTACAGCAGTTCACAGGTCAGTCGGCAAGGTGTGGGTTGCTGGTCATTGAGGTGTTTAGTAAGCAAAGCCAGACGTCCTGGCCAGAGCATTTGTTTTATCTCTGAGGGGAGGCAGCGCTGTTGTGATAACTCTGGATACTGGTGAAACGCATCCTCAAACAGGCTATTCATGTTACAGATAAAGAACCACAGGAAAAAAGCTGGAATGTTATACAGTCTACATACATACAGTACATTGTTGCAACCCAGCCTTTACAGACAGTCTGCAATGCCTGCTGGGACAAGGCCTAAATGCTGACAGTTAATTCCACTTAAGCCCTATTTTATACTTAATCACACAATTGCATTGATTCACAAGCCTCACATCATATCACACCACACTGTGATAGGGATAGCGACCGCTTTAAATTTTTGGGTCAATAATAGATGCTACCTGGCCACATTTTGTGGCCAGGTAGCATCTAGCTCAGTCAGTAGAGCATCGCCCATCAGGCCAGGGTTAGAGCACTGGCAAATTCAGCATACGAGTAGCACAGGTTTCTAACTCATGCAATATTTGCAGCTGTACCGGGCAGAGCCATACTCGGTAGGCTGATAATGATAAGCAACACCAACCTACAAACTTAGTACGATGGTGTCGTGCAATGAACACAGCCGATCTATAAGCTCATAACGCGTCATATCATAACGTGCTTTGGGCAAAGAATATAGGAATGGCAGGCTCTTTCAACCTGTCATCACTATTTTGGCCATTATAAGCAAAAGGTTTCAAACTTTTTTGCCACATTGTAAGCTTGTAAAATGGCTACACTTGAAATAAGGGTATAATATAGGGCCTAAGTAGCTCAACACGGATCTCAATCTGCTAGATAATGTTGAAACTAAGCTGAGGGCAACTATTTATTTATTATTAAGTAGGATACTGCAAGACGGGTGTTCAAATTGGAATGAGAGATCAAATAAAATAAATTATGTTAAAGCAAAAGTGTCGCAATCAATGAGATTAGGTCCATCGGATGCTGATATATGAATGATACTAAAACCAAAACTTGGTTGTATGTGTATGTACTGTACGTTTTGTGTGTCTGATACAAACATACAATCTCAATAGCTACAATATATTGGGAATACACTAACAACATAGAAAGAACAGCATTACTAAAGACAATGATTTACACTTAGTCAATGCAACTATCAAAACAGTAGATTATAAATAAATTATCAATAATCACAATCATGTTTTTTAGATTTTTTTTCTTCCTTTTTTTCCTTTTTTTGGTTTTGGCTGTGATGCCATCAAAATTCATTTCCCAAAATTTTAGTATTTGAACAATCACTTTGGAACAGTTACACATAATGGGACAGTTCTATAACATCAATGGTACTGAGGAAATCATCATAAATGAGTTAACATTCACATTACAATTCCTATGAGTCAATGTACCTATATATAATCATTCATTGTAGGAATGAATATATGTAGTCTTTGTCATATTGGGGAATGGCTTCCGTTAACTCTACAAGTAACAAACTAAGTGTAAAGTTGTTACACATTTGCAGAGAAACAATCACATAGGTATTATTGTCTGAGAAGAAAACAAAAACCTAATCAATTTTGATCATTGCCAACCTATTGAACAAATGACTTCAGTTTCCTGCATAGAATCATATGAAGCAGATTGAGTCTTGAAAAAAACAAAAGAAAAAAAAATAGATTAAAAAAATCTAAATAATATTTCATGTATATATATATTCAGAATAGCGAAACAGTGTTTCACAAATAGGTTTATAAAACGCAAGTGTATAAACAACATTACAATAGGATATCTACAGTTTCAGTAGGAAAAATTATAGTTCAAAATCACACCTTTTTTTTTCAACTCAAACAAACTGGTTCATGCTACTACCCGCGCTCCCTTTGGAAGCAGCGATGCTTCGTTTAGTGCTTTCCGGGGTCGATGTTCTGTCTCTCCCTTTTGCCAAATCCTGTAGCTGTGGACTGATCTGAAAGCACAGTGATGGGAATAAAGTTCTTTTAGCACACAGAAGATAACCCAAACTTCCTAAACTGCACTGTCGGGCCTGTGTTTGTGTGATGCTGCCCAACAGCGCCATCGAGTGGTTATTGGTGAGGTGTATCAGCTGTCCATGACAGACAGACACAGCCATAGGGACACACATAGCTGCGCAATAGAGCATAGGCACGGCACAAAAGTCTCTAGTCATACATTTTATTGCATGTATATTTTATTCAGCTCCTACTATACCTGCATTCTCTGGTGGGGGTCTGGAGCCCTCCCCTGTGCCTCTGGCCCCTCGAGGCTGCGGGAAGGACGACTGCCACGGAAAACCCTGAACAGAGAACAAAAAAAATCATCCGATGTCGCTTTTCTATAGAGCTGGGCAGTCCTGTTGTTCTCTGAACATAGAACAACAAAATCACCCAATGTCGCTTTTCTATAGAGCTGGGCAGTCCCGCCCCTTTCATGATGGCGCCGGTGTTCTAGAAATGGAATCCTCATTCATTTTCCTCATACTTTTTGAAAATGGTTAATATAAAGACGATTACGCCACGGACAAAGCTAACTCGTGTTATGACAAATCGTGACAACCACCACAATATTACATTATATACAATATTATCAAGATTGAATTATTTGATTGTGGCAAAACATTATGTGTGTCGTCATGATTTGTCACGACCCGAGTTGGCTTTGTCCGCGGCGTAGCCACCATTATATGAATCATTTTCGAAAAGTCTAAATAATGGGGAATCCATTTCTGGAACAGGGCGACGTCACGAGAGATTGCTACAATATATTGTAGCTATTGAGAGCCATTACATGGCACTGACTTAACCCACCCAAGCAATTTATTTTGTCATCTCTTTGTGAGGACATTTCCAACATGAAAGTCTACATTTTTTGAGAGACAGGAATGTGTTACTAGAACCAACAACCAGCAATAAATGTCTCTGTTTATTCCATTTGACTTTAAAACATGGACCAGTAGAGGTGTACTCCCAAATTCGTTCGTAATACTTTCTAGTCTCTGCCCCACTATATGTTCATGTTTCATTTCCGGTTCATTCAGTGAGGTGGGGGTGTAGATGTGAGCATAATGATCATTAGCTCACACCCCTTAGGTCACAGTTCAGTCACAGTTACTTGCAATGCAGCAAACAAACCAGCTGTTTAAGAAGGAAACCCTGTGTGAAGTGAGGGGAGCTCAACATCGATTACACTATGTTTGTGTCAGCGTCAAAATAAAAATAAAACAATAAATAAATAATGAATTTCTATGCATTGTCGATGGCATTTTTAAAACAAACATTGCTGAAAAACAAACGTCAGAGCTGTAAATTATCAGGAGGGGTTAGCGGCCATCACAAAATCACAACTGTGTGAAGTGAGTGGCATGCTTATCGCCATATGTCATCGTACATCATCTCATTCAGGCCAATCACAATTTGCATCCTTGGTTTTGCCTTCAGTGTATGCGTTTACACAGACCCTCAATGCTAGACATAGGAGGGGCTAGCTCCCCTCAAAACAATGTTAGACGTACCAGTACTTCTGTTTAGGGTGTTAATCGGTCGAGCAGTTTGTGAGAATAGCAGCATATTAACACACAGTCCTTCCTCCATAGTGAATGCAACAACCTGGTACACCAAAAACATACGTCACCACTTTCTAGTTGGTCAACACCTCCGTTGCATAAGGTTTGTGATTTACTGTACATTACTTAGACAATTCTGCGTTTGCCCAAAAGTTCAACCTCAGTTTTAAGCCGGACTCATCTGTCCTAAATGTAAACTTTTCTAAATGATTAGCAGGCAGGGTGGCTTTGTGGTTATCCTATATCAGATAAATGTCAACCAATGTCCCTTGTGACCCTGAAGGGGTCAGAGGACGGTTTTCTGTTTTCCCTCAACACGGCCAGCCTTGGTGGGTTTCTTACCGGGGCAACAGGCTGGAAGTCTCGTCCGGGAGGCGGTGCTGCTGCGGCGGCGGCTGCTGCGGCTGCTGCTGCGTTGGGCATCCGAGGGGGGAAGTGTATAGGCCAGCCCTCCAGTCCCTGCGGTCCAACCTGCACAAACGGACCACAGTATGGAGGGCTCAGCGGGCCGTTCACTGAGCCTGACGTGGGGTCTGAGGTACGTCTTTCGAGCTGCTGCCCCTACGAGGATCACAAGTACACACGTGACCCCCCCCCCCGTCAGAAGGCAGCCGATACGCTGCCTTTAGTCACGGCATGGGGATCTTATTGGACTTTAGTCTCCCTGCCTGCCTGCACCGCCTCCCGCAAAAAAGGGAAAGATGAAAACGTCACACTTTCTGTCCCTGTTCCGGCACTGACAACAAACGCCTCAGAAGGGAGGGGTTGTGTCATGGAGTATGGAGCGCTCTAGTCTAGTGTGCCCTTGATACACTCCATGTGTGTGTCTTGATGGCTTTCCGCCATGAGGGGGCACTGCTGCACTAGGGTTTGCATTGATCCAGGCCATGGTTTTCAAAAAGACAAACTTTCAATGAAACGCTACTCCTCCATCCCAGAAACGTTGATATGGCAGCCTGTTCAGAAGCGGGTCTCGTTCTGTACCTGTTTGTGATGCTGCATCTGCAGTCTCTCCAGCTTACATCTCTCCGTGCGCTCCCTCTGACACTCGTTCTGTGCCTGGTGAAGCTGAAATACAGAAAAACAGACAAACCAGGCCACCAATTAATGCTTACATGATTTTAAACTAAATAATGTAGTATTATAAGCTGTTCATGACACATGCACGGAATTGACTCTGCAGTAGTACTGATACTAATTCCTAACTAGTAGAGATACCTGGTTGGTCAGTAGTACTGATAATTCCTAACTAGTACAGATACTGAAATGAAGTTATTCTTAGCTAGGATCATTGCTGTTGCTGTTTTTTGTTGCCTAAATACTTTTGTTATTATTATTATACAAAGGGGTAGGACATGATAAGTTTCAAGTAAACCTCTTCCTACTCCTTTTTCGAACAAATATGTTAGGAATTATGAGAATCCAATTATGCATTTATTTTTATCCTCAGTCTTTTTCTGAATGATTCAATCATGTTTATTTGCAATTTTCCTTTTAATCTAATTTTCCTTTATTTCCTTTGTTTCCATTTTTAACCTGTTCGAAATAAATAAATAAAATAAATGAAATGAAATACCTGGTTCGTCAGATTTGTCATCTGACCCTGCAGCCTCTCCACTTGCCGTCTCAAGTCCTCCTTCTCCTCGTTCATACGTTCCCTGTCACTCCTCTCTTTTCTGAAGTCTTCTTCAAAGATCTTCACCTGGAGAGCAAGCAGCACAGGAACTGTAAAAATTATGTGTGTGTGCGTACACACGTTTTCAGAATGTTTTCATTTAGTCGTAGATGTCTGAATAACACCCCATTTAGTCTTCTGTAACCTTAAGTCTTAGTCTTCGGTCGCCTTTACACCAGAAAGATTTAAAACGAATGTTGCTGCATATTGCCAGAAAGTGCACTTCGTTTGGCTGGTGTCAAGTCTAATTTCGAATCCTAATGCGTTCCTCTCCCTAAAACGGTGATTTCGCTTTGCTTTAAAACGTAGCAGAGTGTGGATCACTGCAGGTGTGAATGCAATAACATAAAACATAGTGGGTGAATTTTGAAGAGCTTGTTTTTGGCACGAAAAGGAAGGAAAAGGGATCCTTATGCAGCGACATGTAAAGATGTCCAGGCCAGTGGACACAAGTGGGCTAATGAAGAGATCATAGAGATCATATATTCCCAGATCATCATATGAGTTTTCGCTTACACAAACAGTGCAGTGTGTACAGGAAAATGGGTGATGGGCGATTGGGGTCCATATCGCACCTTTGCAGGTTGCATAAAATGTTTGTGCACAAGGAATCCTGACGGTGGTGCGCACCCATGTGTTTCCAACTTCCCATAAGATTATGTCTGACTCCTACTCCTAATGCCCATTACCTTTAACTATTATTAGACCTATCACTGCTCATTGCATTGACGATTGATAAAGGTCCTTGCTGCGTTTCCAACTGCTGCGGATGTGAAAACAAACCAAATCAGATTAAATATGCAAGAATCACAATTTCTCCGCACATTTGCATCAAGTCAAAAGTCAAGAGGCCACAAGAGGCCAAGCAATGCCAGCGTGATTAGGCCTCCACTTGCCAATATTTTGACATTTGACATAATTGACAACAAATTGACAACAAATACACACATGAACAAAAATTACAGAAAGTTAAATACTCTGGCTCTATTGTGTGTGTGCATGTTTTCATGTCTAACCTGTTCTTTTAGCACAGCTATTTGGGTGAGCAATTCCTGCTTTCTTAGGTTGCTGGCTGCGTCCCCCTGTGTAGGTGGCTGCTGGGAGGTGGTGGTGGGGGAGTGGAGGTTCAGGGCCTCCTCCAAAGCCTGGCAGAGAAAGAAACAAGAGGATACATGTATACCATTTGTTTTCAACCTTTTTGACTCCAGGGACCACCATTTATTCAGCATTTGAGCCACGGACCACTATTTGATGACATTTTAGCCCCAAAGACCTAAAACTAACAAATTCTTTTGGTTTTGTTCACAATTCCAGGCTGTATTTTGCCAACAAAACAGTGTAAACTTCTTAATCAAGTGGTGCTAATTCAGATGATGAATATTTTAACTCTTGAGAGTGTGAAAATGAAACCAAATGGACCCGCAAGGGTCCATTTGGTTTCATTTTCACATTCTCAAGAGTTACATCTGGTTAACCTACTTCGCATCATTTAGCCTGGGGACCGGACCACCTGTTGAAAACCACTAATGTATACCATTTGTCTCCATTTGATTCCGACCTGTCGTCTCTCATTTCCATGATCAGAAATGCGTAATCATGCATGCACATAAATGCATGCATGCACACACGCATAAAAAGCATTTGCACAAACACACAAGCACACTCACCCTGTTGAGACGTTGGATCTCCTTCTCCTGGTATTCTCTCTGCTTGCTGAGGGGAAGCAACTGGTCCTGCAAGTAGCGAACTTTCTGTTTTAGCTCAGCAGTTTCAGAGTTAAGACACTCTTTCTCCCCTGAGAATGAACAAAGAGTGCCACACACACACACACACACACAAAACATTTTTTTTTCCCAAAATTGTGTTTAATTTGTGATAAATGATTTCAATTCAGTGTCAGTTTGCAGTAAGACATTAAAGACAACCTGTGCATTCTCACCTGCACATTTTCGATCTTGGACTTGGCTAACAACAGTTTCTTGTCGTAGTCTCGCTGCCGCTGTTCCCGCTCTGCCTCTAACTCTATCACAGCCTTCTGGGACTCAGCCAGGCGCTGTCTTAGGTCAGTGATCTGAGGGAATATACGGTAGGTTGTTTACTTGAGGGCGCTCAGTATGTCCAACAGTGATGAGAGTAAACAATTCTCAAAAAACAAGGAACACAAGGACTAAGGTAAAAAGGTATTTTTCCATGTTTGGCTGATACCGTATGCAAGCATAGCACTAGTCTAATTGTTGTGGTCATGTTTTATAGCTTTAAATAACTCTGAATTGTGAGATTGAAGTATTATGAAATATGCTGCAGCAACATACCGCTCCTCGACTTCAAAAAATAAAAACAGACACGGCCTAATGACGCAAAATGGATATACCGAGTGGTATGCGGGTTAAACCAAATGTTACATTGACACTCCATCAAAAACGTGTGAATGTGTGCCGCCAGGTTGTGCGTAGGCGGCAGAGTCTGAATGTGTGAGATTGTGAGAACGTGCGCACGTGTATGTGTGCGCTGCTGTTGCCCTCTTGCCTGCACCGCAGCAGGAAGTCAGTGGGTACCAGAGAGGTGAGGGGAATTTTCTAGTGAGATGCAGCTAGCCTTGTGGTGAGTGTGCTCTGAGAGTATGCCACTGTAGGACTAGTGACACATGGCTGCTCCAGTTAACTCAAACATAACAGATGGAGTCTGTTATGATGGAGTTACATTAGCACATTTCATTTGCATAAGTCTTGTACAATTCTGATTTGTTAACTGATGTAGCACATTGTCCTTTAGACGTGAACACAAGTTAGTTAACAAAATGCTTTAGAAAGAAAGACAGGGTGCCCAATTAAAGTATGTTTTGATGAATTGCACAAGGACAATATATTACTCATAGATCAACATTATAATGAACCTTCAATTATCCCTGGCAGGTTGTGGAGGTAGAGTTTACATTTTTTTATGCTATGTAGGCTAATCACTAAATAACCTTTCAGTCAAAGAATGAGTAAACCAAAACCTGAGGAGGTAAATGACCTCCATCAATGTCTTCTCTAAGAACCTGGGTGTTAGTATTTTGGTCATGACATTATAGGCGATTTGTGATTACACAAGATGTTGCATCATTACAAGCTCACACACAACATTGTGTATCCTGTTCACGATGACATTTGTTGCATGTCTCTCCCCTCTCTCTCCATCTTTCCTGTCTCTCTTCAGTTGATGCTATCAATAAATGCAAACAAGCAAAAAAAATCTGGTGGTGTAATAGTCTAGTCAAAAGAAGACACTTTGGTTATACCTGATTGGGGCTGGATTTTATTTTGTTTTGTTTTTTAGGAAATATATTTATTTACCTTCTGTTCAAATTGTGACTTCATGGAATTCCACTGTATGTCCCACTGCTTGTTCACCTCCAGCACCTGAAGTAGAGACGATGAATAATGAAAGTGAAGATACAAGAAGCAAACTAATTACACACAGAAATGTCCCTATGTAGCAAAAGAGGACAGGCTGTTGAAGAAAAGACACTCACATCCTTTCTCTGCTTCTCCAAAAGCTTGATCTTCTTTTCATACACCTCCTGATCACAAGGTTTCGTCGGGGTTTTGTCTGCAGCTTTCACATTCTGGAGTGGGGATATGAAAGAATCCTAAATATCCAAAGAAGCCTCACCACTACAATGCCACTGCTGGCATCACTGCATTACTGCATTATCAAATTGGAAGGATTCAGCCAAAACGATGCCCAGAAAATGTATTTTTGTTTCTGTAAGGAAAAATATTTACTGAAGGAATTATATTCCTTTAATAACTTTACTAGTAATAGCCTTTTTTACTGTAGTACTGGAAAGTTTGTAACCATGTTACAAAGTGAAGGAATTAAATTTTAAAGAATCGACTTGACAGAGATAGAGATAGTGTTTACCTTCTGCGGTGTGCTGACCTCCATTTTGGATCTCACACTGGGGGTTTCGTCTTTCACCGGCTCCTCTCGGGCCTCTGGAGGAGCAGTGTCTGTCGGTGCTGTTGATCCTGTGACCAGCTCCTTAAGTTTATGGTTCTCTTGCCTGGAACAGCCAGAACAAAAACCTAAAGTTATAAAAGGTTTTCTAGACAAACAACAAAGTCCTCTGAGAAGACACTAAGCAGCCCCAAGGTGTAATAACAATATGAGAAAGGACATGAACACCAAAAGTGAAAGTAAGGCACATTATCTTTGATGAAGTCAACTGTATGCATTACAAGGTAAAAGAGAAACTAGCCCAACAAATGTGCCCCTTGTTAAGTGAGACAAGTAACAATACCAAGTCACCTCAGCTGTTCCAAGTCTCGATTCCTGAACTGATGATCTTCTTCCATTTTCTTGCGAAGCTCATTGTTCTCTTGTCTGAGTTGTTCACACAGTGTCTAAAGGGATAAACATCAAAAGCCTGGTCACCAGTAATTTTTTTTTTGTTTATTGATCTACAAATGAATGAAAAGTGAAGCTTTTCCAGAGCCTGGAGTGGCTGCAGAGTTTTGTACGTGAATCAATGATTGATTATCACTCCATCAAATGCTATAGGTTGAAATCTCACTATCAGGTTCGCATTGTGCATGCATGAAATGCTGCTAGAGCCTTGTTCAACTAGCCTGGGTTCCAGCCTGATTTACTGCATTCTGCGGATCTGAAGATGTCACATCGCAAACCAGTCTGGACAATAGACTGTGCACTGTGCAGCTAATATTCACTAAACCCACCCCGCACAGCAGTAAGTTTTTGGTACTCATGAATCTGACAGTGGACTACTGAATTGTTTACTTTTTACGGTATTTTTTTTCCTCTTGTCTTGAATATTTTTGTTAAAAATGAGAACATGGACAGAGAGGCACTGCTTGATGACTTTTTTGCAAAGTGCAAAGTGACATTTTCAGATCCGCAGAATGCAGTAAATCATGTTGAAACCCAGGCTTAAAGACGGCATATACTGTGGGCCTGTGCCTATGTGAAAAATGTCTGATCAGGGGGTTGTACTGGCAAATAGTACAGTATATGCAATAACAATTTACTTAGATGATGGCCAAAACACAGTTTTGGCAGTTAGAATAGTGCTCACAGCCATAGTAATGTAAGGAGATGAAAAAATAAGTCATGACAGAATCCTAAAAAAAAAAGCATGTCCTTGTTTGTTTATTTACCACCTGTAATCTGTCCTCGGAATTTGACCCATACTAACTATTAGGATCAGTGGGCAGCCACTAAGCAGTAGCTGGAGACCAGCTCCAGCTCTGAAGTTCAGTGCCTTGGTCAAGGGCATAGACAGGAGTATCTTGTTCTTGTGGTGGCCCAGATGGGTTTAATAGCTTTTCACAAGATAGTGTAAATCAGTATAAATCAGGCTTAAGGTAATCGATCTGCTGGCCGGTCACCTGCAGCAGCGACGTCCTCTGCTCGTTCTTCTGGACCTTGGAGGACAGATGGTGAAACTCCACAGCCATGCGGCCAAGGTGGGCTAGGAGCTGGTTCGGGTTGGACTCCTCCGCAAAGATGCTGAAGGAGCTCTCCAATCTCTGGAGTTGGCTGGCCAGCTCCATGTTCTCCTGGGGGAGGAGCAAAGGGATGGCTCCGGCTCCTGTATTCGTGGTTGCTGCTCCTGTCTAGAGATGCACAGTCACAACGAGTCATCCCTCCCTTCCTGCTGACTCACTGAGGTCAAGTACACATTACAGCTCCATTACTCATCGTTTGAGAAGTCAATGGGGGTCTCGACAAGGAGAAGATTAGCATTATCAATGGGATTTTGGTTGACTTACGAAATTATTTTCCATCACACTGTTGAAAGATATACAAAAATGTAGCCATACCACAGGCAATCAACTAGAACAAAGGATTTAAGTGTTTAATGTTGTTGTACATATTCCTGGAATTGTGTCTAGAGTTTAAAGACATGCGACTGTCTGGTGAACCATGTGACAAGACAACTACATTCTCACAACAACAGTGTCTTGTTAAGGCATTGACTGGGATGCTGTGTGTGAATCATTGGAGTAATTCTGGTCAGTAATAATTCTGGACTTTCCCTTGGCTGAGTCAGGCTGGTGCTAACAGCATTGAGTCACCACCCAGAGGATGGGTTCTTGATACAGCTTAACTAATTACACAGTTAACAGGAAAAGATTAATTTAGAAGGAAAGATATTCCTCAGATGAGTGGATGAAGATGGATAGATGATTGAATTCCATATTATTAACTAATGAATGTATTGATTATTTTATCAATTTCTTTATTACTACTATGACTACTACTACTTCACAGCTCCATCAACTACAAACAAGAGCATTGTGATAATCATTGAGTTCTAATTAAGGTTGCTGCAGAACTACAATTTCTGAATTGCATTGGGAAAGGGTAGCAGTAAGTAGCAGTAGCAGTAAGACTATTCAGAGAACCGTGATAATTGGCCATGCCAATGGCCTATTATTTTACATACTCTATTTGGATTGGTTTGTCTAATACAAGGCACAACAATCTTAGCTTAACACTATATACAAGAAAACACACACACACACACACTAGTTTGTTACTTACAGTAAGAGCATCTGATGTCTTCTCTTCCATATTAACAACCTCAAACTCTGTTAAGGCTTCCTGTGAAGAAGTTAATGAAAGAACAAGGAGAAGGCGGTCACATCCCTGAGGAAATAAAATAAAAAACTACTCAAAAGTCCAGGCAAGCCGTGCTCAAGTTGGTTGCATGCTCTGAGGACAAACACGCAAGTTTGTTTTGGTTTACAACAGACAGAGTCTCTCCCCGTAGAGATAAATATTCAACGAGAACACCTGATGTTGCACATACCATACAGTACAGTCCAAACCTGTTTGTTCACTCATAAAAAACATAACAAAGCTCTGAACATACAACTTACAGTCACCGTGTGTCACTTTACTGCTCTTAACATAACTCACATTGGGCTTTTCCGATTGGAGAGCCTTCCCCGCAGAGCACGGCTGCTCTTCTTTCTGGTCTGCACTGGGATTTCCACGAAGCTTACCCTGGCCTGGAAAGAGATAATATTAACCTTGCATATCCATAGACCAGAAAGTTATATTGGAGCAACATGGTTGCAGTGTGCAACATGGGCGTCTGTGGCTTGCCAAGCAAGAGTTATCTTTACCAGTGAAGGTGTGACACGTCCCCTGGGACTCCGTGTGAACGCCCATACACATGCTGGCAGCAAAACTGGACGACTTGAGGGCCTCGTTGTCTCTCACCAGCTCTTCTACTCTCTGGCGAAGCCTTGAGGCCTCTGACTGGGACTCCTCCAGCAGGTCTCCTATACAGGACCCAATATCAGTGAGCACACATAGATGTCTTAACTTACCACTTCACCTATTTTAATAATTAATTTCAACCTGAGAGCGTGTCACAAGTGGTCATCAAATAGGATGTGGTGAAAAGCAAGCTTCAGGAGAAGTTAGCTTTGTTGTAACTTGGTATCTATTGGGGGACATCGTGCTTTTGCCTGATGAAGACCAGTTTGTTGAAAATATTGCAATTAATAAAGTAAGATTTGGAGCACTAGAAACTATAGCGTACAGATG
Source organism: Benthosema pterotum (assembly GCA_039105355.1). Classification (NCBI taxonomy): domain Eukaryota; kingdom Metazoa; phylum Chordata; class Actinopteri; order Myctophiformes; family Myctophidae; genus Benthosema; species Benthosema pterotum. The sequence goes on from CM076984.1 coordinate 40,384,501, forward strand.
TTCTCTCTCTTTTTATCTTCTGGATGACTCGTGAAAGGAAAGGAGCCATGAGACTTTCACTTGTTGCTTGTCACAGCGACATCACAGCAGCACGATATCGGTAAACGGAATCAGATTTCATGCATTCCTTCTTTTGTGGAACAGGACAATGGCATCCCTTCCTCATTGCATGATGCAGTTCCAAGAAAGAAAATGCATTACAGGTATGTGGTGTCCACTGGAATATTTTTGGACTGACTAAAAAAAGAAACCAAAAGCTTCCTTCCCCACATACATTTCACAATATTAAAAACATGCAATCAAGGTCAGGATACGCTGTCAACAGTATTGACCATTACGCAAACAGTGGCGGTGCATTGAGACACACCACCGTGGAAACTCCACCTACCCTGAATGTGTAACAACGGTCAATGTCAGTGAACAGCTGGCAGGGGTCCTCAGTCCACACAGCCATGATTTAACCATGCTGTTTTTAGGCACCTACCTAAGCTCTTTAGTCCCTTCATCCGTTCCCTTAGGATGCTGTTCTCCTCCAGTAGCTGTCGATAGCTGCTTCCCCCGCCGGCCTCTTCTCTGGCCTTCGCCTCACTCCCGCCTGGGTCGTATATGCGGTACGGGCCTTTCCCTTCCATCGCCACTGCGTCACTCAAAAGGCATGCTGCTCTGAACTGAGAAGACAACACAGACTGTTACTGGACACTATAAAACAATATACTATATATATAAACAAAATATGCATGACCATTTGCTGTTAACAAAAAACAACTGTGGAAGCAGCAGAGGCCCTCAACATAACAGCAATACTGTGTTACATAACATCTCTGAAGTATCACTCCTCTGCATCGCACTTGGCTATTTACAATACACAGGGTCATATTTGAATGACACCATCACACTGGGAATTCTGAAAAAAAATAAAAATAAAAAAATCAACTCATGGAAGCGACTTGAATGCACACAATCACACTATAAAAGAAATCAAAGAGAAGCCATGAAAGCAATGCATTCTGTCATAAAATGTCAAGCCAGGGATCATGCATCATAAACTCATGTTAAGTAATGTTTGACAGAAGCACTGTGACGGTACTATGAGGTGATTTCATCACTGCCGAGTGTTGACAACACTGGAACTCCACTGTAACAAGTCAATGAGAAATGCACAGCGATGTACAGTAATGCTCCCGTCACTGGTCATCATGATGGTGGTTTACGTTTGTTTCATGCACCAGACATCCAGTGTAAAGAGTTACTGTACCCCCTTGGACTCTTTTCGACCGCGCTTCCTCTCTTCGTTCATAATTCATTGAATGGTGAAGTCTAAAGTTTCCAGTAAGCAAAGAGGATAAGGACCAATCGACAGGTTAGTGGTGACGACATCAGTGTCATGCAATGATGATGGCAACTATCTCAGATACAGGACCCTTTGGTCGTTTGGTACTCAAAAGGTGGGGTCTGAGGACACCAGGGGTCCTTGAGGCTCTTCCCTGCGGTGCCCAGCAAAAAGGACAGTTTTAATGTCACAATTATTTTAACAGCTACAAGTTAAATGTAATAGAGGCAGCTTTAGTGTGTACAAACACTGTTTGGAAACAGATTTGTTAAAAAATGAATAACTCCACCTCACCTCCACTCTATTGAAACTGCTGGAGACTGCTATGCTGTGATTGGCTAAAACATTGCCCGCGCGCGCGCGCGCACACACACACACACACACACACACACACACACACACACACACACACACACACACACACACACACACACACACACACACACACACACACACACAAATTAGCACCGCTTTTCCCTGAGCCTGACAAATGTTTTGTTTTCATGATTTGTTGACAACAACAAAGTTCTGGACCATCTGCAGGATGAAGCAAGTGTCTGTCGGCAGGGAAACAGCTGCAGCATCAACGTAGAAGCAATGTAGAGGGGGAAAAGGCAATTTTGATTTTTGTTTTTTGAGTTTTGGCTAAAAGGTTGCCTCTAATTACCTTTAGCACAATGAAAGAATATTTTAAGAATACCTATCCAGATCATAGGTTTCCAGGGCTTGACACTAACACTTGCCCGCTTGCCCGGGGCAAATAAAAAAAAATGGTGGGGCAAGTGAAGAGTACTACCTGGTTGCCTGATCGGGCAAGTCTGCAACTTAGAGCACTATAACACAACACAAGATAAATGGTCTTGAAGGCAGTCATTGCACTCTGCCTCTGTGTCTTTCCCTGCTTTCTAGATATCCACAATTCCAGGCTGGATTTGTGAAACAAAACAGGCAAATTAACATACACATCAAAATGACCATTAATCTTCTACAGTGTAGACCTGGGCTAATTAAGATGATGAATTTTAACTCTTGAGAGTGTAAAAATGAAACCAAATGGACCCACAAGGGTCCATTTGGTTTCATTTTTACGTTCTCAAGAGTTACATCTGGTTAACCAACTTAACTGGGGACCACCTGGAACCTGGGGGGCAAGTGACCATGACCTGAGGGCAAGTAGAACCTGACTTGCACTTGCCCGATGGGCAAGTGCCTCGGAGACCTTAGTGTCAACCCCTGGGTTTCACTTGCTTCACTCACAACCTTATCAGCACTGTACCAACATCTCATCCACAAACAAAACTATTCTCTCCCTGGCTGGCACAAAGCTTTTTCAAGTGGTCCTTGACATGAACATGTTTGAGCACCATTTTGGTTTCCATCTCTCTCCCATGGATACCTTCCCTGATAGTCATTTTGATATCAGGGTCCTCTAATTATTCAGCAATTAAGAGACGGACAGCCATTATTTTCATGATATGTAGACTCTCACACCTAAAACTAAGAAAAGAAACGTGTCTCCACAAATCCATGCTGTAATTATGAGAGATAAGAGGCAAAAGTTGACCAAAAATATTTTTCCCTACATTCTCTAAATGAGCAGTAAATTAAGTAATGTGGATCTTTAACAATAATGTAATTCCTGGTGGCGTATACATTAAACCAAAAGAATCCATAGAGGCTTCATTTGGTCTCATTTACACGCCCTCAAGAGTTCGCAACTCTCCATCCTTTTTTAGCATAGGAACCACCTGGAAGCCCCTCAAGGACCACTCATGGTCCCCGGACCTCTGGTTGAGAACCTCGGCACTATAGTACTATTTAAGGAAGCATCCATACAGTTGCCATGCAAGCCTCCTAGCTTCCAACTGTATGGCAACATCTGGCAAAATGTGAGCCAGCCAACGTTCTTGTTAGCTACATTGGGAATATTGGGTAAAGGTAACCATCCGGAGAAATGTCAGTAAGATAAAGTAAAGACAATAGGGGAGTAGCTGTAGGTCTAGCACAAATAATAACCCGTCGGGCTGCAAAATAAACAAAGTGTCTGCTACAATACAAGCTAGCCTGTGGTGGCTAATGACGGCTAATATTAGTTTTCGCTGTTGTCATGCAAATAGCTTAGCAACAGCGTTAGCTGCTTGCTGTCTAGCTGACGTTACACAGTGCGTGGGGGGGCAGCACAATAACAGTCTCTACGGCAATCATACAACCGCTTCATTTCAGGTAAAACACGTCTGAGTTTTAAAACGACAAACCGTAGAACAAAGAGGTGTCTCCTTTTTTTTGCCCAGCTACCTTTCAGCTTGAGTGGCCTCTCTTCTTCTCCTGCCCAGACATCGTATTGCGGAAGTGGCTCTATGATGCTGTGTATACCAACCAAGGAGTATATAAAACAAGGATCGGTCCGGTCACCAGAGCCCTCTAGTATTCAGAATTTGAGCCACGGGCACGGACCACCATTGAGGACATTTTAGCCCCACAGACAGACCCCACAATTTAAGATTTCTTTTGCTTTTGTCCAACATACCAGGTTGGATTTGGGAAACAAAACGGGCAATCATGCAGATCAGAATGACAACTAATCTTCTAGCTAAATGGTGCATTTATATAGCGCCTTTATCCAAGGCGCTTTACATAGATTGTGCATCACATTCACCCACATTCATACACTGATGGCAGTGGAAACCATGCAAGGTACCTACTAGCACATCAGGAGCAATTAGGGGTTAAGTGTCTTGCCCAGGGACACATCGACACTAACTCTGCGGGAGCCCGGGATCGAACCGGCAACCTTGTGGTTACCATCCGGTAACTCTACCTCTGAGCCACTGCCGCCCTAGCTGTGTAGACTTGGGCTAATTCAGCCCTAGTCAAAAAATTCTATAGGATTTTTCTATTGGAAAAAATTCTATAGGATTTTTTGACTAGGGCTGAATCAGATTTTGGAACAAATCCTATTGGATTTCCAAGAATCCTATAGGATCTTATAGGAATCGTATAAAAAATCCTATAGGATTTTCTTTCCTATAGGATTTCATGGGGAAAATCCTACATGATTCTATTGGAATCCTATTGGATTCCTATTGGGAATCGAACAGGGTTGTTCCAAAATCTGATAGGACTTTTCTATTGGAATCCTATACGATTTGTTGACTAGGGGCTGAATATTTTAACTCTTGAGAGTACATGAAACCAAATGGCCCGCAAGGGTCCATTTGGTTTCAAGTTTACACTCTCAATAGTTACATCTTACTAACTTTTCATCTGGTCAACCAACTTGGCTGGGGACCACCTAGAACCCTCTCAAGGACCACTAGTGGTCCCCGGACCACTGGTTGAAAACCCCTGCTCTAGTAGATAACAGTTGCGACACTGAGCAGTCAGAAGCTGAGCCCTTGAGTGTTGTTCATGCAGTCTGAATCTGACATTGTTTTCAACAAGGGCAGCTCAAATAAGAGCTATTTTATTTTTCATATGTGCAACATTTCAAGTGTTTAATAGTGTACAGTAAGTCTCTGTGTAATGTTTATGGTGTAGGCCTACTATAACAACAAAACAAACAAATAAAGGATTTTTTATCAGGGTCTCATGCATATGATATGTGCCAGGATTTGGCCATTGGAGTTTGCGTAATTCTGAGCTGTCGGGCTCTGACGTTTATGTTTAATCTGATCCTGAAGCAGTCCCAGGTGGACAGCTGGGTCAGTATATGGGTCAGATAGGTGACAGGTCAGACGGATAGACAAAGACACAACGAGTGGGAGCCGTGTGTGCGAACATATTCAGTGATTTCACTTTTGTCAAATATCACACTTTTTCCTTTTTTTTGTAAAAGGCCTCCCTCCCTAGTCCCTACCTACTGTAGTGTGTCAGTAGAATAGGCCTAGATTTTCGTTACAGCTAAACCCCTTATCCCTATTAACTTCTTTGCCTATTTTAACTATAAAACATTTTTCAATAGTTCAAATGGCCAGTCACAGCGTGTCAATAGATTGGAACTATTCCCAAAAGTTTTTTAAAAATAGTTAAAAAGGGATAAGGGGTTTAGCATGGTCCTTGACATGAAAAGGTCTCTTACGCCACCTCTTGATATCAAAAAGTAATAACAATTTGAATTAATATGCAATATTTTTTAACCATGCAGATTTCTCAGTTCCATTTACAATGAATCAATCAAATGTTGTAGGCTACTGAATGAAAGGGAGCCCTTCTTTTTGATGATTTAACACTAACAGGAGGAGCATCAGTAAGACTGGGGCCCAAAGCGGGAGAGAGAGAGAGCTGCTTGCTTCCAATCATCAGGAGTGCTCCACACAGACCAGTGAAAGGCTGCTAACTGACAGTCAACAGTTCAGAACTTCACCCGACGTGTCCAAGCACGATCATCTAATCCAGGGGTTTTCAACCTTTTTGACGCCAGGGCCAGAGTTGGGGGGGGGGGGTGCAAGGGTATATTTGGTTTCATGTTTACGCTCTCAAAGTTACATCTGGCTAACCAACTTTCCATCATTTAGCTGGGGGACCACCTGGAACCCTCTCAAGGACTACTTGGTGACATAGGCGGATTATGAAATGAAGGGCCCCTGGGCCACCACCAGCCACCAGCCCTACACCGGAGGATTTTTCTGCCCGGCAAGGCGGCATGATGGTTTAGGACTTTTGGGGCTATTTTAGTGACACAAAATTAGTAAACCCATTGTTAATAAGGACCGTGTGCACCAGTATTATTCACTTTTACCTCTTTTTTGGATGGGACCTGAGCTCGAGCCTCTTAGCGATCACGTGTACACTCAAGCTCAAGGGCCCCCTAGCTCAGGGGCCCCTGGGCCTGGGCCCAACGTGCCCATAATCCTTCCCTGCTTGGTGATCCCCGGACCACCGGTTGAAAACCACTGATCTAATCACAAATGATTGGAGCCCCTCGTTGGCTATGATGTTACCCCTCCTTCTTCAATACTCCTTGATGTAACCCATAGATGTAACCTGGGAAATTCCACCTCTGCATCCCATGGCCCGGAAAGACGCACCGCCGCGTTGTGTGATTCGCTAGTTGGATGTCGGGGTAGGCAGGGGAAGCAGTTGTTTCTTGTTTCTACATCACTCGATCCGGGGGGCAACCGCTTGTTTAACGTATTGAAATGGAGTCATTGAAGGTTCGTATTAGCATTCCAACATATTTAACAATAAATATTTCTTCTGATCTGACTCAAGAGAAACTGCAGACTTTTTTTTCTCCAAGAAATATTGTTTAAAGGGGGATTTCACCCATTTTCAACATTTTACTATGTTATTAATACCAGTTAGAGGTACTGGGTGGACATGATAAAAAAAAAAAGAGTTCCTCCCCCATTCTGTGTTCCCAAGAAAAGGAGGTCTGAAGAAAACCACTAACATGGTGAAACATCTTGATGACATCATCAAGATGTATTAATGGAACCAAATGAACCCGTTAGGGTGCATTTGTACACTCTCAGAAAAAATGTTGAAAATGGGTGGATTTTCCTTTAAAAAGTAGTAGTTGAGGATGTGAATAACATAAAACAGGGGTTTTCTGAACTGCCCACAGCCCTCCTGTGTGGGACACAGACCGAGTAGAAACTAATAGTGGTATTTTATCATTTAGGCCAGGGGTTTTCAACAGGTGGTCCGGGGACCACCAGTGGTCCTTGAGAGGGTTCCAGGTGGTCCCCAGGCTAAATGATGGAGAGTTGGTTAACCAGATGTAACTCTCGAGAATGTAAAAATGAAACCAAATGGACCCTTGCGGGTCCATTTGGTTTCATTTTCACACTCTCAAGAGTTAAAATATTCATCATCTGAAAGTCTACACTGTTTTGTTTGCAAAATCCAGCCTGGAATTGTGGACAAAACCAAAATAATTCTGTACTTCTAGGTCCTTTGGTAAGTATGTCACCAAATGGTGGTCCGTGGCTCAAATGCTGAATAAGTGATGGTCCCTGGTGTCAAAAAGGTTGAAAACCCCTGATTTAGGCCTATATTAGTGATGACCTAGAACAGGGATGTCAAACTCAAATACACAGCAGCAGGGGCGTTTTGCCATTAGGCAGACTAGGCAGTTGCCTAGGGCGCCATGAGGGGAGGGGCGCAACCATGAGGGAGAGCGCCATTTTACAGGAGATTTTGCCTAGGGCTCCAAATTGCTTAGAAACATCACTGCACAGCGGGGTCAAAATAGAAAAATTGGTACAAGCTGAGGGCCAGAGATGTCCCATGCAGGCAAACTGAAAGAAAAAGGCCCCCGGGCCTTGAGTTTGACATACGTGACCTAAAAGATAAGTGGAAAAGTGATGAAGTGGTCCTTTAAGCATGGGCGGATCAAGAAATTATGGGCTGTGGACCACCACACCAAAGGGACCCCCTACATCGGAGGATTTTTCTCCCTGACAGTGGCGCATAGTATCTGCACACATGCTGCATGCACAGGGCTTGGCACTAACACTTGCCCACTTGCCCACTTGGGGCAAGTAAAAAAAATGGTCGGACAAGTGAACACTGCTACCAGGTTGCCCGATCGGGCAAGTATTCAACTTAGTTCGCTATAACACAACACAAGATATATTTGTCTTGAAGTTGGTCATTGCGCTCTGCCTCTGTGTACTTTCCCTGCTTTCTACAGTTGTATCTACTGTATCTCTCCTATCTCTCTCCCAGGTCCATTTGGTTCTAAACTCTCATTTTGCTGGTGTTACAGATCCCCGAGTCCATGGCCACTATGGGAACCACTGATTTACAAGTTGAATATTTACTGTAGCTGAATGTGACTTAAACGAAACAGTCTTCGACTTCGAAAGGAATTGTTTAAAGCACCCAAGTAGAATGTAAACTCAAATGCAAAGTTTACAATATATTTTGGGGGCAAGTGGCAATGACCTGAGGGCAAGTAGAACCTGATTTGCACTTGCCCGATGGGCAAGTGCCCCGGAGACCTTAGTGTCAACCCCTGAATTGCATATCAATTATGGCATGTAGGCGTGCGATATTCACTGCTTGAAAATAATAAACAGCCAAAATAACTAAGCCAAATAAATGCAAACACTTGCAGTAATGTACCATGTCGTGATGGTGTAGGACTTTTGGGGTTATTTTGAAAGGCCCTTGGAAATAACAGTTAAAAGGGCTGTTATTCACTGTTTCCTCTTTGTGTGTGTGTGTGTGTGTGTGTGTGTGTGTGTGTGTGTGTGTGTGTGTGTGTGTGTGTGTGTGTGTGTGTGTGTGTGTGTGTGTGTGTGTGTGTTAGCGTTCACATGGACACTCAACCTCAGGGTCCCCCCCGGCTCAGGGGCCCCTGGGCCTGGGCCCAACGTGGCCGTTGGATAATCCTCCCCTGCCTTTGATCTCTTGGCCTACCCAGTTGAGGTGGGGACCGGAGGGGGCCGTCGCGAACTCGGACCGAGCAAAAGTGCGGAGATCTCGGCCCCGGGCTGTGGAGAGGTCGGCCCGGGGCTGTGGGCCCAGGCCATAGACCTATACCAACCATCATCAAGCCATTTATGCTTGATATTGCTTGCTGTTGTGACACATCAAGCCATTTATACTTGATATTGCTCAATAGACATGCATACCAACCATTATCACCCATTATCACTGCATACCAAGCCATTTTACCACCAAGCCATTTATGCTTGATATCGCTTGCTGTTGTGACAATTGACATGCATATGCACCATTATCACTGCATGCCAACCATTAGAAAGCCATTTCACCTCGGGTCCAAGTGTGAACATATACATATAAATATCAGCAACTATCAGTCAATCACCTCATTTTTGCTGGGCCAGGGAAACAAAGCAGTCAAACATTCACTAGATCAAAATGACAATTAATCTTCTACATTCTGTTGTGTGAACTTAAAAAAATGCACAATAATAAGGATAATAATATACAAGGGCCTAAAACAGTTGACACTAGCTCACTAAGAAACTAACTATTCCACGGACATGGGCCGACCTCTCCACAGACTTCTAGTGTGACGGTTCAGGTCACTACAACTAGCCTACAGTATCCCTCAGCAGCTTGGAATTCACTGTTTTCTATCATATAACCACTGTTGGCCACAACGATTAACTACGTAGCTAACTGAAATTGTTGTTGGAGTTGCCCCTATCACTTTTACTCTTCAACTCTTCATTCACCTGGCTGTGAAATTGTTCTACAGTTGAGTAGATAAATTTGGCATGCCTTGTGAAAATAACCAAACGTAGAGCTAGTCGCACATGTGTTCTTGTGAGGTTACCACAAGCATTTTAATGTTAGGAAGACTATAAGTACTGAGTACATTTGCCGGAATCCATGTCAGGTCAGGAGCAATTGGCTCCTGAACTGACTATGACAGATTGATTGTGCCAGTAGCAATTATCCAATTGGAAAATCCCCAGACATACCATGATCTAACTATGCACCAAGTCTCTGTGTGTAGTACGTCTGTAATCCACATAGTAACTGGAGAACCGACTTAAAATTTGACATGTGCGTTCCACACCGCCACAGGGAGCGCAGTGTCCTGTGTTGGTCTGGCCCATGGTTGTCAACCGTCCCAAAAGGCCTCTGCCTGGGCTCTGGGGTCTGGACACAGCCCCTGCATGGCAGGGTATATGAAGCTGGCCTGTTCTGACCTCCCAGTACTCCATACTTGGGCATGCCAGACAAACTCCATAATATGTTGGATTGTTCTGAGATCTGAACATATTTGGGCATGGGTGACGCAGAACTCCATAGGAAGGGGCAGAGAGGGGCCATAGAGTGATAAAAAGTTGGAGGCCGAACAAGAGCAGCAGCCATGTCTCCTTGCTATTCATTTCAGTACAGTTGCTCAGTGGTGTTGTGAAGCACCCGGAAGAATGCTGTACTTTTTCCGATTTCGGTGCCCAAAACCATAAAATGCAACAGGATTTCCTTGCCGTAAATTCACGGGTCCGCCTGCAGTCCCAATTCAGGCCAGTAGGGCTGCGTGCCTCAATCTTGGAGGGCTTCACTGGGGTCTTGAGAGAGACACATACCCCCCATCACAATGCACACAATCCTCACACATGTACAGGTAAAAATTAAGGCCCAAACCATTGAAGGAGCTTTCAGTGATTTGGAGGGGAGAAAAAAAGATGTGCACATGCACACGTTCTACAATGGGGGTGCACCAGGTCAACAGCATGCGCACCAAGGCTGTGGAGTACCGTAATGTGGTGCAGATGTTGGTTCAATCCTGTTTGGATGAAGCCCCCCTCCATTGGATGAAGGCTTTTCTACCCAAAGCCCACACTGAAAATACGTTTTTTTGAACCCCATGCCGTTCTCTGGGGACAGGGAGGAATTTATTGGTCAGCACACGCTATAGTTGGGAGAACTATCACATTCATTAAAAAAGAGTGATATTTGAATTAAGTGAAATCACTGAATATACTGTAAATGAAAACTTTTCAAGGACAACATGTCACTTATAGCCTACCAACGTATTGGTACAGGATTATAGGGTACATATTTTTGTCTGGACTCGTTCAATGAAAATACTGTATGTTCACATGTTTAGCACAATGCACACTATGCCATATCACCTAATTTCTACTAGCCCGATTAGTGGTCAGATTGTTGCAATTTATTCATCAGCAGTCTATTATTGGACAGGCACAGCAAATAGGGTAGTGCTATAAACAACTATAAATATAACTATAATAGCTGAATTACTATAACATTCCATGTCTATTAAGCTTCTGATTAGTACCAGGTAATGCAGGATGTTGCGCATGGGTGACATTGTGCAATTTGTCACCTCAACGCTAACAGGTAATGTACAACGTACATTTAGAAGGATGTTCATCACCGGGGGTTGTGCAACTTCAGAAAATTTGAGCCCACATATGTTACAAATCACAATTCTTAGAAAGTTTCTACAGTATGTGCAGTGTCAAACTGTCAGTGATGGGCAAGTTACTGGGAAAATGTAGTAACCTACACTACTTGTTACTCTTGAAAAAATGTAGCTAAGCTACACAACAAGCTATCCCTAGTAAATTGTAGCAAGATAGACTACAAGCTACATGACAAAAGTAGCTTGATGTAGCTTGCTACATCAACACTAGATATATTAAAAATATATATCTCAACTTAATGTACAACTTTCTGAATAATAATCATAATAAAATAATATCAATAAATGTGTATTATGTATATCAGAGGGATGTATATTTTAGGTTTTCTACCCATTAAAAATGAGCGGGATTTGAAAATGTGTGCGGGAAAATGTAGTAAGCTACAATCCTTGTTACTCAAAATAAGTAGTGTAGCTTTACTACAAGCTACTCGAAAATGTAGTGTAGCTTCACTACAAGCTATTCCCAGAACAAATGTAGTAAGCTACACTACAAGTTACGGGAAAATGTAGTTAAGCTATGTAGCTTAGCTACTTGTAACAAGCTACTGCCCATCACTGCAAACTGTCACACGAAAATGTTGTTGAGAAACTATAGGACTTTTAGGGGAAAATGCAAAAAAAGGGGGGGGGGGGGGGGGGGGTATTTTGACTAAAAAAGTATTTCATCATTTCAAGGGTCTTAGACAACAGTCAAATGGACTGTAAACAATTCAAAGACTAGAAAAAGAGCCCTTCTGGGCACAGGTCTCCACCTGGATAGGACAACAGTGTGTGTGTGTGTGTGTGTGTGTGTGTGTGTGTGTGTGTGTGTGTGTGTGTGTGTGTGTGTGTTTGGCAAAATGTTTGGCAAAATGTTTAGGAGTGCAAGGTTTGCCATCGGTTAGTAATTGGATGATTTTAGGCATTCTGTTCCTAAAGATTTGTTTTGCAGAAATCAATGTCCTGGTGCTGTAAAAACCTTGGAAGCCAATTAGGGATGTCCTGATCCACTTTATTCAATTCCAATCCGATACCGATATCACAATTTCTGTGTTAGCTGATACCGATACCAAATTCCGGTACCAAAAAGTAATGTATAATAATACAAAATATTTGGAAAAGATCTTATATGAAGTCCACCAAATAGTAGAATAATATAGCAGACTAGAATAGCAGACTCCTCACTCAAATGTGCACTTGGGCAACTCCAAAGCAAATTCCACAACATTTTATTTTCCTGCCATAGTGTCAACTCCTTACCACTGTGTCTGATCATTGGTTATATTGGTATATTTACCAATACTGAATCTGGTAATGACAAATCAGGCCAATACTGATACTTATTCTGATTCTGGTACCAATACAGTATTGCCGATACCGATATGAACCGATATGATAAAAAAGGGACGATCTGATACTTTTTCTGATACAGATGGGACAGATCTGTCTTATGACTACAGGCTATACATTTTTAGACAGAATCTCTAGGAGTGGTCCAATAAAATCTGTTTTACAAAAGTTGGCCCTCTGGTGGCTCTTTAAAAGGCAGGTAAACAACCTCGTGGTGGCAATGTAAACAAGCCATTCTGAAAAATTAACATTCCTGGGGATTAGCTGTTCTTGGACAGATTGATGCATGGAGTGTAAAACATATTCAGACAATGAAGCTCAACATTAGTTTCATGTTCACAAACGTGCTAGTCTAGTCTATATGGCAGTATAGAGCACTGCAGAACAGCCCCCTCGCCTTTTCTGGAAGAAATGTCTCCAATTAATTTTCATCATAGACTTTTCAAAAATGATATGTATGACATGTATTTAAATACCGCGGACAAAGCCAACTCGGGTTGTGACAAATCATGACAACAAACACAATATTCTGGACTGAACAAATAATTAATAGAAGAAAAACAACAACAAAAGCTTTTGTATCCTGCCATTTTTTCATCTTTCTAAATGATTTGTTAGCCTCAAAATATTGTGTTTGTTGTTACAACCTGAGTTGGTTTTCTCTGCAGCGTAAATTTCTTTATATATAAATACTTTTTGAAAATCTATGAGTAAAATGAGCTGGTAACAAATGAAATCTCTTCTGGAACAGGCTCTCTGACATCCCTGCAGAGCTCTACACTCTTCACACGCGCGTGCACGTGAGTGTGTTGAGGCTGCTCAGTGCAACGTTAGGACACCCAGTGGTTTTGCAGCTCTTCATACTCCAAACATACATAGGGACACACACAGCCAGTCATTGGAGCAGTATGTATCGCTCAAAAATAAGAAAAGGGGGGTGTGCCGATGGCCTAGTGGTTGAGTGGCATACCACATACCAGACAATTGGACTTGAGTCCTACGACTCGGCTCAAGTCGAGTCCAAGTCGCATTTTTGCGGTGACTTGACTCGCTTTGGACTTGAAGGTAAAATACTTGAGACTCGGACTTGACTTGAGACAACCTGACTCGGCGACTTGTCCGAGTCATCGTCCGAGTCACCATTGCCGGGAGGCAACGGTGTGCAAATGAAACCAAATGTACCAGTCAGGGAGCTAACACGATCACCTATTTGCGGGGGTCCGGACTCACTCCGGATTCATTCCTTCCCTTTCCACCGGTACGTTCTTCTCACTAAATAGTTTTATTTAGTCCAGTTATTATTTCGCCAGCTCTGCTCTCCGAAGGACTCCATCCCACCAAAACAAATGCACGTGTAGTCATAGACTCAGTGTTGCCAACTTTACGCATTTGACACTATATTTAGTTTTCCAGACCCCCCCTAGCGCCAAAATGATTGAAAAACTCAAGGTGATATTCACTAGATATTCATCTAGTGCTTTTATAGTGAGCTGGGTTGAAAAACACTGCTCTAGCTCCTTGTAGTGCGTTTTGGGAAGTGCCACTAGTGCATTTTGGATTTTGGCAGTTGGCAACACTGCGTGTAGTACACGAGTAGGTAGCTAACTTAGTGCCTGATGAAAAATGAACACTATGTTAAATTAATGATCCGTGTGCGTGCAGGTATGCCTGCTCTACAAAATGCTACACAAGCACAATTGTACTGTAACTCTCATCTCTATTAATACATTTTTTCTTTCATTCATATAATTCAAGCTACACACTGCAACAAAACTGATAATTGATAAAACTGATATTTTTTTTTACATTTGACCGTAGGAAGTTGTAACCTGTGACTTGACTTGAAAACCAGTGACTCGACTTGAAAACATTGTGACTCGACGCGACTCGAAACAACCATGCGACTTGACTCGACTTGACTCGCCCAACTGTGTGGACTCGACTCGACTTGACTCGCCCACAACCTAAAAAAAACTTGACTTGCTTGAGACTTGGGACCAAATGACTTGCGCTTGCTTGAGACTCGGCTCGGAGGGACTTGTGCAATTGTCTGCCACATACAGGCTTTAATGCAGCCTGACAGGCTGACAGCAATTCCCGAGCCCAACGGTCTCTCTACTCCCTGTTTCCTGTCACATTCTACTATACTATCGAGGCAGCAAAGCCTCCAAACATATCATTACAGAGGAAAATGAATAGAGGACTGGCTTGGGAAACTATTGAAGGATTCAATAAACAAACAAAATGAGCTGCATTGAGGACCTTTTGGCCTACGGGTACACAGAGGTCATGTAACAACCAAAATTAATATTACTCTTGCTTTGGGGATCACACATGCATTTGGAAATCCTCAAGGTAATCTGACTATTCGAGATTTTTAAATACATTTGCATGTATAAATGTGTTAGTGGAAAAGGCTATTGGGTCACCGAAATTAACAGGTTATTTTAACAATAAAGATATTTGAAAAATAATTCATGACAATCCAGACAGTACTTTTCAAGATACTAATGGGGAGTGGAAGATGTAACACAATGTTGGTGATAGAGCAGAGGCCCTGGATCGAGTCACTAAAGGGGCATCCTCTGGAGAGCACCAATACCAAGCAAACTTCACACCATAATTAGTGGCAATACACAAATGAATACATTAATAATAATAATGAAGAAGAAGAGGGAGAAGAGGAGGAGGAAATAAATAGTATTTGTTCATCATTCTTTGTCCATTCTTTATTTTTGCAGGTTTTGCTCTTTAGGCTACTAAATATTCTTTTTAATATTGTTTAAATGTTAACCACTGCTACTACTGTTATTACAATTATTCTATTCACAATGTTGATGAAATAATTACAAGCTTTCACTGTCTTCAATCTTGTAACAGTTGTATGTTAAGTCTGTGACAGTAAAAGTTTATACCTTGAAAAGCCTCGAATTTGACTTTTCCTGCTTTACTTTGTTCTATCTCTATCTTCTCTATATTAGTCTATTCACAGAGCATAATTTGAGGCCTCATTATTAGACTTTAAGAGGAAAATCAGGCAACAGGGAGAGAGAGAGAGAGAGAGAGAGAGAGAGAGAGAGAGAGAGAGAGAGAGAGAGAGAGAGAGAGAGAGAGATGGAATAATTAGCATTGGTACTATCATTTTTAAATAATATTAAAATATTAAAATGTATTTTTAACCAAACATGGAGATACACCCCTGTGGAAGTGTGTCATTTGGTGTCGTTTTAATTGACACCTCAAAGCTGTTCTGTTCTCTAAGATTTATCATTCGATTTTGTATATTTTATATTTGTAACTTTTTTTTAACAATTGATTTCTAAAAAGACATTTTCTTACTTTAAGTAACAAATTATAAATGTGAATCTAACAAATGTTTTAGACCCAAAACATCATTAAAATTCACATAGCACTGAAATATATTACTAGAAAATTACATAGAATTTAGATACAATTAAAGCAGTTGTTATATCCTCTTACAGAATTGCAGAGAGGAACAAAAAGAGTATAGATGTACTGTAATTAAAATGGAGATGGCCATCCATCCACGTTAGACAGCAAAGATGATATCCATTTGAATGAAAACATGAAATCCTTTCAGTTCAACGACAACCAAATAGACCCAACATATAATAACAAATAAAATGTTCTCTCTACTCGTGTGATGAAATAAACAAGCATAAACTCACCCACACATTCTGCGTGTGTCGGAAAGGCACTTTTTAAGGAAACTGGTGAATGGGGGGAAGCAATTTCACAGTGAGACTTGGGGAATTTCCACATAGCCCAGTCGACAGAACCTGGTATGTACTGTATCCAATGGCCTGCTTTAGAGAGAAAAGTGAGAAACATTCAAGCCTATTTATTTCCTCTTTGTTTACAAACACAAAGAACACAACCATTTATGCACAGCACTAGCAATTGCAAATGCATATTAAAGTTGTGTGGGTGAATCTTGCAGCTATGCTGACTAGTATATACACAGACAACATAATTATCACTAATTAGCACCAAGAGGGGTCCAAAATTCTGTCAAAAGCCACCGTTTTGCAAGACAACTAAAGAACATGTAGATCACAATAGTTGGTAGTTTTTCCTGTACATATTTAATGCTGCACAGTGCGCTGTCAACAGGGAAATTCAACAAAAATGTATATTTTGACAGGAGCTGCATTATAACTGGTATGCGCTATTGAATTTGATCTCTTAATCTCAGATAATTAACATCAAATGGAGCAATCTGAGGTTGTGTTCTGCCGCTGAAACTTTTGACTGCTGCAGAGTGTATTTTGTTGCCTTGGATGTTAGCCCACTGAAGGGGATTTCCTCGCCTCAGACATCTTTTTTCTCCTTTCCTCTTTTAACTCAAAGATGGCCTGCTGACAACAGCTGTGCTCTAACTAACATACCCTGCTATGCAGTGAACTGACGCGGAGGTTCCAAAGAGAATGTATTTTACTTCACTATCAGTTGACAGCTGTGTTGTGTCATGGTGCCTAACCAAGTGTACACATATACTGTAACCATGTTGCATGAAATGAGGAACACATGTGTGCAAATACCACAAGTTATGCATTTAGCAGCAGACATATGGCATAACAAGAAAGCTGCTTACCTAAGCAACAGCTTATTTTAGAAATAATTTGAAGGAGGACTCTTTTTCATGTCTGTTTATTTCTTTGTTGTGTTGTTCTGGACTGGATAATGATGGCTGTGGATTGACATTGTACTCTAATAGACAAAGCAATATAATTGCACAGTGCACCAGCCTTGAGGAACCTTGTGTCTTAATAAAGATCACCAAGAGTATAACTTCCATACAATATCAAACTGGTTTAATATAGCCTCAGACCACAGCAGAACACTGCAATGCTATTAAAAGCCTGTACAGTTCCATACTGTATTTTGTTTGTTCAGTAGGCAGTGAATTAGAATGGGGAGTTTCCCTGATGTTCAATCTCCCATTTCTTTCTGCTCTTCCCAGTTGTACGGCCAATATCAACAGAGTTAATCATTCAACTGGCCCTACCAGCTCTCCACATGAACCACTGGTCCCCTCCAAGGCCAAAATATACAAAGACTAACTTTAACCACTCAGTCACTGTGAACCTTAACATTCAAAGAATGTTTCAAATATTTTTTCAATGGCACACCTAAAAGAAAAGGACAGCAATGATTTTGATTTGGATTCATTTTATTCAGGTAGACATGATATCTTAGTTGAAATCATACATTTGTATGATGTACATTTCAGTCACAAGTTAGAAGATAAAATTGGAACAGGTTTAGTTAGACCTGTAGCCACAAGCATTGCAGACTAAATTTGCCATTATTATACAATTGGGTTCATTATAAAAACTAAAAAAAAGGAAAGAAACAGAAAATAAAAACAAAGAATACAACTTTTCCTGACTGACAAGAAAACACAAGCATGACAGCAGACGATTTGCTTTGAAGGCTAGGCGGTCATTCTGTAGGTCACTTGGTTTGGCAGAACAGTGGCAGCAGTTAGGGACAAACAACAAAGATACTGACGGTTCCCCTCCACAATTTCATTCATACACAGTAGTCTGTGTACCCCATAAATAGCTGATATAAGGTCACAACATGTCACAGCATGTTGTGAACTTGTAGATCGACTGACATTGCACAACACCAGCATGAAACTAAGTATAAATGAAGGCTTTAGTCCTCTCCCCCACAGAGCAACAGTAGCGTTTTGCGGTAGTCTCCTGAGGTATCACCCTAGGGAAGAAATACAGCTTTTTAAGAAACAAATTGGGCAGAAATATATAAAGCAAACCTAAATGAAAGAAGAAATCCTGTTTTGTTCATTGCTCTGGTCAGTCTGGTGCTGTTGCCTGAGTGGAACTTGGATGTATGTTTGGGCGCATCGGTTATTTTGCAATCTAAGTGAAATGGAACTCAAACTCATATGAGGTAGAGATGACAAATAATATCAGTTAGCCAAATAGTAATCGCATTAAAAAGGAATAAATGGTTATATATAAAACAGGAAAACATTGTCCTTTACAATGTAAAGTTTACACTTTGCTATGACATCAGATGCCTGAAGGTTTTAGAAGTTATTCTTTTGCTGAAGGGAATCTGTGACACAAGCAATACATGCAGGAAACGGTTGAAAAACACATTAAACGAACACAAGGTTAGTTACAGGATGGAAAATAAAGGGAAATAAAATATGCATAATGGTAATCTGACACAAAAAAAAAAAATCTACAATGACGGTCCCCACTGCAACATAACTTTATAATTTGTGGCATCTATTCTGGCAGTGGCAGACGAAAAAGGCTACCCTAAATAGCAGTTACCCTAAATTACATTATAGGTCTTCTGGGTGATTTAAGTGCTAAGTAAATATGTAGCTGAAATCATACTTCCTGTCTGTTCTGTTGTCCACCAATCACACACAGGTATACATAGAGAGGAAGTCAAGCACGCACAGGGAAATTCCTAAACAGCTGTGAAACAGCCACAGACCTAATAGTCCACCACAGGAAGATATACTGTACAGCATCACGCCCCACCACCCCACTAGGAGGATGTGCTTTGTCCCCCAGAAGACAAAACTTCCTCTACAGAGTCAGGAGGGACAGACAGAAGCTCACACGTAGACACGACAAACAGAGGGTGTTAATAGTAGACGAAAGACACTTACAACCATGGTTTCTACCTGGATGAATTCATGAAGGGAGGCATCTTGCGCGTCCTTGAACTCTTTGCGAATATTGAAAAGGTCTATCTCACTGCGGGAAACCATGATCCGAATGAGCGCTCTGTCATCTGTGCCGAGGCCCTAGGGAGGAGACAAGCCTGTTAATTCACATCGAAAACCATTTTCAACCTGCCATCCCTGTTTGTTACCCCAAACCTAAATGGCAGGAATAGAAAATCTACAAGCCCACAAAGTGTTCCAACTACCAATGAGGTACGTTGTGAGTGAGCTTGTAGATTGGCCAATTTCACTTTTTCTGCAATGGTACGAAATAGGGCGCAAGTGGTTAATAGCACGTGGAACAATTCTATAAATCACAGAAATACAACACAAAGCATGCATACACAGTATTAAAGTGCAACAGGAGATATTCTATGCGCAATGACAATATGACCCTTTAGCTTCTACAGAGCCTGAATGTCGTAAGCATTTCTCATGCTCTGGTGGAAAAAAAAATAGACAAAAACATCATCTGCTTCAAAGGAGTACACACACACATTTACCTTCATGGCTTTGTACAAGCGGTCTGCAAAATAACCTGGCTGGTTCTTTACACTACGAACTGCAAAGAAAGAAGAAAATAAATGTCTAACACTACCACCACACTATAATAGCTGTCATCATTCAGGAGGAACATTTTATATTGCCAAAATTCATGTTCCGTAATTACCAATTCCAAGGAAGGCGTTCTTAACATCTCCTGACATCTCCTTCTTGATTATCTGCTCAATGTCCTTATTTGAGGCTCGTACAAATTCTGTAAACACTGTAAAAGATAGTGATGCATAGTTAATGATCACACATCAGGCACGGACGGCTGGCGTTATTGTCTCGGTACATAGCCTGGTATTGCAACCCCTGACCTTCGCTGTGTGACTGTCACCCACCCATTTCTCTTCCCATTTCCTATCAGACTACTGTGTATCTAGAGTATAAAGGGGTCATTCCACGGAAACGGTATCATTTGCAGTCCCTCTGACCGTTTTAGCTGTATTTTATTGATGGAGTCACTGAAAAATATTTTTAAAAGATTTTTTAATCAATTGAAATGTTCCCTTTAATATTGTGTAAACATTACATGGATTTTAGCTTCATATCAGAAATGATCTTGTTTTCTTTCAGTAGACACCCCCTATTTTGTCCATTTTTCCATGTCCCCAGTGGCCATCGATGAAAGTGGACTTGACATATGACTATTAAACATCAACAAAAATCCAAAAATTATGACATGAGCATATCTATCTATCTGTACTTTATTGTTGGACATGTTTAGTTTTTGAATAAATAGATGATTAATCATTTAAATGACTTTATATAGCTGTGTCCCTCAGTTGCACTCAACTCCGTTACACAAGTCATTCTTCCCTCTATAACAACAATTAACTGGCCCTTTAGTGACATCAACAATAGGAAATAGTATTCCACAACTCTTCTGACCATCATGCTACAGAAAGTGGCAATTTAAAACCTCATTTTACACCGTTTAGAGGCATTTTGTACTCTCACATGTGGTCGTAAATCATAACAGCTCAACTCCGTTACATGAAATAATGATATAAAACAATTAGTTGTAAAGATTCTGTTTGTTATTCCAACAATATATCTGATTCTGTAACCTCAGGCATGCCAAGTCTTCTCTTCTTACTCAACTCAGTTAGAGTAGTGACTATCTTTAGTACAAAAATCACAACTCCGTTATGAACTTAATTGGCTCAACTCCGTTATCAATTAACATGTTAAAAGATATATAAAAAAATAAATTGAATGCCTGAGATGGGAAATTATGTTTTTCTTACAGCTGAAGATGTCCTTAATATTGTGGGCTATTCAGAAAAGTGAAACCTTTCGGTCAAAATTTCGGAAAAAAAAAGGCCAAATGATACCGTTTCCGTGGAATGACTCAAAGACATTATAAATCACAGATCAGACTCTTTTTGTTAAATTATATTTCATTTTGATTTGCATGCACTTACCCCTCCTAAGATGAGGGAAACTCCTGGTGCACAGGATGCTCATAAACTTGGTTTCCATTTCATCGGAGTCTGCATTGCAAGCATCTGCTAGTTCCTGTGGAGTTCAATAACATAACAATATCAACAACCATTGCAACTTTAAAATCTATTCGGTATATAAAAAAGGTAAATTAAATGAAACAGTGAGTATGCCACTTTGTAAAGTCACCTGAGCATCCACATCAGCTCGTTCAGGGTCTGCTGGCCCCTCCTCTCGTGTACCCTGAACAGAGTAAAACATGTTTGGCTATGAATTGAACATGGAAACAAAAAAAAAAATGAATCTAAACTAAATGCTAACTTGTGTGTGATTTATTCATTTTAATTCAGCTATTTTTGAAATTAAGTAATGTGAACAATTACAACCATTTTTTAAATGCATTTTAACCAAATACATTTTTATTATATGAATAAATATCAAACATAAATATAAACATATTAGTCTACATTTAATAAATGTAAACTAATGCATTTAATTCAGTCTGACCATGAAGCAGGGGTAAAACCTATCCCCACAGTGATAACAATAAATGATTTGGAGATATCAACAGCAGAAGCAAGGGTTACCCCCACTCTTCCAGTTTGAAGTGTCCCTAAGCAAGACAACTCATTTCAACCTCTAAATTAAATAGTCCACTCCATAGTTAGTAACAGCTACAGTATTTCCTGTACTGCAGCACCTGATGTAACCTCACCTGTGACTAGGTTACTGGAAGAAAACAAACAGTTAAGATAATTATTAAGATAAGATCTCACTTCCTTCAAGGAAAACATTTTACCTGAGCTAGAGAAACAAGGATCCGACAGAAAAGTCCAGAAGTGTCTGACTGAAGGGCTTGCTCCAGGGTCTTTTTATAGCCTACAAAACAAAAAAATCCTCTGTGATTTGATGTATGTATTGCACATAATTAGTATCACTATACCAGACTATACCGGATTTTGCCATGTTTAGATCATTGACTATGACTCACAGTATTAGGCTATATCAGCTTGTTTGTTTGATTTTCAAGGAAACCTTTGGATTCCATTCAATCCAGCAAACAACGTAATATTCAAGGGTATGACTGTCAAGATTGCGTGACATTGTTTGTTTGACATTGTAATTCCCTGTGATAAATGTAATTTATGTTATAATGTGAACTTGAAAATGGTCTATGTTCATGTAAATTTCCACAAATGGTATCACAGAGGAACTGAAAAGTTCTCATTTCTCACCAATTTCATAAGCAGCGTTCATGGCTTGAATCTGTTCATTGCTCCTGGTGACCAGGATCTCAATCAGAGAGTGTTCATCTGTACCGGCCCCCTATCACAACATCACACAACATCACAACACAATCACAAGCCAGTGCTCACAGCTCACCATTTGGTGTACAAGAATACAGCTGGGGAAAATTGTGCCTGCTGGTTCTCTAAGTCAGGGGTTTTCAACCTTTTTGACTCCAGGGACCACCATTTATTCAGCATTTGAGCCACGGACCACCACTTGAGGACATTTTAGCCCCACAGACCCCAAACCATAAGATTTCTTTCGCTTTTGGCTGGATTTGAAGAAAAAACAGGCAAACGTACAGACCAAAATGACTATTAATCCTCTAGTTGTGTTAAGATGGTGAATATTTTAACTCTTGAGAGTGTAAAAATGAAACCAAATGGACCCGCAAGGGTCCATTTGGTTTCATTTTTACGTTCTCAGGAGTTACATCTGGTTAACCAATAACCAACTTAGCTGGGGACCACCTGGAACCCTCTCAGGGACCACTGGTGGTCCCCGGACCACCTGTTGAAATGAAAACCCCTGCTCTAAGTAATGTAAGAAGTAGTTTTCAGATGCATACAATGTAGTTTTGGCCAATTACATAGTTGCACAGTATACAATAGCAGGCTGCTATTGTTATAATAATAACTGTTTTTACCTCCATTGCTTTCCTCATCATTTTGGCATCAAACTCAGCTGGGGTCAACATAAGACCAATGATAAGTCTCTCCAAGTTCTTTGACAGCTCAGACTTCAGGTCCTTCATCAGGTCCTATGTGGATGGATCAAAACAATTTATAGACTAATGTTTCATTTAAAACAATTTTATATCTACCATCTTTATTTTTATACATTTTTTTGAGTGCTTGGATCGCAACCTTCTCTACAGTGCTACATATTAGTGACAAACATTTACAGGTCAAAAGACCAATAACATTTGATGTTAATACTGCCTGCCACCACCTTATATTTTATGTAATGACACTAGTGATGCTGCTCACTCACCCTGCCCAATAGGGATTTGAAGGCCTGCCTGATCTCTTGTCTCTGGGCATTGCTTCTCTGTGCAACAATGTCAATGATAGCGTCTTCATCAGTTCCTGTTACCAACCAAGAGATATACAGGTATAATAATAACAATAATAAAAGCCTATTATAGAGGACCAGTAAATAAGTTTGATTTCTCATAAATGAAATCATACCAAATCCTTTCATGGCTTTCCTCAGAGCTTGAGCGTCGGCGCCAGGGTCAAACCCTGCAGCGGGACGGACTGTTGGTCTCAGCTGGAACAGAACAAGGATGTAAGGTGAAGTTTGATATGAATACAGACGTTTGTGCACACAATGCACAGAGGCAAAGCAAAATGAGGTAACTCTCTGCCTCTGGAGGGCGCCAGGCAGCTACACACAATGCAAAGGTTGGAATTTTCACAAAAGGTTTTATAACAATATTCTCCTGACATTTGAGGGGGAGTGAGCCCTGGTGAGGTTAGATGCCTTGACACCAATGTCAGGGGGCAGAGTGCGGGGTGTAAGGGGACTGAAGAACAACTGAATCAGATACATATTTTGTGAGGCAGCCTTTTGTTCGCTAAAATGCCGAGATCTCTGTGACATTCCCTGGCCCCTTGGGTCCAGTTTGGACAGAGCATCGTAACAAGAACTGGTGGTATTTCAGTGCTCAGATTTTGTAAAATGAACAGCATTCTGATCCTATCGGCAGTTAGACAAAGCCTTGTGCTGTGTGAGCATCGTCGTATTATTACCTCAACTCTGGGGCTCCGCAATCAATAGCTCACAGCATGGTCAGTAATTAAGATGCATGCCATCGCCAAGCCGAACATGCAATGACACATCTATGGTGGGCAACGAATAGGGCCAAACCTGGACTTTGGTCATGGAACTTTGTTCCCACATCTTGTAGGCTATCTGAGCTGCTTCAGGGAAGAATTCTCCAGCTAAGCTGCAATGATCAATGCAAAAATAGGAGACAACTTTACAAAGAGCACAGCTCAGTTTATACCCAGCAATGAGTCATACATAACAGGGCAATGTTTTAGTTATGGTATGCATTATACGCTCAGTGTGAGACAGCCTGTCTGTTTTAAAAATATATAACCAAACTTAAAAACCCTTCTGTCACATATCCTATATTCCAAACTAGTTGCTTCTGTGCCGGCAGGCCTATCTTTATATTTCTTGTGTGATGTGGTCCGGTAAATGATACCTCTCCTTTCAAACAGCAAGTTTCAGTGACATGTAACTTTCTTTTCTCTCTAGTCCACAGTCCATACATGCTGGTTAGATTATAGCAGGGATTTTCAACAGGTGGTCCGGGGACCACCAGTGGTTCCTGAGAGGATTCCAGGTGGTCCCCAGGCTAAATGATGGAAAGTTGCCAGATGTAAGTAACTCTTTGAGAGCATAAACATGAAACCAAGTTGACCCTTGCGGGTCCATTTGGTTTCATGTTTACACTCTCAAGAGTTAAAATATTCATTCATTCATTCATTCATCTGAATTAACCCAAGTCTACACAACTAGAGAATGGACAAGATAAATGCTCATTTTGATCTGTATGTTTGACTATTTTGTTTTCTTCGAAGTCCAGAATGGTATTGTGGACAAAAGCAAAAGAAATCTTTAGTTTTGGGGCTGTGGGGCTAAAATGTCATCAAATGCTGGTCCGTGGCTGAAATTCTGAATAAATAGTGGGCCCTGGTATGAAAACGGTTGAAAACCCCTGGGTTATAGGATAAATAGTGCACTACTGACACCTTGTGGTGCCTGCTGTAAATAGCCATAACTTACTCATCATCTCCACCACACAGATTGAGTAGAGACCTCTTGTATTCACCCGATGTGTCATCCTGAATTGTTGAATGAAAAACACAGATTAATAAACATATACTTTCTTTAAATAACCTCTTTAACTACTCGGCAGACAATAATTATGTATTTAAAAATTGATCTTAATGGCTTTTCTGTGGGATACATGTTATTGTTTGCATCAAAGAGGATCGCAAACAAAGTATATTCTAGTCTACGTCAGCCTTCACAGTATCCTGCGAATATTTTAAATTTGTGGATACACGATAGAAGTAGCAGGCTAACAACCTTAATCATATTATGAAGGGACTTCTCATACAGGAGACGGAAGCATTCTCGAATATCCAGCATGTCTATTTCAGAGCGACAGACCATGATCCTGATGAGAGTGTTGTCAGCCGTACCGAGACCCTGAAGACATGAGGGGGAGGGATAAATTCCATTTAGAACCAAGTAGAGGAAAATCACAGAATAAACAATCATGCTTTCTGCTGGTAGAAAGAGAAACGTTAAAAATGTCCATTATGCTGTTTAATGTATTCCTATTTGTAATATGCACTATTGTTGTATACCATGTGAACAGTAGTCTCACATAGTCAGACAATCAGATATATCCGCCTACTGAATGTCTAGGGAAAACAACATTCAATGTATGGGCTAGATTAGAACAATATGGAGAAACCTAGTGCTAACAAACCTACACCTACTATTGGCTTGAAAATCATTCCTGATACTGTTCCAATATTGGAGACCCTTTTGGCTCAGATATGTTTGATGTACTTTGTACTATTCAATGTTTAAGTACCGTTCACGACGACCATCGTTGCATGCCTCTCCCATTCTATCTCTCTCCCTCTTTTCTGTATCTTTTCACTTGTATCTATTGATAAAAGTTTGTTGATAATTGTTGACGATTGATCAAGTAAACCTAACTAAGAAAAAGTAATAACTAAATAAATTATTGTTCATATTTCAGAATAGTTTCTGTTTGATTTTAGATTGAATTGAATTGAGATAAGTAGAGATATCATGTGACTTTGCAACGCTATGTGATCACTGTGCACATTCCAAGATTGACCTAACTGGTCCGTTACAATCAGGTTAAGTCAGGATCACACCACAGGGCTTTTAGGCCAATTTACCCCTATTTTATACAGTAACTATAACAGTGTTACTGTTGCTGTAAAAAGCAACGGTTGCTATTTTGAGTACAAGTATAAGGAAGACAAAGAGTAAAATAATACAATGAATTAAACTGTTGCAAGTGTTGCATGCTGTTGACATGTAAAGTAAGTGTTTTGCTGTTGTTGTCAGTAAGTATTGTTACCTTCATTGAGAAGTAAAGGCGCTTGGCAAAGAACATGGGAACACTCCGTATGCACTGGACTGTGGGAAAGGACATGACACAAAGCCTGACTGCATTAATAGGTAACTTGACGTACCCAATCACATCGGCTAGTCCTAAGAAAAATGCATAGTCAAATTGGCTGATTAAAGGTGGTTCTTACCCACAGCCAGCATGAGCCTCTCAAAGTCTCCCGACAGCTCACTCTTTATACTGTCCTCTATAGACTTCTCTGCAATACGTTCATAGGCATCAAAAACTACAAGAACAAGAAAACACACCATTTGTGAGTTGAATCATCCTGTACCACATCATTCAACCAACTTATCAGAGTAGGAAAAGTGTTCTGTACATACATTCCCACAATGTTTGGTTAGCACTAACAACCTTCCATACTGTATCATGTAACAGTTTAACTAAACAGTGTGACAGCTGATGTGGCATGTAACTACCAATGGCCTCAAATTCACCATGCGTATGTATGCCTGCATTCCACAGTTCCATGCTAGTTTCAACCCAGAGCACTTTTTAGTTCTCACCCATCCTGAGGTGGGTCACACTGCGGTTTCCCAGGATCATGATGAATTTGGCCTCGTCTGTCCCCCACTGCTCTTCACCTGCAGCATACAAGTCCTGAACAGGGGAGAGAGAAAGAATGCATGCATGGATGTCCCATGGTCTTCAGCAAAGCATATTTATTTGGCAGAGATGGAAATTAACTTATTACAGCTGTGATGTTGTGGTTCTGGTTTAAAATTGATGATGATTCCGTTCAACAGATTTGTTTTAAGAGAGTCTGTCTGAGTGCCTGTCCTTGCAAACAGCTTTCCCGATCAGTGGCACCCCTAAGCCAACACAATCCTACCAAGTCTTTTTTTTTTATATATATTGCATGCTAACCTGTGCATCCTGCTCCACCAAGTCTGCATCCACCACTCCTGATTCCTCTCTGGTCCCCTGAAATAAATGAATGCCAACAGTCACCGACCAAGTGACAACACATAAGACCATTCGACTGCAGTCAATGACTGCATGCATTACGACAACAAGTCCACAGTTGTCTTGTAGTCGAACAAACCTGAAGCAGAACAACCAGCATTTTTTTAAAGTGTCCTGAAGTATCTCCAATCACGTCTTCCTCTATGTCGCCGTAGGCTGGAGACAAACACAGCAATGTTAGTTCTGGTCAGGTTCGCCCCTTACTTGTCAATATGAATTAAAAATACCCCCAAAAAATCTTAAAATACACATTGAAATCAATAAAGTAATGGCTCACCATCCCTGTAAGCTGCCACCATGTCATGTATCTGCTGGTTGTTTCTGGAGGCCAGGACTTCGATCAGACATCTCTCGTTGGTTCCGGCTCCCTGGAAATATAGCATGAAATGTGAAGTGAAATGGCTTATTACTAAGGTGAGTGAGTAAGAAAATATTTTATGGTACTATACATATTAAATAACAATACCTTGATGGCATCATGGATTTCCTTGGCATCGTGGTATGCTTGGGGTCTCATCAGACTAACAATGAGACGTTCAAACTTGCCTGTTAGCTCATATTTCAGGTCATCTATCAGGTCCTGCACACACAGTGACAGTACGTGGTTACATTACATCTGTGCCCTTGAGAGCTACTGTACAGATTTACATATCATATTAATCATACAATTTACAGTGCAGACATTTAGCAAGTTTATGCTTTTATCCTCAGCAAATGTGTGTTTGATGAAGTACAGCATGATGATGATGCAAATGATGCAAATGATGCAAATGATGATGACAAAATACACTTTTAGCTGATATGTGTGTGTAAAGTTATGGGGTTGGATTGATGGCTTTGTACCATAGGTCATCATCAGCAGTATTTTGTATTGTGTGCACATGGCGGTTTGGAAGTCAGTAACTGAACACAGACGAGGGAGACGTGAAAATGTAATGAAGACTAGGAATGCTACAATAATATTCTGAGATTTGAGTGCCTGCCTACAAACCAACAAGGAGGGGGTTATTTATTACTTGCACAAGTGGGTGCAAGTTAAAGGGATATTCCACTTTCCAAAAAACTTTTGGTCATTTTATGGTCTCCTCAGTCTCATGTGAACACACCAGACAGTTTATAAGTTACTCCATTCACTATTTAGATATTTCATGTTCATTTTACCACATCCACCTCCTTCCTTTACAAGCCCATTATAACTTAAAACTCCATTTTAACCATGACAGATTATTCAAAAACAACCCATCTTTACCTTTAAAAACCCAGTTTTAAGTCATAATGGGTTTGTATAGGAAGGAGGCAGATACACTAAAATGAACATCAAATATCTAATTACTGAAAGGAGTAACTTATTAACTGGCGTGTTCACATGAGACTGGGTAGACCATAAAATGACCAAATGTTTTTTGAAAGTGGAATATCCCCTTATGTGATCGGTGTGCGGTCAGAGTCAGACAGCGGTCCGAGGTCGGCGGTCGGTCGTCCATCAAGGTAAACTGCACGTAACGCGGAGTTTGCACTCTACAAAGTGCTGATCTATTTTAAATAGCATTCAATCAACATAACCACCATGGTGACCAAGTTCAACCCTCCATGGAGAGGGTGCTCATTACACGGTGAGTGACATTATGTAGAGTGCGAGTGCATTGTGTGTGAGTGCACTGACTGGTCTGCTAACATGTCATGAACTATCTGTCAAAAAGGGAGGCGAGACAGAGGAGTAAAGTTACCCGAAAACGCGTCACACTGCCAGGCCTGAGCCTACACACGGCGCCCGGACCAGCCAGCCAGTGGTCGCCCATGAGGGGCACTCTTATCACACACACATACCTGTATACATCATACATCGCATTCTGTGCTGGGCCAATCAGATCATCACAAATGTCAATCGGCAAATCACTTTTAGCATCTTCACTTTCCTGCCCTCAATCTTATGTTCAATATACTTTGCTCAGGACATCAAATCATCACTATGGGGATATCAGCCAATCATCAGGCAATTTATGTGTTCACACAAACCCTCAAAGCTGGGAATAGACACGGCTAGTGCCCCTCAAACATTACATGAACTGTGCAAAAACATAAGACAATCAGTGACTCAGTGGTATCAGTAGTGTGTGTGTAATGATGAACTGTATTTGCAAGTGCAAAAAGCAACTGAACTGAACCAACTCAAACAAAGATAAGGCAGAGAGAAAGAATGGCCTCGGAAAGCATGCTTTTGCAGTATAAAAGCTATACGAAGTAGTGATGCTTTTATTTACCTGCCCAAAACTGGATTTGTAAGCTGCAATAATCTCCTGCCTCTGTGCATTGCTTCTGGAAGTGATCAAATCCAAGATAGTCTCTTTATCACTGCCTGCAGGAAATAAAACAAAGCACAAACAAAATACATTAACAACTTATACACATAGATTAAGGTGGTTTTGTGTTTTTGACAAACCCATCACAGAGCAATCAGATACTCACCAAAGCCTTTCATGGCATTGTAAAGATTCTCAGCATCAGCGCTGGGATCAAAATCTGCAGCGTCTGTTACTGTGCCTCGAAAACCCTGCAAAAACACACAAACAAAAGGTTTGTGTCTAAGTGGCTCATGCACTACAATACAAAGTGCAGCGTAAATTAATAGAACTAAAATACTCTGTACCAGGATTTTTATTGATTAATGAAGGTGTGTGTGTGTGGTTGTGTGTGTGTGTGTGTGTTACAGTCCAAGGATGCATGTATCTACTTACTACAACGCAAAAGGCCATTAAAGGAATTTCAAACAATACTTTCCACAAGAGGAATGCTAGTACTGTGCTTCATGAGGTCATGTGATGTGACCCTGAAGTCAGGTGTATCGTAACAGTCTGTTCTTGTCAAATGATTGTGTGTGTGTGTGTGTGTGTGTGTGGGTGTGTGTGTGTGGGAGGGGAGTGTCGTGAGTGCGACAGTGCATTCATGCGCACGTGTGGTGTGTGTGTGTGTGTGTGTGTGTGTGTGTGTGTGTGTGTGTGTGTGTGTGTGTGTGTGTGTGTGTGTGTGTGTGTTGTTACTGGGCTGGGGGGCATGTGGCTGGGAGAGTCATGTTACTCAGAGATACCTGGTCACTTTATGCTGCTTTATAGATAGACAGACCTTAATGATCCCTATGAGGGAAATTCAGTTGTCATAGCAGCACAAGAATAGGCCTACACAATTGCACAAATAATCTGCAAAATGACAAAAAATATCACCATTGGATAGGAGGCATAAAAACTGTTTCGCCATGAGCCCTGATTATAATAATGCTGAGGCTGATTCCAAGTTCAGGATGTGTACTATGACTTTTAGTTACAAACACATTAATTGAGGTTGAATGAGAGTCTGGGAAAACCAACCTACACAATACAAGCTGGAGCTGCAGCTGCTATCTCAGGAAAATGAAGCTACTGGATTTGAATTGAGTAGAGTCGAGCTGGTTCTACGCCTTGGAAAAGCGCCACTAGACATTCCTGCTGCATTGGGGCAGTCAGCCAACGTGGCCTGTATACTCAGCCAAGGGGGTCCCTGCACATGCTCAGATACTCGGACACTATACTTGTGACAGCTGGAGATCTTCACCCCCGTAGCAACAGGGCCACAAATACAAGCCCCTAGCAACAAGCCTTTGACAAAACAGTCTTTTCAGGTGGCATTTCAGACTGATTCCGTTTTGTCTCGTGTTACATAGTCCTAATCGTGAATAAAATATATTAGTCACTGTTTTCTGCATGAAACACTGTCTCACAAAGTAAGAACTGACTGTTTCTTCTTCATCCCAAAGAAGCCTCAAAACTATGAAAAACCATAAAGCCTCTGTCAACCTTCCATTTTGCTTCAGACAAAAGAAGAATTATTGGAAAAAGACAATGTTACAGTAAGCTGGGTCCCTGCCACGGGTCTCAGCTGCTATTCTGCAAAGTCATTGTGGACCAATCCTGTCCTGTGCAGTCTTTCAGCCACATACTGTAGTAGTGTACGCAGGTAGCAATGATAGGAAACACATGGCTCAAATGTGTCACATGGCTTTGGCCGATGAAAGAGTAGCATTCAACTGACCTCAGTGTTATGATGTCTGCATCTCCTTCACAGAAATAACTCCATGTCTAGTAGCGACACATTATGTGTATGACTGCATTCGCCCATTAGTATTATAAGGGGATGTATCTAACACAATGTTAAGCCAGAGAGGCCACACTTACCATTTTTGTGGTCTATTTGGTCTTCTCACGGTGCACGCAGGAATCAGTCGTTTATAACCTATGAGAAGGAACTCATAAAATTAAATAAACGTACGGTACATGTTCATATAGGGATACACATCATATAAATTATTACTGCTTCTTATGGCTTTAGTCTAGCCGTCGCCGAAGAGAGTACAGAACTACATATGCAGGTAGCTCTCTCCACAATGCAGAAACAAGGAATCCATTTAGGTTACATAGATGACCTCACATTCGCCCAAAAAGGAAGTTGGTGGAAAGTTTTGCCTTGAGGCCCGGTCAAGACATTTATGTTTTCCATGAACATATTTGGGAACTCACTTCTCCCAATAGTCCTCGGATTTAAAGCAAATCTAAGGCCAATTACAAATTGTCCAGACATAACAAAGATATGATGCAGATTATAAAATATGTTTTAAGAGAACATGGATAGCACATAGCTTTGACTTTTCACAGTAGGCCTACAGTAACATTGACATTTTCCACAGTTGTCATATGAGTCAATAGAATAATTTCATTTCTATATGGTATTTAAAGCATTAAACATATTCTACGGTTTATTCAAGATACGTAAGTTAAGCACTCCTAAAATAGCCTGCAGTGTTAATGATGGATTTAATGTCTAGTCTGCTGTACATTAGAGTGGGGTGTCTATAGGACCACACCCATAGGCTATCTGCACCCCCAATTACATAATAGAGGAAGACTACCATATTAGCCTAACTTTATACCGTTCCTGTTGTGTTTCTTCCTTACACATTTGATTTAAGCTGCATGTTTAAACATGAAACACATTCAATACTGATTACTTTCTCAACATCCCTAGGCCTGACCTACGTTTTCTGGAAAACCTCAAATATTTATATACCAGCACCAAAACAAATTAATGTTGGAATACTGTACATACTGTACAATAATCCAAAAATGAAATAATATCCAAAAATAATATCCAAAAATCCTGAATAATATAATAAAATAACAACCATCACTATTATACTACTAGTAGGCTATTACACGCCTACTATTAAAACTTTTGCAGTGGCAGATCGGGGAATACATTTTAAATTAAAGTTGAAACTACAATGAAGTACGCACCGAGCTTACCTTTTGCACTAAATTGTGTGTAGCCTATTTGATTTTGACAATCGCTCCACGTAGGACACTGCGCCTCTCTCTCTCTCTGTGCTGAGTTTGCTCCTCTCCTGTCCAACCAATAACGCATCAACCGCTTGAAGGAATCCCGCAGCAGAGCAGAGCAGAGCAGCTGTCCCGTTGTGTCCTCTGACGTGGTGCCGCAGGGAACGCAGGCAGCCTCTCTTAAAGCAGCGCCGTGTCCAATAACGGAAAGGGCATTACGGGAATTGAAAGTGTGTTGTTGAATATGGTGTAACGTGGTGTAACTTATGCCTGGCCATCTATGATGACGCGGTCCGTCCTCCAGACATAACTGAAACGTGCCCCACACACTAGTGAGTAGTGACTCAGACTAGTCCTAGAGACCTGGACCACGCGGGTTCGGATTTCTCATTTCACAGATGCTTTTTCTGTTTTTCACGACGCAGCAACATTTTCTGCTGCTCCTGCGCACATGTGCAAAACTTCACCGATTAGCCCAGTAAGCCCACCCAACATGTAGGCTGTTTACTGAGGAGGTGGTGTGGGCCACAACATTATGTATTCAGTCTAACAATGCGCCACCGACAATGAGCAGCTGTGCTGCATAAGTTACGTATAACATAACCAATCAACTGAATTTGGAGCTGCTGCCCAGCTCTTTTCCAGCGAATTGTGAAATGTGAATTTGGCAGCTCAATGCATGCTGAGACTGAACCACGCTGGCACGAGTGTGAGATTGTAACTGTTCTATTTCTGTCTTCTGAGACGCCCATTCCAGTAGAGGGTGAGGATTGGAATAGCATGACAGAGTGACACGCCATGTAGGCCTACCTCCAGACATACATCAAATTATCAGAAGTACAGTATGCATTCCACGATTCCAGCATCAACTACTTAGTTCTACCGGAAGGAACTTTGGGAAGCTGACTCAAGTTCAATTCCTGGGTAGGCGGTGGCCTATAAGGCATGTTCCCTCCGTGTAAGTTTTGCACCCCAAGTCACTCCAAGTCCAATAGTGTATTTTGGCTCTGGCCACATGGCAAAAATAGCCTTTCTACTATGATGCAGTGGCTAATTCCCGTTGTCAATAAAAGAGAGAGGGTACTGGTAATACAGCAGCATGGCATACTGGACACCGGATGGGGAATTTTTGTGTCATACAGATATTGT
Organism: Benthosema pterotum; assembly: GCA_039105355.1. Classification (NCBI taxonomy): domain Eukaryota; kingdom Metazoa; phylum Chordata; class Actinopteri; order Myctophiformes; family Myctophidae; genus Benthosema; species Benthosema pterotum. The sequence goes on from CM076984.1 coordinate 40,418,734, forward strand.
GAATCGGATCAAACACATTGACATAGACATCACCAAGCCATATCTGGAGCATTGCAACTTGCAAGGTGTACCTGTACAATCTGACTCCTGACAACTTGACAAGACTCCTCATGCATGCCATGCCATGTGCAGAACCCTTTATGGAGGGAATATCCCACTAAATCTCAGATTTGTGGAGGCATCCCTCCCATCAAAGTTGTATGTTGTGGCACAATTTACCATACAAAGAAGAGTCAAAAGAACTGGTTTTGCGTTATACTGCCACATAGCAAAAACCCGTAACTTCTGATATTCTTCTGTGGAGACTGGAGACTACCCTGTAGTGGAGGCTGAGGACAGCAAGGCACGAGATGCTACTGTATCCCCCCATATTCAGGTGTTTGCCACCTGAGGTAGGCTACAGCAGGCATACATCAACCGGTGAAATGATGGAGTTGGAACAACAGATGTTCAGGAGGAGGAGGAACTCACCATAGCCCCACCTTTCACGCCACCTCCACCTGCCCTACGCCAAACTCCGCCCTCCCCACACACGCCACTCCACCCTCTTCACCAATCCACCCGAGTCTATATATGTCCGCCCTAAACGTCCCGGCATCCTCCATGCTTTTCGTATCCCTCCACCACCCCAATCACCGCCTCAAACCAGGCGCCTCCACCACGGCTCCGCCCAATCCACTCCACCTGGCATCCCTCTCTTACTTCAGGTTCCTACGGGGGATCGTGGCTGCAAGAACTATGAGCCATTCGCCACACGACCCCCTCCCCAAAGTCTCCAGGGTCAGCGACCCCCCGGAACCTCCACCTCCTGTAAATCACCAGAACCACAGAACCACCATCCATCCATCATCCATCTCTCAAACCAAAGTCCAGCAAATCTCCCAACTCTTCAACAATGGTGAGTTCATACTACTAGTGAAATGACTCCATTTCTATATATTGCTATCCTGCTCTCAACATGCCACGTCTGACCAATGTAATGACCAAGGTAATTAATTCAACAAACACACACAATTTCTCTCATAGGACGTTAAGAACATCCATTATATTTGTGTCAAGAAGGAACACAAAACTAATCTCACATCAGTCATGGTATGCAAGCACATTCCCATACAAACAATTAAATAAAACACATGTACTTACTGTGCATGTTCAAATTAGGTTTACATTATTATTTGCGCAACTAGAGGGAGCGCAGGTACTGCTTGTGTGCAATGCACAAGTAGGCACTCGTCAGAGTGCAGTTCTACTGTAGTTGAATAATGTTATTATTCAATAGTTAATTAATAATGCCAGAATAAATGTCTGCTGTGGAAAACGGTCAGAATCCGACTTCTTGAGTAGGTGACATGAACATGAACAATGCCCATGAATTGATTATACACTGAACCAATTTGCTGACTGGCACTTCTTTGGCAGTGTCCTGCTAGTTTCTTTGCTGTTATTTTCAGACCCCACCTTGGTATTCCTCATAAAGAATCTTGCTGGTAACATGTGTACAGGTGTACACTCTCAGTGATGTTGTACTACACACTCCTCCGGTGTAGCACCCATCAAGAAACTTCTCTAGGGTTGGCATCAGGATATAGAAGAACAGACTACACTGTTACGTAGAAGAAGCTGATTTTGAGTTCCATAGTACACTGGTCATCCATAGTACACTGGTCATGCAGAGCAACAGCAGTACCTGCTGTTGTTGTCAGAGATGGGATGTTTCACTGAGATGTTATTGGTGATTACCTCAGTTTTCAGGCATTTAGCATAAAACCAACAACCTTGGCATACTCCAACTCCAACTACGTTCTGTTCAGGAGTTCCTGTGCTTGTTCCATGTTGTCGGAGAGCAGGCTGATACTGTCTGCATAGTCATAGACTGTCGGGACTACTTTGTTGTGTTGTCTCGACCTCCGTGTTAGAATGAAGGCAATACCCTGGTCTCGTCCACTGATGACCTCCCTGACTGCATAGTTCTGGACTGTGATGAAGGGCTAGTGTGTCCCCATTACCCTGGCTCGGATGACAAACTCCTCACTGTTGCCGTGATGCCAGCTGGGGTCATCACCTTGGCCCTTGTTCTTGAATACATGGCCTCCACCTTCAATTGCTTATCTGTAATGGGGTCACGGGGCAACAGCCCCACCAGAGAGCTCCAGATTTTCCTCCTGGGGGTTGACAAGGCGTTCTAAGGCCTTCCATTTTCCACAGCATGCATTTATTCCTTTTTTATTTTACTCTTATTTTGTGGGGGGAATAGCTGATTTAACATTGGGGAGCCCGCAGTGCCTATTTTCCCACCCAATGAATTTACAGGTTTCCTCCTGGAACACGTGGGAACCGTGGACAGTGTTGTGCTAGCACATACCTGGGCATTATGCGGCCCGGGGGCCAAATGCGGCCCTTTGGCTGACTCTGACCGGCCCGGGGACCACCAGTGGTCCTTGAGAGAGTTCCAAGAGAGTCCAAGAGTTGGTTAACCAGATGTAACTCTTTGAGAATGTAAAAATGAAACCAAATGGACCCGCAAGGGTCCATTTGGTTTCATTTTTACACTCTCAAGAGTTAAAATGTTCATCTGAATTACATAAAATCTACACATCTATCAGATAATGTAAAAGAATGGTCATTTTTGATCTATGTTTGCCTGTTTTGTTTCCCAAATCCAGCCTGGTATTGTGAACAAAAACAAAAGAAATCTTTAGTTTTGGCGTCTGTGGATCTAAAATTTCATCAAATGGTGTTCCTCTGTGGCTCAAATACAGAATAAATAGTGGGCCCCGGTATCAAAAAAGTTTGGTCTTACTCTTACTTTCGTCTTGAAATTAAATTAATATTCCGCAGACTTTAGTTCAGCCTTTAGTCTTGGCCCTCCACAATATTTTATGTATCTCATTCTCATGTGGCCCCTTGGGAAAAATAATTGCCCACCCCTGTGCTAGCAGAGAAACTATATTCGGTATGGATTTGTAGGAAGCATGTCAGACTCATCACTAGCATATAATCTCACCACCTACCTGTACTGTCAGCTAACCCAAATTGACATGCTACAGTGCTGATAGCAATGCTAGTATAGAGGAATATACATTAATTCTCAGTTTACGTCAACAGTGACCTCTGCTGATTAGAAAATGTAATGTGCCTTGGACACAGGTTAAAAGGGCTTTAAACCAGACAAAATACAGGCAGCTAGGCGGGATAGCTAGGTTACTTTCTGTAAACATTTAGATTACACAAATACATTTAAAAAATGTTCAGTATGATTCTTTACATATGCTACATATTGGTTTAGCTGCAAGTGTTATTGTACCACCAAATGTAATACAACGTAGAAAGAAAGTAAGGAAGAAAGAAAGAAAAAAAGAGAGAGCGAGAGAGCACAGAAGTAGCCTATTTTTGAAATCAGCATAGGATTTGCTGTAGCCCGTGTCAAATAATGAGCACATTATGGTGAAAACTGGCCCAGAGTGAGAAAGGCCACTTTGTGACTAATTCCACTGAGTAGGAGGGTCACACAGGCCAGCCTTGTATATATCGCTGTCAAAATCATGTTTCCTTCATCAGAGTAAACAGAGTGGATGTATTTACCAAGCCCGAGTTCTCCTGGGGTAACAGACAAGGTAATGAATTTTATCTGTATACATAACAATACAGCTTCTTTCTTTCTTTCTTTCTTTCTTTCTTTCTTTCTTTCTTTCTTTCTTTCTTTCTTTCTTTCTTTCTTTCTTTCTTTCTTTCTTTCTTTCTTTCTTTCTTTCTTTCTTTCTTTCTTTCTTTCTTTCTAAATCTGTGTGACAGGTGCTTTGTGGAGTATGTGTACAGAGATTAAACAATAGAAAACTCCTACACACTGTCTTCACTTGCATAAAGAAAGCAATATTAACAATGTTTCGTTGGCATGGCCAGACAGTTTTATTTTTATGATTGATATGCACTTTTTTGCACTTCTTAAAACAATCCCTTAAAAACTCTTTGTGAAGAAATGTATATACTGCATATACTGCATGTGGATGTCCTTACAGTCATTAGTGGATTGTACATTGATTGAGCTCCAGTATGATTCAAGCCTTAATGTGATGTGACACAGGTCATAAGTCAGGTCTTCACCTGCCCATAAGTTGCTGGTTCAGTATTAGGTGCTGATTCTATCTAAGCATAGTGTACCTCAGCCAGTGGTATCTGTAGAAACAGCAGAAAAGTGCTGGTCAAAGGTACTTGGTCAGGTAGTCGGGTCAGCTGCAGGGTGCAGCGGCCCCACTCCCCTGTGTGCCGAGGCGGATGCCAGGAGGGATTAGGTGAACTGAATTCCCCTGATGGGAGACAAGAAGCGGAAAGCTACCTCAATGAGAGTATGTGTGTTGCCTGCTGCATGTGTAAGCTATGAAAGCTGCTCTGTTCTCCGTTGATTCATTATCTAGTAGCGCCATTGGTCTGCTGAGATCACACACATTGATAGACACGGGGCAGGCTGAAAAGTAATGCAAGTAAGCATAGTGCACAAACGTCAAGATAACCCTAATAATAAGGTCATGGCTGGGCTCAACTCCGCTTGAATAACACACATGCCACTGTGTCTTCTTTTGGTGGTCCTGGGAAGCATACTGTATACCGGTACTACTGTATATTGTAGTATACCCCAGGGGTCTGCAACAGGTGTAGCTCTTTAGACACATGTAGCTCTTTAGACTCTCCTTTGTGACTCCCTATGGAGATTAAACTATGTTTAGTCTCTCCACATTTTTGCTGTAGTAGGCCAAACATGACAGTTTTTTCCAATATTGTAAAAAAAAATAAAAGTGTACTTTAGAACAGGGGTTTTCAACCAACCATCAGGAACCGACCACCGGGACCATCACCCTGACTTCAATATGGGAACCACTGTTGTTGGGTGGAAATGCATGTATACAACAATTTACTAGTAATAATTACTCCTCCAGACAATCCGGTACACTGATGGGTACTCCTTTCTTCTGTTGAATTTCTCGGGGGTTGAACTTATCAGTAAATGACCACATGGACAGTAATGGTACAGTAGGTCACCATGCAGGACTTTCACTTCAGTTTCTCAACTACTGTGAAGACATTACAATGATAATTTAAAAAACAAACCTACATTACTAAATGTGTGACTGCATACAATAGCTGCAAGGACCACCAGTGGTCCAGTACCACTGCTAAATTCTGCTTTAGAACAGAATTACTACGTTTCAACAATTCTGTCAACTAAAATTGGAATTATAGCCTGCAACAATAAATATTTAATGAATGCTCATTAACCTGTATTTCTATTTAATCATTTTGGTCAGTGTAGACTCAAATACAGTTGCAACTCCAGACATATTTTATATTCATGTTTTTGTTCAAAATGGGCTCTTTTGACATTAAAGGTTGCCGGCCCCTGGTATAGAGCCCCAAACGGGGTTCCTGTCCAGAAGGCCAGCATTACTAACAAAACCTAACAAATTATGTAACAGAGAGAAAATAATGACTGTCCCAAGACAGCCTGCCCCATAAAAATACCCCTAATCCTTTATTGTAGACATGTTACTGTATAGCTGATACAGTACTTGCAGTGTTACACACATTCATATGATTCTTGAAAATGATACATTTGAAGATTTGGTTTCGGTTTGTGGTATGGTAAACGGCATAGGCGATGTATCCCATGATGTAGGCCACATTTGAGATTGAGTACATTTGCATGTGGTTTATTTAATTTCACTGAGCTTTGTACCACAGTTCTATATTACTTTGTTGTTAATCCGTTATGTGAAGGACGATCCCAAAGTCAAGGAAGCATGTGTGCCTCAAAGGTTACTATTGGTTTATCTTAAAAGCATAATCATAAAAAAGATTACCAAAGCCATTGCTCACAGATAGTGCTAATACATTCAAGCATATGTAATCCTAACCACATGTTTAACCCTTTCATACATAGAAAGAATTTCGAGAAGCATAATTAGCATATGACTAGGTTATTGAGTAATTTGAAAACAAATGCAATAATAAGGGTAATAATAATCATCATCATCATCATCATCATCATAATAGTAGAATAATAGTAGAATTACTACAACTGCAAATGATCACAGGACATAAAACACACAGAGGGGAGCACCTACCGGTATTCATCATTAATTAGTTTTATGATTTAGTCTTACAGTTGAAAGCCCTTGTAAATACATTGTCATTGTACCTTTTTTGACATTTTCTGTTTCATGTTAAAAATCTCCAACCTGACCAAAAACAGCAGAACTGCAATTGAAAGTTACATTGGCATTGTCACATTGAATAAGACAGAATGCTTCTACACCTGTACGCAGAACATTTCAAGTCTAAGGAGGTTAGCACTTAGTATTTAAAAAATGCTATACACCTGTTAAAGTGTTGTAGTTGAATATATACTTGATTAAAAACAAAACAATAGGGGAATTAGTGGCTTTTAATCTTACTTGGTATAAGTAAGCAGGGAGTGCAGTTGGGCGTTATGTACAGTAGGTGCTGTGGAAAAAAAACACAGACATCAGCATTATCATATCAGAAAGATGATAACAGTAAGTACATATAAAAGTCTAATGTGAATTAGTGGAGTAACAATCTCTATATAAATTGGATCTAGCACACAACCTTAGCAGGAGGTAATTCAAAAGGTAAATCTCATTCATAAACATTTATCCTTGATTTAACTGTAATGAAATATTGATGGTTTTGAGAAAGGGGAAGCGCTATATGTTGTATATTAACGCCAGATGACTGTTGAATTGATCAAAGTTCTATACAGTTAATATTATATGTTATATACAGTATATACAGTACTCAGTACACTGATCTTCCTGGATAATTACAGATCATTTAAACATCATTTGATGAAAGGCTGCTTTATCTAGGAAGTAAAGTAAATCAATCAATAAATGATTGTTTGAACAAAACAAGATCTTTCAGTGTGCGGATGGTCTGACAATTATTCACTGACACATTCAGTGATCCGTCCTCCTTCTCCCCCCACACACCCTCCCCACCCTCTCTTTTCTTGGCATTCACGCCCGACCATTCCTTCTCTTTTTCAGTCTCTCCCTCAGGTTGCACTCGCACCTGTACAGTAGCTTCCACTTTAATTCATTTCACTCTTTTCGACCACTTCTCACAGCACCCTGGTTACCCCCAGAGGGAGAAGAGGAGTCATGTCTTGTGGGATGTTAAAGTCGTTCCTGTTCAGCCTGTCTCGGAGGAAACCCCTGGAGCCCGAGGGAGAGGAGTCCACGTTCAACCGATGCCTGACCACGCTGGACCTGGTGGCCCTGGGTGTGGGCAGCACCCTGGGTGCCGGGGTGTACGTCCTGTCCGGAGAGGTGGCCAGAGAGACTTCTGGCCCCAGCATCATCCTCTCGTTCTTCATTGCCGCTGTGGCCTCTATATTCGCCGGTTTATGCTATGCGGAGTTCGGCTCCAGGGTTCCTAAGACGGGTTCAGCCTACCTCTACAGCTATGTGACCGTTGGAGAGCTGCTGGCATTCATCACCGGGTGGAACCTGCTTCTCTCCTACGTCATAGGCAAGTTTATTAATGGGAATCACTTTACTGGATGAGTGTAAACGAATCACTTAATAATTCAAACAATATGTAACAGGACAACTGGTTAAATATAGTTTGAATGATTATGAATGGCTGTCTGTAGCCACAGGTACTTTTTTGATAGCTCAGGTATATGTTTGCCTCTTGACTGAAGCAAAGGCACTCAGTCCTTTAGTGAGGCCCTGTAGTGTAACAAAATGAAATAATAAAAGTCTATTAGGTATAATAGTTACAGTACAATATTGGCATTCTGAATTATAATTTCATGAACAAATAACACAAATCCTGAAGGCTACAGATTTAATTGTCTTTGTTTTTTCTTTAGAGAACGTGCCTGACTCATCATGAACTTAAAGCCTCATAAATGATCAACCATCAACACTAGACTCTAATAATATCCTGGAACCTTTCACCCGTTGTAAAAGCAATTTTATGATGAATCATGTTCACAGCGCAGCATTTAGCAAATGGACCTTAGTATGTGGTTACACAGCTCATTAACTTCATTGCATCCATGTTGCTTAAACAACGAACATGACATATGTCCAAAAGTACATCATTTGTAATCTGACTCATACATTCTCAGTTTTTCTCCATTTATGGGTGCCATTAAATGGCCACGCTTGTGGTTGATTGCTTTATTGTTATGTCCTCTCTTTATCTCCTCAGGGACCTCCAGTGTGGCACGGGCGTGGAGTGGCACTTTTGATGACCTGATAGGGGGTGTCATGGCCGCCTTCTTTCAGAAACATGCCGCCATGGGCCTACCTGGCCTGGCACCGTACCCAGACTTCTTTGCTGCTGGTCTTATTTTACTACTAGCAGGTAATGTCACATAACTGGTAGTCAAACTGTTTTAGTGTCATTTGAGTTGAACATTGATATCTTTGATGTGTAGATCAACTTAGACCTAGATTACAACCAGGAGTTTGGAAAATGATGCGATGCACCAATAGTCCAACACAGTTTTTATCTTTTTCTTTTTACCAAAGGCCTGCTAGCTTTCGGCGTGAAGGAGTCCACAACAGTTAACAAGGTCTTCACAGCCGTCAACATCCTGGTCCTGGTATTTGTTGTGATTTCTGGATTCATCAAGGGAGACATCGCTAACTGGGAGATCTCTGCAGAGCAGGTGTTTAATGCAACAGTGTAAGTTTAAGAAGAAATGCCATCACATACTTGATTTGCTTTTAGTTTAGCTGTAACCATTTAAGTCCAATATACTTCTGACATTGCGAGAATATTACAGCCAAATCATTTCACCTATAATGATGGGTGAATGTGTTTAGGTTTAGCTTTACATTTCTCTTCTGCCCAGAAACCTGACCATCAATCCCAATGTCACATCATCTCAGTATGGTGTCGGTGGATTCTTCCCCTATGGTTTGGACGGAACCCTGGCAGGAGCTGCAACCTGTTTCTATGCTTTTGTTGGGTTTGACTGCATTGCTACAACTGGTATGTGAACCACAGTGACCTTGGATTAAGAACAAATATTGCATAGTCATATTTGTCAAATGCAACAAATGCTGTCTCCGTTGTGCATCTACCCTGCTCTCCAGTTTGCTCATAGCATTAGGAGGTGTTGTCACTAAGGCGCTCCACTCCACTATGGTATTGAGAGTGTGGTCTGTGCATTGCGGACGTCTGCCGTGCCTGTGTTTAGGTGGCAGCCAATCATGATTAGGTCTCTACTATGTGATTGGCTGGCATCATGGGAGCAACCTCCATTGATGACTAGAAGAATACATTACATTGCATGACCTTTCATTAGTCAGGTTCCACCTTGCAAAACTCGACTCTTAAGGTCTTTACACACTGATGCTCTGATACTCATTTTATTATGCAATTAAACCAGGTGTTTTTTTTTCACATTTTATGTGCATTGTCTCCCTCTCCTGACTGAGAGAGATAATTGCAGCAATGTCTGACTAGTGCCCAATCTGGTGTGGTGTCCTACTACATTGTATTGTATTGTGTATTGTACATACACTACCATACAAAGTTAATATACCGGTAAAGCATTCAGGGTGGGCGTCGCTCCAAATAGCACAGCAGTGGAGGGGCGGGGGAGGGGCCAGGGATGACGACACGTTGGTGAGATCAAATCAGATCAGCTTTCACATGAACATAAAAAGTTGTCTTCATCTCTGACCTGACCTGAACTGACTCCCTGTGTTTTCTTGGCATACTATATTCTTGTCAGACTCTGCTGGATGGATGGATGCACATGGATGGATGCAGGGATGGATGGATTTTATTTTGTCATTGAACATTATGCATAATGCAGTTAGCCAGTTGGCATCAATTTAAAAAGCAAACATAATCTCAAATTGCTCTCACAACTGTAATCATGCTTCCCTCTTCTGATCAGAAAAGGAGATATATAACATCATCTTTGTGTCTTGTCTTTGTAGGTGAAGAGTGTAGGAACCCACAAAAGTCGATTCCCATTGGCATCGTAGTCTCACTGCTCATCTGCTTCGCGGCCTACTTTGCGGTGTCAGCCTCCCTTACCCTCATGCAGCCATACTACGAGCTAGATGTGCAGAGCCCCCTGCCTGTAGCCTTTGACCACGTTGGTTGGGGTCCAGCCAGATACGTAGTGGCTGTGGGATCACTCTGTGCCCTTTCTACCAGGTGAGAAATGGAGACGCCACGGCTGTCATTGTGCAGAGCAGTTATCTGTCTGCCAGCTGCAGTCTCTGTCTGCCAATGTTTTATGCCAGTCTTGCTTGATTATTTGATTGCTTTTCTGAAGTGAAAAAGCATTTACAGTAGGGATGCACGATTATGAAATATTGACTGATATCCAACCTCCAATTATTGTTAAGGTCATATCTGCAGATACAGATTCTGACCCATTCCGATATTGTGCAGTCTAGCATTATTAAAACAACATTTTTGCTGGTGAAAAATGCTTAAATAATCTGTATTATTTTGAGAGCATTCCAATATGGTATTTTTATGGACAATAGCCACGTTTCCATAAAACCTTTGCGAAAATAGGAAGAGTATGAACCTAAGTTGAAAAAAGAAGAGCGAATTGTCCGCTGTTTCCATTAACTGATGAAATGCGATATTGTAGACTACACCATGTCATCTGCAGCGCGAGTCGCGACAAAGGGTTTGAACTTTATTAACGGAATAATATCTATAAGGGCAGAGCCGGTCATGTAAAACAGCTGTTTATGTCTGATATCACTTGCGTATCTTAGCTATCATGCATGATGATACAGATCAGATACTGTAAATATAGGACCTGTAGCTGCCTTGCGATTTCATCGGCAGGCCACACAACTCTTCAAATGCGCTATAATGCGTGTCCAGTGCTTTCCAATAGAAAGTCTTTTCGCAAGCTGTTTCCATACCTCATTTGCGCATTAGGCTCTTCCGATACGCTCTAAAATACGGCACCTTTCAGCGAGAAAATATTTTTGCGCAAAATGGAAACTTATTCGCATTTTGAAGTGTTTCCATTCAACATTCTCTTCGCAAGAGCCGTTTTTGCGCAAAAATAGGGCTTATGGAAACTTTATGGACACTGTCTGATTCCAATTATGCTACCAATTAAATTGTGCATTCGTAATTTACAGGTTTAGAAGAGTTAAATACATTTGAACATTTGTATTTATTTAGTTTATAGCTTTCATGACGTTCATTTTTATTTTTATTTTTTGTTTCATTATCAATTGCACTCAAATAAATGGTTTTCTGTGGTTTGTAGTGTTCTCTGGGGCTTGGAAGCCTTTTGGAGCTGCAAAACAGGCAAAACGGTGAAAACAGTAGCATCTGCTGGCAAACCCCAATAGCATATATGGGATTTGCAAGCTGTGATGTCACAACTTGCAAACCACAGAAAATCTAATAAATGTTTAAAGTTAAGGTTTTTTGAGTGCTCTGTGTTGATGAAACTACCCATGTAGTCGACATGTGATTAAAATTTGGGGTGGATTGGACATTCAATTTTATTATTGTTATTTGTTGGCGTTCTTTGTTACCTACTACTGACTTCAGTTGGTGATTATGGCCGAATGGTACAGAATATCAAATTCCTTATTTAGATAGTTAGAGATCGTGTAACATTTTTGTGAAATTTGGTCAAAATCTGGAGGTGGAGGAGGAAAATGTGCGTGGCTTATTTGAGAAGATGTGGCATGACGCAAGGAATGCAGGGGGAAAAATGATTTCACGACTTTGATACACATTGCTACATAAACGTTGTGCAGTTGCAGTGCGGTTAAACCTTGAACCTTGAATAGCTAATTAAAGAAAGCTACCCTGTCTGAGTGAAACACAATGCAGGGTCTAAAGCTCTTGAAAGAGGAAGAGTATAGAGACCACCACCAACCACTGTAGATATGCAGCTAGTTTTATAACATACACTATTCCATAATATAGAGTATATGTATTTATTGGTTAATCTTATAAAATGTTCTGTGTATTTTTCCAGTCTCTTGGGTTCCATGTTCCCTATGCCCCGTGTGCTGTTTGCCATGGCACGAGATGGCCTGCTTTTCACAGTACTGACCAGAGTCAGTGCCAAGGGGAGTCCTGCCCTAGCTACTGTGTCATCTGGGGTTGTGGCAGGTACAACATTTTTTTGGTTTTATACTGCTAGAGCAGAGGTTTTCAATGCTTTTCAAGCCAAAGATCCCTTAGCCGAGATAGAGAAATCTGCACTGCACATTGTGTTGCAGAATCGACTTTTTCATAGTGTGTATGTGTTATGTATTAATATGTATTAATATCTGTATACCTTGTATGTTATAGCTATTATGGCCCTTGTGTTTGACCTGAAAGCTCTGGTGGATATGATGTCCATTGGGACACTGTTTGCTTACACTCTTGTGGCAGTATGCATTCTTATACTGAGGTAGGTACAGCAAAACTCATTGTTCTAGCAAGTCAGTGCTTCACAACAGTTTTACATAGTGCCAATCACATTGCATTTATTGTTCATACAAGTAACTAATTATACAATGTTTTATAATTGCTATATAGAGGGTTATTGTTATATCGCATTAGGACTATGTTTGAGTTGTTGATTATGCAGTGTAAGCAGATTGTAATGAATTTTGTGTTATGCATTATAAACATGTGCTTAATAGGAAGTGCTACCGGCACAAACAGCACACAAGGCACAAACAGCACATAAGGAGCAATTAGGGGTTCAGTGTCAAGAACACTTCGACAATAAGTCTGGGGGAGCCCAGGGTTGAACCAGCAACCTTGTGCTTAGCTTCTGGTTTGTTGTCTGCTAAACCAAAATTAACGCATTAAAATTAATTTGTGATCTTTGCCATCAAGGTATCGAGCGGATGAAAATGAAACAAATCAAGTGAAGGATGGTGAATCAAACAACAACTGTCTGAAGCCTCCATCAGGACCCACTCCATTCACCTCAAGAACAGTCATAATCTTGACTGTAACTTGTAGTATGTATCAACAAACTAAAAGTAAACATTTACGGAGCGAGTGATAACACTTGTAATACAGTCTGCTTTGCTGTACTGGATATGTATGAGTGTGCCTTGAGATTTTCACTTGAACCTTGGTGTGCCTTTGACACAAAACGTTTTAAAATTCAAATCTTCCTTCACTGATCTGCTTCTCTCTTTCTTTTCAGTCGTTATTATCGTTGTCCTTTGTGTCCTCCTGACCCAAGCCCTGGACGCTCTGGCAAATCAGGAGGTGTGGGTCATTGTAGTTGTCACCGTCTTATTGGCCACACTGGTGACCATCGTCTTTTTCATCTGGAGACATCCACAGAGTGGAGTCAGGGCCTCTTTCATGGTAAGTATTTTAATTGTACCTCTACAGGCTCTTTCTTGCACCTGGCTGCATACATCGCAAAGCGGTACTAAAAGGCGTGTTTAGCTTCCAATTGAGGTAATTGTTAATTTTATGCCCACATTGTATAATTACCATATGTTTTCGCACTACTCTGCGCACCCTTGGGTGTGTTGGTCTTAAAATGAGGCTTAAAGGGCCACTTAATTCACCCCTTTTGCAACAAGATCTGTTTTAGATAGTTTATGATGTCATGTTCATGGCCACAATTTGTCATGTAAAATGTGGTCTCATTCCTTTCTGGACTACAAGTCATAGATCTGTGTAGCCTCCCCCTCTCCACAAGCACAAGGTGGCTAGTGCACCAATGCATTATGGTAATTGTGTGAATCTAGCAAGCCAGTCAAACCCTAGTGAAACCCACAGATTTCATAATTTTCCTGGCCATAGGGGGCAAATTTCAAATTGTGCTGTTGTTACCTAATGCAAATACTATTAACAGTTAACACCAAGAGTCTTAAAGAAATGATATGAGTTACTTTTGCTGTGGGATTATCACCTATCAGAGATGCAGTAGAATACAAAAACACAGAGGTGAGATTGTTGACAGCTAGAGCTGATATACAGTATGTTTTTCTTCTTCTATCCAAGGTCCCATTACTTCCTGCTCTGCCAGTACTGAGCGTGTTCATCAACATGTACCTGATGGTCCAGTTAGGAGGAGATACATGGATACGTTATGCTGTCTGGATGCTTGTCGGTAAGATCATGCAGTCCATTTACAATGGCTGGGAGAAGGAGCCATTGCTTGTGCATGTTTGAAGGTTCATTAATTAGATAGTGACATTTAATTAATCCTTATGTCGGTCTGTAGGGTTCGTCATCTATTTCGGCTATGGCATCCGCAACAGTGTCCAAAGAAAGCGCCTCATGGCCAGCCACACGAATATCATGGCAGATGACACGAATGACACTGTCAGTACCAAATCGGACGTCATCAAAGAAGAGAAATTCTAGGGTACTTGGTGGACGAAGCGTAGAGAAGGAAAGATGAGATGTTACAGCTACTGAAATCGCACACAGTACTGTTGTATTTGGCCCCTAGTGCCAAATTTGTTCAGTTTTCATCAGTGTCAACATCATACATTATGTACATAATGATGGACTACCTATTGCTTTGTATTATTTCCCAATGTTACTGTATCACACAGTGATACGGTCTGTGGTTGTATATATTTTATGATTTTTGACAGGTTTTTGTCTTCAATGAGAAGATGTCCTTGAATAGACTATACGTATGGATCACGTATACTGTATGACATATTGAGAGACAGCGAAATCCGTTTGCAACGGCGAAGGCCGCCGCAGCGGTTTTATAACCGTCACAACCGTTGTATAGCAGTGGTGACTGTTGTGCAAAACGGTCGTGACTGCTATGCAAAACAGTCGCAATGGTTGTAAAACCATTGCGACGGTCGTCACAGTCGTAAATTTGTTGAGCAAAATGTCTTTATATTGTAAGCCTTTGTTTGCTACAGAGCTAACTATAAATGCACCTCTCAGCACATCTGTACGTACAACGTACATCTGTAATGCATGTCTACACGAAACTGAGGAACCATTGCCCCCACGACTTCAAGTCCGACAACCCTTAACCCCAAACACTAGGGGCGTAGTGCTGCCCAGGCCAGTGTTGACTTGGTCGGGCCCATGGTTGTCCAGAACCACCCTAAAAACACCTGGGCTCTGGACAGACAGGGCCCCGCCCAGTGTCCTATGGCCTGTTCTGACATCAGCATTAAAGGGACACAGACATATCTGGTATGCAGCCTGCATTTCCAACTTGCATTGTTCCAAGTAGGCCACTGCTGTAGAGGCGCCAGCGGGAGCTGCTCTACCTTATCTAAAGGTTAGATAGGAAATTATCTCCAAGTCATTGTACTAAACTCCTACATTAAATTGTACAGTGTAATTTAATATTTAAGAACTTTTAAGATCTAAAGTCAAGAACTTTTACTACAGCTTGACATCACGTTTACATTTTAACTTACAAATGTAAAATATATTATTTAAATTTTGTTTTATAAAAGAAACGACAATTACGTTTTGAAGGTACACAGCTCAACTTATGTACATATGGAATGTCAATATACACTACAATAGTGAGGTGATTTACCAAATTATATTTTAATGTTTTATTGTTTTAACTCGTGGAACTATATGGAACAGATAAATGTTACATTTGTAAAATATGTCTGTATACCTTAATTAAAAATAAATAATAAGATGCAATCTGGTACACATTTTGTCCATTAACACATTGATTGTATTGACCAGTTTCATTCCTAATCTGGGATAAAGACCCTGACTGCCGTTTTACTCAACCAGGGATTCTCTGAGAACAATAGAACCTTTCTCATGGGTTTAGCTTATCAGTGGGTCATGTTCATAAGCATGGCTTAGCCTAAGCTAGTCATACAAGAGCAAAAGTTGCTCTGTCAAATGTTCCTCAACCGGTTATGGTAATATAGTAATAAACTAATAATTCAGGGCTATGATTCAGCAAACATCCACTCTGTTCAGAATTGTGCTAATACACTAGAAGATTACTATGTTAAGAAAGATCAAAGTGCAATGATGCTGATAATTATAGTGGGTGTTGTTTAATGCTCCTTTAATTGTCTTCCACAGAATTGAACTTTATGAACTCTTATCTTTACAGACTAAGGAGCCACCTGTTTCAGTACATTCATAATATTTTACAACCCTGGTTGTGATCCTCTAAATGCATTACATAATAGGTTTCAACATATGACTACACAGATAGACGTAAAAGCTTGAAAATGTATGAAGCTTATCATTTTCCATTGTAATGCTTTGGATGGGATCGAATCCACATGCTTTGTTTTATACATTTCACATTAAAGGGACAGTTTGTCTCCTGGCATTAAAGGGTGACAAATGTTCTTGCAAATGTCTGTAAAAGCCGCACACCACAGTACTCCTCCAGGTACTGCGTGGGGTGTTTTTGGAGAGCCATGGTGAGAGAGCACTTCCACTTCAGCAGCTAAACAAACAGGCCTGTGCTATTCCAGACGGAGGGGCCTCCATCCCTGGGCCGTCATTGGTCCAGAGATGGTTGAAAGGCTCCATTGAGCCAGCCAGGAGGAATTTGGGGTACTAATGCCACTCTCAGGACTAGGAGGAGGAATTTATGAGTCCTTGAAACAGCTGACTATCGACTTTGCGTTCCTCCTCCTCTTTTCCCCTTGTATTTCTCTCTCTCTCTCTCCTATCCTCCTTTTTTCTCCAGGTTCTAGTGAAGTGTGTTGAACTACATGAACTAATAATCCATAGGCCGCTATACAAATCCAAATGTCAGTCATGCTTTTGGTGAAATTATTTGGGGCAAAAAAATGGAGGCTGGCATTGAGTGCTCTGTTCTTTTGTGCTATAATCCTGGAGTTAGGTAAGTGATTTGTTTCCCTTGTTTGACTTTGACTGTGCATACCTAGAGGGTTCAGTAGGCAAACTTTTTGTTGGCTTAATGCTAAGCATAGCTCACCCCAGACATTGCAATCTCATAGACAAGTGTACCCACTGATAAGCTTTGCATATACCGTAGTGTACAGTACATATATAAAGCCCTTTCTTTGTCAGAGCATTGGGTGGTTACTGTTAGTTTCTGATGAGCAGTTTAAACCCCACATATACATTACTACCTACTACTATATAAGCAAAATACAAGCTGTTCTCAGTCAACTTGTATGTACTTAACTCTAGGATATTGTCAGCAACATGCTCAAGAGCCTAAGCCCACCACAGGGAGAAAGTCCAAATCCACTACACCCAAACCAAGACCAATTACTGGGGCTGTCACAGCAAAACCCAAGGTTAAAGTGACACCTGCAGCTACGAGACAAACCTTCTTGACACAGGTGGGACATGATTTCCCTTTCAATTCAGCAAACATTTGATCACAAATAAATATAAATACGATGAAAAGGAGGATTGTGCAAATATGTACCAATTGCTGTGAATTTGGAAGGGTACCAAACATGTACATTCACATGTTTGATGCATGGTATACAGGTGCTCAACAGGGGGAAGTTCCACAGGGTGGGTGACACCATAAGTGTTCAGGCAGGAGACACCCTGGAGTTGAGGTGCAAGGGCAAGCCGGTCCAGTGGAGTGTTCCACCATACCTGGAGGAAGACGATGAGGGGAGGCTCAAGTAAGTAGCAGAAATGTTCTGGAGCTCTGGAGTGGCCAAAATAATAATAACTTGAGTTAGGTGGAGGGAGCACATGGAACTTGTCAGTAGCTTAAGCCTATATTGTTATGGCAGAGGCCATGAAGCCCTCTCTTTGGATGTGTGCCACTCCAAAAATTAGATGCCCAGAAGGTCAAAGTGGCTGTCATGCTCCCTGAACCCCCTGTGCCCTAAAAAAAATTGATCGCACTGAAGACCAAGTGAACTTGCCCCTATAAGGATGAAATTACAGGTCTGGTGGCACCACATTCCGTCAACCAACAGTTATTTTCTGCTCTGTATTTCTGCTTCTTTGAGCCCTTCTGAACCACCATGTTCGACAATAATCGACCTGGCGGCTTCCTTCAGCAGCAGTGAGGTATCTTGTGGTGACAGCTCAGCACAAGATTCACATAGGGCAACACTCGCACAAAAACATATATATTTGGCTGACAACCTGACAACCTAGTACCTGCTGTGGGTCATCAATGACATGAGCAAGCTCCCTGTCGTTATCACCCACTCAGTCATAGTAAACAAAGGTGGGGTGATGTAGATGTGCAGACTCATGTAGACACAACCTGTTACTGAACGATTTGTTCTTCAATTTGTAGAGCTAATTCGGAGCTAAGAATCAGTGAGCGAACTTCCTTCCTTCTGACATGCACCATGTACATCTGTCTGTTGCGTACGTAATTGTAGATTATGTATAGATTTATGTGTAGGCCTTTACGCCGACTAATGACATCAACACTTCTGTTAAAACCAACCATTAAACTCAGTTCTGACCACTCTGTCCAGACTTTGGAACCACTGGCACATGTGTTAAAAAAAACTGTGGAAGGTTTTCTTTTTCTGTAATTTGCTTCCCCCTTGTACGTCTGTCTGTCCCCTCCCCCAGGTCTGAAATAAAGGATTGAAATGGATTTTAAATGATTATTGATAGTCTTGCGGGGTTGTCATGGAATGAATATGGCCAACAGCAAGTCCTTACCTTACGAATTATTATAATTATTATTTAATCTTTTCTGATGTCCTGTTCCATAGAACTGTCCAACATGAGAGGTATGGAACACTGACATTATCCAACAGTACAGGAGCAGACACAGGAGAGTACACTTGTTACCCTATGTACTGTGAAGACACAGACTGCAGGAAGGAGTACGACAAAGCTGTCAAGGTCTTCGTTTTCTTTCCTGGTGAGGGGAACGCACAGGTGGCATTGGCGAATTTAGGATGGTGCCAGGGCAGCACTTGCCCTCCCGGTGGCAAAAATAAGTTGGAAAAAATAGCTGCAAGCAGCAATAAAACGGGATCAAGCAAGCAGCAATAAGGAGTAAGAACAATACGCACAAATAAGCCCTAGAAACATGGGAGCCTGA
The DNA here is from genome assembly GCA_039105355.1 of Benthosema pterotum. NCBI lineage: Eukaryota > Metazoa > Chordata > Actinopteri > Myctophiformes > Myctophidae > Benthosema > Benthosema pterotum. The sequence goes on from CM076984.1 coordinate 40,437,728, forward strand.
ACTTCAGAAATACATCAGGTAATTATGGGAGCAGGGCAGGGTTTTTGATTCCTGCCCTGACTGACTCACACATTGTAATCTGGTGTGACTGAGTGAATGATTGGTGAGCTGTGAGTGAGTGGTGAACTGAGCTATGAACTGTCATTAGTGACAACATGGCCGAATAGTGACAGTCAAACAGCCTTGCCCAGCCATGAGGCCCATAGGGCACGTGCCTATCTCCTGTTTCTGTAGCATGAGGCAGCTTGATGTACAAGTACACCCTCTGGACATGACGCTAGTATGACACAGGGTCTTACCCCCAATCCAACCCTTGATGCTGAGTGCCAAGCAGGGAGGCATTGGATCCCGTTTTTAGAGCCTTTGGTATGACCCGGCCGGGAATCGAACCCCGGCCTCCCAGTCTCAGGGCGGACACTCTAACCACAAGGCCACTGAGTTGCTGAATGAGTAAATGATTGGTGAGCTGTGAGTGAGTGGTGAACTGAGCTGTGAACTGTCATTAGTGACAACATGGCCGAATAGTGACAAAACACAACATGGCCGAATGGTGACAACCACCATTACATTGAGTTTTACCCTGGGTTACACATAGAACCATGAACTTAGATGTAGAAGACCACATGAGATTGTGCATGATTGACTCATATTACTAGGTGTCCGTGCCGGGATTTGAACCCAGGAACTCTCATTTCCAAGTCATGCGCTCTACCAATGAGGCTACCCAACAGACACAAGACATACTGGAAACAACACACACATTCAGTGGACTGCTTGGTAAATGGTAAATGGTGCATTTATATAGTGCCTTTATCCAAGGCGCTTTACATTGTGCATCACATTCACCCATTCACACACACATTCATACACTGATGGCAGTGGGACAGGGAAACATCGACACTAACTCTGCAGGAGCCCGGGATCGAACCGGCAACCTTGTGGTTACCATCCGGTTACTCTACCTCTGAGCCACTACCGCTCCTTAAATATGCACAAATAAGCCATAGAAACATGTAAGAAATACATCATGTGATTGTGGAGAAACAGCCGAATAGTGACAAAACACAACATGGCCGAATGGTGACAACCACCATTACATTGAGTTTTACCCTGGGTTACACATAGAACCATGAACTTAGATGTAGAAGACCACATGAGATTGTGCATGATTGACTCATATTACTAGGTGTCCGTGCCGGGATTTGAACCCAGGAACTCTCATTTCCAAGTCATGCGCTCTACCAATGAGGCTACCCAACAGACACAAGACGTACTGGAAACAACACACACATTCAGTGGACTGCTTGGTAAATGGTAAATGGTGCATTTATATAGCGCCTTTATCCAAGGCACTTTACATAGATTGTGCATCACATTCACCCATTCACACACACATTCATACACTGATGGCAGTGGGACAGGGACACATCGACACTAACTCTGCAGGAGCCCGGGATCGAACCGGCAACCTTGTGGTTACCATCCGGTTACTCTACCTCTGAGCCACTACCGCTCCTTAAATATGCACAAATAAGCCATAGAAACATGTAAGAAATACATCATGTGATTGTGGAAACACAGCCGAATAGTGACAAAACACAACATGGCCGAATGCTGACAACCACCATTACATTGAGTTTTACCCTGGGTTACACATAGAACCATGAACTTAGATGTAGAAGACCACATGAGATTGTGCATGATTGACTCATATTACTAGGTGTCCGTGCCGGGATTTGAACCCAGGAACTCTCATTTCCAAGTCATGCGCTCTACCAATGAGGCTACCCAACAGACACAAGACGTACTGGAAACAACACACACATTCAGTGGACTGCTTGGTAAATGGTGCATTTATATAGTGCCTTTATCCAAGGCGCTTTACATAGATTGTGCATCACATTCACCCATTCACACACACATTCATACACTGATGGCAGTGGGACAGGGACACATCGACACTAACTCTGCAGGAGCCCGGGATCGAACCGGCAACCTTGTGGTTACCATCCGGTTACTCTACCTCTGAGCCACTACCGCTCCTTAAATATGCACAAATAAGCCATAGAAACATGGAAGAAATACATCATGTGATTGTGGAAACACAGCCGAATAGTGACAAAACACAACATGGCCGAATGGTGACAACCACCATTACATTGAGTTTTACCCTGGGTTACACATAGAACCATGAACTTAGATGTAGAAGACCACATGAGATTGTGCATGATTGACTCATATTACTAGGTGTCCGTGCCGGGATTTGAACCCAGGAACTCTCATTTCCAAGTCATGCGCTCTACCAATGAGGCTACCCAACAGACACAAGACGTACTGGAAACAACACACACATTCAGTGGACTGCTTGGTAAATGGTGCATTTACATAGCGCCTTTATCCAAGGCGCTTTACATAGATTGTGCATCACATTCACCCATTCACACACACATTCATACACTGATGGCAGTGGGACAGGGACACATCGACACTAACTCTGCAGGAGCCCGGGGTCGAACCGGCAACCTTGTGGTTACCATCCGGTTACTCTACCTCTGAGCCACTACCGCTCCTTAAATATGCACAAATAAGCCATAGAAACATGGAAGAAATACATCATGTGATTGTGGAAACACAGCAGGGTTTTTGGAGACTTGGAGACTCAGACATGAGCATTTTTCAAACTGCTTAAAATGGCAGACACTCTGGGGGTGGAGCTTACCAGTCGAAATTACAGATGTGTTCCACATGAATCAAGGAACGTGTAGAAACAAGTCCCATGATTTTAAGCCAAACGAAGCCTGAGTTATGCTTGTTCAAATGTTTCAGTTTCAAAGAATTGCTATAGCGCCCCCATTTGAGCGATTGGAGCAAGACTGGTTTTAGTGCTATTTGGCATCCCCCTCTACAAAACTGTAAAATCCCAGAAGCAGATTACGTTGCATGTGTAGATTAGGGGCAATAGACGAATTTTCACAAATGAGCAATTTTCATTGGCTCGTAAAAACATCATTTTTTCCACTAAAAACATGATTCACACCCATTCCATGTTTGTATGGCTCCAAAGTTCATGTGTAGGTCATTGTTATGCATTTTGATCAAAGATTGTAGGAGAAGAGACATTTTAACTGTTTTACATATAATTCAAGATGGCAGTTCATCTAAAGGTCAGAGGTGAAAAGTCAGAATACAAAAGTTGTTTGACATAAGCAGACGCATAAGTGAATATAAGTTACATTTCTGAGAGACGAGCAGTTCATGAGTTATGAGTGTTTAAAGTTTGCAATTTCAGTTGAGTGCTATAGCGCCACCATTTGACCAGTGGTCACAGGCTTCGCATCATCACCGTTTGGCATCACCCTCTACCAGATTACCAATTTTCGCGAAAACCGACTGCACGGTTCAGCCAGAACAGCTATTTCTGGTGAAAGGAGAAAAAAAGAGACAGAATCAAGAAGGTATCAAGGTCCACTTCGTGGACTGCTTGATCCCTTGGAAAAAAGGAAAATGGAAAGGAAAATGTTTTCGAAGAAAATGTGTTTTTTTTTTGTCAGTTCTAACTGCACTCAATCGTAACTCTATACTCATTTATACAAATTTATATTTTTCATTCCATTCATGCTTTGTAATGAGCTATATAATATCATTTTTTCTAGATTTTCTAATTGTGTAGAGTCTTGAAAATTACACAAGTCGGTTGTTTAAATATAATTTAATTCTCAAGAGCAACACTGGGCACTAGTGTTGCTGTTGAAAATTAAACCAAATGGACCCTACCGGTCCTTTTGGTTTCATTTTACGCTCTCAGATATATGCCCCCCCTGCCGGGAGAGCCTAAAATCGCAATTGCAAAAATTGTTCTTGAACATAAACAGGACTTTGATTGTGCACTATAAGAAGGTTGAGGAAACAAAGATATGACATTTTGTGACTGAGAGATTGGAATCATTTATATTGTTGATAAGTAAAGGGGCCGCAAATCTGGTCATTATAGGAGAAAAGAGTGGCATGAAAAACATGAGCTCCTGCTGTATCCCAGGATGATGCATCTGACCCGTGGCCTGCAGGATGGATAACCGTAATTGGAGTTCAAACAAAAACATGATGTGCAAATACGAGGAACATCCCATATCTTATCACTAACTGTAACGCCCTGTGCCATCTAGACCCACAGGAGCTATTTGTGCCATCATCCAACTATTATGAGGTCATTCAACTGCGCACCAACTGGCCAACGCTGCTCCCCTGCCAGGTGACGTCGCCGGATGCTAAGGTGACACTGCACCGCGAGTTTCCCCCAGTAGAGGTGGCAGTGGATGGGGCTGAGATCACCTTCGACGTCAAAAGGGGCATTACGATTCACCGGCCTCGCCCGCACCATGCTGGGGCTTTGTTCTGCGTGGCCAGCCTGGGCAACCTCAGACAGAGCTCCACCAAGTATATGCTCATCTATGTCAACTGTGAGTTAGTCATTTTTACTGACCTTAGGCAATTCTGTTCTGTAGATAGCTTAGAATGACAGGGTACTGGGCCAGAGAGATAGAGAGTAAAAGAGATGCAACACAGGTGGGCACTAGATGGAGGCGAACCTCGTATATTGTGATTGTGTGGTGGCATATTATTTGGTCAGCCCCCAGCACACTCCAACATCATTTAAATTTGAATATCACAGGTTTTTCACCAAATACCTAATTATGGGGGTGACTAGGTGCTTTCACAAAGTATTATTGAGTCAATGAGATTTTTCATAAATAATCATCACTAGTGCCCAGTGTTGTAGTGGGACATTTAGAAGTGGGGGGATGCCCCATAAGACACGTGCACACACATGCATGTGCATTTGCACACTATTAAAACATATAGATGTGTAATTGTGTATAGGCTATTTGGAAAGAGTGTTTACAATGCTTAATTGCATCCATAAAAGTAAATGACAAGTAAAAAAAAGCTTTGACCCTCCACTACACCCCTGCTACTGCCCAATAACTAATAGGTTAAAGGCATACAATAGAGAACAGCTACCAGTACCAGTATCAGTATCAGGCAAGTGGCCTCACTATTGAAAATAGGAAAATACAACATTTGTGCCATATCACAAATTCACAATTCACCAAATGATCTAGTAGTTATAATCTAAGTTATAATATTACCAGGCCTAATTTCAGGTGTTCACTTACATAATATGTAAGTGATGGCAAAGCCAATATTATTGGCATTGCCATCATTTTAACTGTTTAACTGTTTTCATCAGACCCCATGGCTGCTCCTGCCCCTGTGATCCAGGCATCCTCCACCTCAGTGGTTGAGGGAGAGAACCTGCAGGTCAGCTGCACAGTGACAGGGGAGCAGGGCGTGTCTGTAGACATAACCTGGGACTACCCTGGACAGCAGGTACTCTACTCCCAGCATGACTTCTTCTGCAACTGTCCTAGTCATCATTCCTTTTTATTATTGTTATTGGACACAACTGTGAAGAATAACCATGTCAGAATTAGAGTACTATAAGGGTTAAGGGAGAGTACTGTCACTCCCGTTGACTCCCAATGCTACGGCTGAACAGAGACGCCTATTGGCTGAAAAGCGCACGTGACCGCCTAGTAGAGAGGGATTCTGGTTCCAAACAAACCACTCTGGCCATCCAACTCCATTGACAGCAGATCGCACGTTCGCATTTAAATTGGCAGAATTTATTATTTTAGGACATTTTGACGCATTAACAGACCTATTGTCACTCTAGTGAATAATTATTTGTTATATAACTATCTTTATGTTTATTGTAAGAACACAGGCTGTGTTGTGAATCTGCCGTGGTTAACTATGTAGGCCTATGTTTGGAACCTGCAGAGCTCCAGCCAGCGCGAGACGTGAGATCAAAGCATGTCGCTACTCTCCCTATTTATAGAACTCTAGTCAGAATGACTAATCATCATGGCCAATCATCACTGCAGCTCAACAGTTAATGAGGGTGTGGGCATTTAAAGGCCTGAAGACTATAATATGTGGTTGGAAACTTGAATCGTATACGTATACCTTTATGCTGTTTACTTAAACGTGCTTGCTATTTCTGTGAACGAACTTCCACAGTAGTTTATTAATGTGTAAGCATGAACCTGGCTTCAAATGACTTATAGTGTCTAACTGTCTATTCTGACTGTGTATAGACCTGAACATCCAGTTTAGATCACCAGATCTACAAGCTCACAACACTGCGCTTTCAACTTGCTACAGCTATTTTTGGTATAGAGGAGAAATAACATGGGGTGGCGTCCAGGCACAGACTCCTGGGCAACCAAAGTCAACAAAGTATCTAGGGTGGTTAATATACAGTAGGCCTACATGCTGAGTACCTGTTTGTTGTATTGCAGATTGGCAGACCTCCATATACGCAGGACAATGTGTGGCCTGTAGGTGGCGGCGCAGCCAGACAGCAGTCTCAGTCTATTCTCCTGGTGGATGGGGTGAGGGAGGTGGATCAGGGAATCTACACTTGCACTGCACAAAACCTCCAAGGGTCAAAATCTGCATCTACCACTGTTAAAGTGGTGGCCAAAGCCAAGCCTAAGAAAAAGAAACCATGATCTGGAGAGAGAGAAACTAGAGAGAGAGAGAGAGAGAGAGAGAGAGAGAGAGAGAGAGAGAGAGAGAGAGAGAGAGAGAGAGAGAGACAGACAGACAGACAGACAGACAGACAGACAGACAGACAGACAGACAGACAGACAGACAGACAGAGAGAGAGAGAGAGAGAGAGAGAGAGAGAGAGAGAGAGAGAGAGAGAGAGAGAGAGAGAGAGAGACAGACAGACAGACAGACAGACAGACACACAGAGACAGAGACAAGGAGAGCATGTCAGTTGAGGGCATGAAAATGGCAAATGTAGGCCAGACATTCTTCCAGAGCATTTTACTTATTGTCAGTTGTCTAAATTATATAGGCTTACATAATGTTCTCGTAGCCTTTAGGCCGCCTACCATGTGTAGCCACCAGGCATCAACGATGACAGTACAAGTCTTGCAGTAGAATAGATGGAGAGATGAGCATCCCCTCGCACTCTATATTGTTGTGTTGTGCATAATAAACTTGTATTGACTCGTATTGGACTTGTATAAATAAATGTTTTTATACAACACATGCTTGCTTTTGTCTACAACGTATTTTGTACCTATTGCCACAGATGTCTGTGGGTTCTACTTGGTTCCAATTCTAAATTTACTTGTATTTGTATAAGTTTTCAGATTGGGTTTATAATTTTGCTGGTGTCTATCTTGGCGAGGGCTCCCAGCCAACTTCCCTGAATGAATGAATGCTGCATGCATGCATGAATGAATGAATGGATGAATGAATGAATGAATGAATGTTTTTTTTATTAACAGAACTGGAGAATTACAGCACAACACAAGTCAATTGCAACCACAACAAATCTGGAGATTTGCATTAGGCCTACAATTCAAGTACAAGTACAACATAACTGTTTAGTTACACTTGTTTACAATAGTAGCCACCGAGTTAAAAAATATTTACTTCTGTAAAGCCAGAAGCAGCAATTCATAGTGGGGTAAAGGGAAAAGAAAAATATACAAAGAGGGGAAATCTTTGATCTCATATTATTTTCAGAAAAAAGGTTACAGTTTACTTACAATTTAGGCATTTAGCAGATGCTCTGAATCCAGAGCGATTTACAGTAAGTAATAACAAAAACATGCCACGTCTAAAAAGAAGCGGTACCGTATTTGCCTGGCTTTCCTTTCCAGTCTAGACTCTAGAGTATAGACAGAGTTACGCAATGCCAGCTCTATTCTGGGCCGGAAGTAGACAGAAAATACATTGCACAATGGACTCTCAGGCAACAGCACAGCTAATGATCATAATAGCAGTTGCAGTTTGTCTGCGTAATGTTTATCTTGTGACAAACAAGATAAACATTACTCCGACAAACTGCAATCAACTTGGAAAGAGTTGGAAATAAATGTGTGGAAGTCCGGGACTTGGACACATGATGTATTTCCAACTCCAGTTCGTCCCTATTCGAGATGCATGAACTTCATGAAGTGAAGTTTCTGTTACCTCAATGTCGCAATTCTACTACTGGATGGCCCTGCCATAGATATGGGCCCTGCCCTCTACTACACTCCGGTCCTGTAGGTGGCGATATGCACCTCTGCGTCTGGCAAAGTAGGGGAAGTAGGATGGTGTTTCCTGTTTCAGCGCTTGTTCTTGTAAACAGCTCTAGACGGGGCTGGTGTGAGTAGCCGTGAGTAGCACTGGCAATATCACACTGAAAAGGAAGACTTTCAGGAGTACTATTAGCAACTTTAAGAAGACAGTGACACAAGTTCCAGCGTTTCCATTTGTGGATCAAGGTAAACAAAAACTCGGCGTGTTCGAGTTGAACATTACATGTATATACATGAAACAAACCAGCGAGACCATGGTAAGGTAGCATTAGCCTCTAGGGCTCGCTCGCTCGCTCGCTCTATCTATCTATCTATCTATCTATCTATCTATCTATCTATCTATCTATCTATCTATCTATCTATCTATCTATCTATCTATCTATCTATCTATCTATCTATCTATCTATCTATCTATCTATCTATCTATCTATCTATCTATCTATCTATCTATCTATCTATCTATCTAAAATGAATAACGTATAGGTGTTTAGCTCTATTTTAACCCTAGAAGACACTTTTCGTATTTCAAATACTATTTGTATTTTTCGTAGACCTACTATTGCCATGTAACATCACATGCATTCTAGGGCCAGCTTAGATCTGGTCCATAACCTCAACGAATCAAGTTTCAACATTTTATTAATTTCATTAATATGGCTTAGAGATTTTCTGTAGAAATAATAATAATTCTGTGTTCTCTAGAACTGGGTCATCAAGATGTGATTCACTTTGTTAATGATTTTCTTCAGACATAAAATGATCAGACAATTTAGTGAGAGTGTAACAAATTTGTTTCCATTTGTTACACTCTCAGGGTTACAGACTATATCATTTAACCAGGAACTCCCTTAAGGCCAGACCCAAATTCAGGAACCACCGTTCTACAAGATTGTGTCTCGTTGTTATTTTTGAAAATCCCATACTGTCAATAAACGTCTCGGTCGGGAGTACTAACACTCCTACAGTCATGGGTATTTGGTTAATCGAGTTTAACAAGTAATTGTCGCAGCAGGTTCCAGTGGTCATGTCGGAGGAAGCAGCAACTTCAGGTCCCTCCGACGGCATCGTGGGCCTGAATGATGAGCCGAAAAAGATGACCAGAGAGGACTGGAGGAAGAAGAAGGAACTCGAGGAACAGAGAAAACTTGGAAATGCTCCAGCTGAGGTGGATGAGGAGGGAAAGTAAGTGCTCTGACTCTGATACACCACTGTTAATCAGCAGTGGTGTAAAGTACATTAGTACTGTACATAATTACATTTTGACATACCCAACCTTTTTCTATACTTAAAGTATTTCCAATATTCAATACTTTTACCACTACATCTCATAGACAAAAAATATTCTGAAGTTACTAGTTACTTTGTTGATTTGCATATTATTACCAGAATATGCTGCACGTCTTACTTGGGTGCTACACTCTGTACTTGGGCATGCCCAAATATGGACTGTGATGCACAGACAGAGACACGCACAGACACTAACTCCTAGTTATATGGCTCACTGCGTTTGCAACAAAACATTAACATATAAATATATATGCTTCTGTCTTTCATCATCACCGTTGATATAAAAAATATTTATCCGCATGCAGCAATTATCTTTATCACATACTAGACAATGTCCTTTTACAGTTACTGGTTGTGTACCGGTACCGGTACTGTATTCTACGGATCAAGGTACTTTGTTCTCGGAGGGGCAGTCTCTTTAAACAGCATTGTTTTATTTCACTATCGTCTGATAAGTCACAGTAAGTACAAATGCGTTAAGTATATCTTAACGCATTTGTAGTCTTAGGCGATCTGCTGCAATTTTACTCAATTTTACTGTTCCTGTTCTATTTTCCAGGGATATTAACCCTCACATTCCACAGTATATCAGTTCAGTGCCGTGGTATATTGACCCTTCCAAGCGGCCCACCCTAAAGCATCAGAGGCCACAAGAAGAACACCATGAACAGTACTCCGCTATTGGAGAGTGGTACAAGAGAGGCGTGCAGGAGGTAACGTTGCACACAGTGATCTAGCTAAATAATCCACTGGTTGTATTAGAGTAGCATTTGAACGTGAGTTCTTGCCTTTCAACAGAAACCAGTCAGCACAAAATTCCGGAAGGGTGCCTGTGAAAACTGTGGGGCAATCACTCATAAGAAGAAAGACTGTTTAGAGGTAAACTGTTGAAACAATTAAAACAACCTTTATATTTAATGCAGTAGACCAGTTGTCCTGATACATAACTTTCATGGAACAATATGTAATAGTGAAAAGATGTCACCCCCAATTTCTGCAATGTCTCACATCAGAGGCCCAGAAAAGTGGGAGCAAAGTACACGGGTACAGGAATGGCTCCAGATGAGCATTCTCAGATCACATTGGACTTGGACTATGATGGGAAGAGGGATCGTTGGAACGGATATGACCCTGAAGACCACGAGCGCATTGTGGAAGAGTATGCCAAAGTAGATCTGGTAAGCAAAGGAACTGCCCAGGATTCTCACCAATCCTTCTAGTCACATCACAAACCCTACTGTTCCTATTCTGATCCAAATATTCAGTGAAAATATTCATAACAGATCTCCATCTGCGAATTTGTAAAACAATAGGACATGTTATGAATTTGGAAAAGATAAAAAGGGTCTCTTCACTCCTTCACGTGTTGTTTTAGCAGATGTTCCTAATGTTCTTCCAAGAATTGTGTATCACTACTACTAGTTGGCTGTCCAAGTTTAAGAGAGATACTTTGAGAGGTTTAAGTCGAGCACTTTAGGAACACTTTTGTGTTCTTCGAGTTCAGTGCCGGGGATGGCAATTAGGGGTGGTAAACATATTAATCATATACAGTACATGACATCTAGTTGACACCTTGGTGTGATATCCTGACTTTCTGATTCTGTCACCCTCATTCTTAATTTCCTATCAAACACAAGCTACTATACTTCCTTTCGTCTTGTGTATCTGTCTTGTGTAACCATTTACTGCCCTGTTCACTCTGGCCAATATAAGACACTAGGAGAAGACTACTGGAGGAATCGAACAGACCATTGGGAGGCCAGTTACAGGAAGGCCACAGGGCCTGACCATGCCGGTCAGTGTGCTCTGGCACACGGTGCTATGCTATCATGATACTATTGAGAGGTGTCTACTTGAATGCAATCCTGACAAGATGCTATCCTGACGATGAATAAACCTACAACATTAATATTTACCAAAGACAGCTTTTTGCCTCCTGAATGCTCACATATTTAGTTTACTAAAATCCGCCACAACATGCCCTTTTCAGATTTGGTACATGGCTGACATTTTGTGTCTTGTTACAGGCCAAACGGACATTGAAGGCTCAGAAGTTGCAGGATGAGTTGGCTTCAGGAAAACTGGACCAAGCTGTGAGTCTTCACTCTTTTTTAATAATAAAAAAAAAACATTTTATTGTTCCATGACCTATGGATGTGGCCAATTGATTTTGATTTAATTCTCATCCTTCCTGTGCAGGAACGGGAACACAACAGTGAGGATGAGGATGAGGATAAATATGCTGATGATATCGACATGCCTGGTCAGAACTTTGACTCCAAGAGACGAATCACAGTCAGAAATCTGCGTATCAGAGAAGATATTGCTAAGGTAAGAAAGTTATAGTTTTATCCATTTCATGTTTTCTAAATGAGAGCATACTGTAAATGGCAATACAAGTCCTAACCTAACTACATTATATTTAGTTATTATGGCAGAAAAGAATCTGGATACTTTATTTTGTTATAATTATTATAATCTCTCTAAGGGATATTCACTGCAGACATTCAGTCTGGAGTTACAGTATATTCAACAAGCTTATGTATGTTTGAACGATTGTACCTATAGTACGCCTATAGTATAATTCATTCAAGCTGTAGGAACAGTCTTGTTCATATAGAAATGCCCACTAGCCCTAAAGTCAATGTGTGGTGTCTTTTTGTCTTCTAGTACCTGAGGAACCTGGATCCCAATTCTGCCTATTATGATCCCAAGACACGAGCTATGAGGGAGAACCCTTATTCTAATACTGGCATGGCAGATGATGAGTAAGTTACTGTTACTGTCAACCAACGTAAATCAACACCTTTTCAAAAGAAAATGTATTAATTTTTATCTTAACTTTTTACACTTGACAGGGTGGGGTTTGCTGGAGACAACTTTGTGCGCTACTCTGGGGACACGATTACCATGGCTCAGACACAATGTAAGTCTGCAAGATAAAAACTGTCACTTCTCTCCTTCACGTGTTGCTTTAACAGATGTTCCTGATTTTTTTTCCCCACTTATGCTTACATGGCTTTTGTTTTTCCCTACATAATGCTTGCCTCTCTTCCTCCTGTGTCTTAGTGTTTGCCTGGGAGGCCTATGAGAAAGGGTCTGAGGTGCATCTGCAAGCCGACCCCACCAAGTTGGAGCTACTGCACCAGTCCTTTAAAGTTAAAAAGGAGGATTTCAAAGAAAAACAGAAGGAGACCATCTTGGAAAGGGTACACCTTACTTCAGTTCCTCACAGTATAGTCACACATACTCACAGCCAGGTCCATTGTCCCTGTTCCCTTTCACCATCAGTTGTTTGAAAGGTGCAGGCTAGGAGTGTAACCTAATCAGTGATAAACACTATGGTTAGTCCCTCCCCCAAGCTCCTGTTTGGTACTTTTGAGTTCCACGTATCGACCAACTGTCAATACGTGGAACTCAAAAGTACTGAGTTCCACGGTAACTACCAAAGACCAAAAATAACGGAATGATCTGGTACCACTGTGAGCAAAAACGTCCTTTTTTAGACCCAGTCCTGTGTTGCTGATATGATCTTTGTGTGTTGACCAGTACGGAGGTGAGGAGCATTTAGACGCTCCTCCTCGGGAGCTGCTGTTGGCCCAGACAGAGGACTACGTGGAGTACTCACGGCACGGCGCCGTGCTGAAAGGACAGGAGAAGGCTGTTGCTCGCTCCAAGTACGAGGAGGATGTCCTCATCAACAACCACACGGTACACAGTTTTTTCACTGCAGTGTCGTTTGGTAACATTTATTTAGGCTAATCTCTTTGTATGCATGCTCTCTGTAGTACGACGTGCTGGGGTTTCAATCATTAATTTCATTCCATGAGTGCCCATATTCAGCATAACCATCCAGAATTATGTTGGTTTACTGTAAAATGCCACAAGATTGATGGTTAACATTGGTGTGTTCTAACAAATGTGCTTGTATTGATTGATTAGATTGGATTTATTGGTTTATTTTCTAAAAGTAAAGAGGTACATAATGATAAAAAGTTAAATAATGATTCTGAGAGGCCTTATTGTTTAACTGAAGGCATGTTTCCTTTGTGGTCTTATGTAGTTGATTCATCAAGACATCAAGTTTAAATACATACCATACAAGACACCATCAATACGAGGAGCACAAGTATATTTATTAAACAGTGGAGTGAGGCCACGGGTCATTTATTTTTGCACGCTGGAGGATCTTTCCAGGCCCAAAATGCAGGTGGATTTAAACTTGCCAGTGAATTTATTGTCCGCCTAAATCTGTTTCTGCAGTCCATTTGGGGGTCGTTTTGGAGGGATGGCTGTTGGGGATACAAGTGCTGCCACTCAATGGTCAAACTGAGTTACTGCACAGGAGAGGCGGGGATCAGAACAGCGGTGAGTTAATTTACATAGCGTGAAACAAGATATTCTGGTCCATTTAATACATACGATTACTTAATGGTTAATCATTAATAATCTCTCCGTAGAGCACCTCTGCTTGCGTTCCATTTGAGGACGGAATGGAGGAACCACAGGAGGAAGAACAGCCAAAGACTCTGCTGGAGGTAAGATCCTCCACATCTCCTTTGACATCTAGTCTGGTTAGATGAAATTAAGTGAGACATCTTGTCTGACAGATAAGATCTTATTAAGTGTCTGGTGGTCAGAGGAGATCAGATTACCAGCAAGCAGAAAAATGTGTAGATACTAGATACTGTAGATTCATACTGGTGAAACATCCAAACATACTCTACTGAGGTGTGATTTCAGGTGTGAAGTACAGCTGCTAAAGTCAATCAGCTAAATGCATATGCTACGTGACAATAGAATAATGGCATAATTGTTTTTCCTATAATCTGAGGCAGTCGTATAAAATCTGTATACATTTCCTGATTATACTATAACAGTCAAATGTTTTGTGGTCACCAGATGCACCTAGAGAAGATGAAAGACAAGAAGAAGAAGAAAAAGAGCAAGAAGAACAAGAAGAAACACAACTCAGACAGCAGTGACTCTGAGGATGAAGAGAAGAAGAAAGAAAAGCTAAAGAAGGTCAATTTTATGTTTTTCCCAAAAGGTTGCAATTTGCATGAATGTATGTGCTATAAACGTCTTTAATTATCCATTTGTAATTCCAAGCACTCCTAATTTGTCTGTCACTGAATTATTAATCTAGCAGTGTGCTGACAAATGGCAGCCATATCTAAATGGCAAACACACATCCCTCTTCCTTTTTATTAGAATCCATGTAGAATGAATAGGCGAGACATGCTCAGGTAGTGGCAATAAAATCCAAAGTGCCGTGTTGTCCTTTCTCAGTCTGTTGGTGGCACTTTTATCGGTTCAGCATGTTAAACTTTAATTAGTCTTGCCACCAATGAAACAACATTTACTACCCTCAAACTAGAGAAGCCTTTTGTTTATTTGCTGGGATAAATCTTGCGAATAACATGGGTTAAACAGCAAACAATGGAGACATAAAGTTGAGGAATGTAAATGAAGAATTATTTTACATTAATCTGAAAAGGATACAATAAGTTAAACAATGTTTTCTGTAATTCGGCTGTCATCTTAGCAAATGCTTAAGATGTTTCTCTCATTCTCTCTGCCTCCCAGGCCCTCAATGCAGAGGACAAGAGGATAAAGGAGGTGGAGGCCCTCATGCAGATGGATGAGAGGAAAAGACCCTACAACAGCCTTCAGGAGGTGAAGGAACCCACCGAGGAGGAGCTGGAAGCGTTCAGGATGAAACGCAGCCGGGAGGACGACCCCATGGCCGCCTTCCTGAGGCAGTGACCTGGCCTTCTTCCTATGTTCTTTTCCTTCATCCTCTTTTAGAGCTGTTGATTATCAGATGGTCTTACGTATATCCTTCCCACCACACCCAGTTGAACTCTATCTGATCAGTAGGATTCTGACCGGTGGTTTTGCCCCGACTTTTAAATAACAGCTTGTTTTGTAGCTGTAACATGGCATCATATATACTTTCTTATGCAAAGTGAGCTGCATGTTTTTGTGTTTTTTACCTAACTAGGTCTCCCATGAAAATGTTAACTGTAAATATTGAATACCATTTCCATTAAAAAGCAGACTCGGGTTGAAGTCCAGCATCCATCTCTTTAACTAGTCTATACTGGGGATTCCCCAACCACCGGTACACAAGAAGTTGGTCAGGAATTCAGTTTCCCAGCCAGGAGAAAATTTGACATACTCGCAATCACATGATATCGATAGACAAGGATTTGTCTGTGATGTTGTGTCACTGTGGTTTACTCCTGTATTACAGGACAGACAGACATCACTGTTAAGTCCTTGGCATCTATCCTAGTTTCCTGTGTGCTTGCGATCCGATAATGATGTCACAACAAGTTGTCCTATTTTGTCGCTTGTGCTAACAACACACTAAGCATCATTCTTTCACATCAACATTTAAATACAACTTTAACAAGATGTATCTCAGGTTACTGTACCTGAGATACATCTTGTTAAAGTTGCATTTGAATGTAAATTTGAATACCTGTAGGCATGGTCACTCAAAACAGCCAAATAGCATTGGCCATGCCTCTAGTTCTTAAGTCATGAGATCTGGTGCACGTATATTGGTGTTTTTAATGATGTGCCTAATATAAAGTAGTGCCCTTAACTCAGTGGCCTTGTGGTTAGTGTCCGCCCTGAGACTGGGAGGCCGGGGTTTGATTCCCGGCCGGGTCCTACCCCGACATTCTATGGGCGGCAATGGCTCAGTGGTAGTCACCGGATGGTAACCACAAGTCTAACCACACATCTAATTCATTTGACTGAAATATTGGGGATGGACAGTGAGGATTGGATGGAAGATGTGACTGGGCATCGCATTACAAGTGTGCTACAGGTGATGTCACTGTATAATGTCTGACCATGGTGGAACAAATGTAACAATTAGAATTCGGGTACAGTGTGGGGTTTGTGGTTGCCTATAATATAGCCAATAAGGCCTGGATGTCCTAGTGGTCCTGATCCAAGGTCATATCTGCTGATACCGACTCAATATTATATGGATTATAGTGCCTTCAAATTAGCAATACACAAACGACAAACAAGTAAAAGCCATTGACGGATGGACGGTATTAATATTGCGTAATATCTGAAAATATTCTGTATTATTTAGAAATCGATCTAATGTCGTTGATTTGTATGGTTACAAACATTTGGGATTTACATATTGAAAAAACATTACTAAGAATAATTTGAGTTGTGAATAAACATCCCCAAAACACAGATTCTCCTAAACTGTGTAGGGGATATTCAGTATAATCTGTATAGGTATAGCTCACTAAAGCCTGTGATGGCTGTGTAGGAGGCTATTAACAAACTAAAGTATATACTGTAAAAATAAATAACCCACCCTCCTGTAATATTGTCATGAACAAACAGTTGAACCACTGGTTGAGAAGCAGTGCTGCAATTTTTACCTCCACCCACGAGAGAAGGATAGTCTGGTTTGTGGTTCCCCTTTCTCAATGCAAGCCCTGGCCATCCCACGTCCCAATCCAAAATTCATCCTCTGGACCTCTGACCCCCCCCCCCCCCCCCCTCCCCCAATGTTGCAATAATAGAGGTTGTACAATTTGTAATCCCAAGAGGTTGTGTCATTACAAAAAATGCCAAGGAATTTGTATTCAGTAACTGACTACATTTCAATCTGACCCACCCATCTCCGCTTTTCAGCCCAGGCTGAATAATATTGTGGCCAGTTTGTTTTTAAGGAAGATTGTGTTTAACACAAAACATTGTGTTTAACACAAAACACAATGGTCAATAGTCACTAGATGAGTAAACAATGCAGATGCCAATGGATGCTAGAGCCTGTATCGATGAGTATAAACAATAAGTGCATCTGTTTACAAGTAAGCTACAATTAATTTGATCTCACATACATATCTGATAATCTGATTAAATATTTTATGAAAGTGATTTTGCCAGTTTCTCCATTATAACAAGTCAAACAGACTATAAGTCAAATGACACTAGGTAAGAACCATTTGTCTCATTCATCAAACTCACACAAAGAAAACGGTTTATGCAGTTTGTATGTGTTTGCATGTAAAGTTCCAGCCGAATGCTGTAGATTGTTTTTAATGCGAAGCACTGCCTCGCCCAACAGCTGGGCTGCTTTTATTGGTCTTGGCTCTGCATCTCAGAATTGATCAGACACACATCTGTTATAAACCCCATAAATTTTCACCCCAATCAGCTATTTGAGGCATAAACAAAATAAACAACTGAACGTTTACTAATTCCCTCAATGAAAATTGTGTTTGTTTATTGGGCCTACCGGTATTTACTAAAGCCAAATTAAATAAATAAATTAATAATAATAAAAATATAAAGCAATTTAGTGTAAAAACGTGTGTAAAGAGAATATGTAGCATATTGGAAGGATCCATGTTTGTTTTTTAAACACCAATTATAACGGGAAAGAAGCATTAAATCTCATGCTTTTCATCTAATAATTGGCTTGATGTCCTATTTTCTCATATACGGTTTAGAAAAATAGATTATCTGTCAGCCTCAGTTGTGCAATACTGTTGCACTGGGTTGAGTGTAATGTAATTACATCATTGCGAAGGCATTCCTTGGCAGAGTGTGTTCGCCTAAACAAGGGCGGATGTTATGGAATATGGATCGTGTGATTCAGCCCAAACTAGATTTCTACTTCTATTTATGCTTCACTACTCACGAGTGCTATGTGGTCTGAATATTGGGAAATCATGTAGGCAACTTTTTTGTGTACTCCCATGTGGAAAAAGAAGCTGTGCAGTTGCGAAGAATGCCCACAGGCATGTCAGCTGGTGAGTACCTTGTTCGTTTCAAAACTCCAGAATGTTCTCTTTATAACAACAAGCTGTCAGCTGGCCCAGGCCTACTACAATCTGATGCATACTATACATTAAGCAGTGATGGGCAGTAGCTTGTTACAAGTAGCTAAGCTACATAGCTTAACTACATTTTCCCGTAACTTGTAGTGTAGCTTACTACATTTGTTCTGGGAATAGCTTGTAGTGAAGCTACACTACATTTTCGAGTAGCTTGTAGTAAAGCTACACTACTTATTTTGAGTAACAAGGATTGTAGCTTACTACATTTTCCCGCACACATTTTCAAATTCCGCTCATTTTTAATGGGTAGAAAACCTAAAATATACATCCCTCTAATATACATAATACACATTTGTTGATATTATTTTATTATTATGATTATTATTCAGAAAGTTGTACATTAAGTTGAGATATAGATTTTTATATATCTAGTGTTGATGTAGCAAGCTACATCAAGCTACTTTTGTCATGTAGCTTGTAGTGTATCTTGCTACAATTTACTAGGGATAGCTTGTTGTGTAGCTTAGCTACATTTTTGCGAGAGTAACAAGTAGTGTAGGTTACTACATTTTCCCAGTAACTTGCCCATCACTGACATTAAGTATAGATTCATCTGTGTAGAATTGAGTCATAGAGTGATAATTTCACACTATGATTCATGTGATTCAGTTGGCTGTTTATACCGTACTTAAAGGCATCCTTTGTTGTGTGATGTGTTTAGACAATACAGTTTGTGTGTAGCATATCCAGTAGCCACTTGGACTGACTCCCTGTATCATAAACACTACGTGTGAATACAATATGTACGAATAGGATAGGAATATTATATAATATGTTGTAAACAGACATTTTGCCAGTCCAGGGATACTAGCAAAGACTCATACGGACACATTGTCTCTTATAAGGGTCCATCATGCTCCACGCATGCAGCCTACTGCTCTGTTTGCTGTCCATCACCTCCTCCCAGTCGGTGTACTCCTCCGGCGCCTATAAAGGACGTAACATCACAATCCACTCATCCCAACTTGTCTGCAGTCTGCCAGGGCCACAGGGACCACCAGGAAACCCTGGCTTTCCAGGAACTCCTGGGACCAAGGGCCCCATGGGGGCCCCAGGGAAGGACGGCCTAGATGGAAAGGATGGAGACAAAGGAGAAAAGGGAGACCAGGGTACTTACTGGATTCTTGCTTTGGTAGTTGCACATACCGGTATTAACTTCATGTCAAGGGCAGAGGCATTGTTTTTGTTTGTTGTTATGCTGCTGTGTATTTTCCGTAGCATACTGTTGTTACTGTATGTCCACAGGTGAAGCGGGGAGGCCTGGGAACCAGGGCAAGCCAGGCGTTGAGGGACGCGAGGGCATTATTGGCAGGGCAGGACCCAGGGGTCTAAAGGGCCCTCATGGGACCCCAGGGCAATCCGGAATCGAGGGCAAGAAAGGAGAGACAGGCGACAGGGGTGAGCAAGGTGCTCCGGGAGGCTGTAACTGTGGTAACAGAGCCCGCTCAGCTTTCTCAGTGGCGATGACAAAGAGTTACCCTAAAGAACGTCTGCCCATTCGGTTCACCCGCATCCTTCTGAATGAAGGAAACCACTACAACTCCAGCACTGGGAAGTTTGTCTGTGAATTTCCTGGGGTGTATTACTTCACCTATGATGTCACACTGGCTAACAAGCACCTGGCCATTGGACTAGTCCACAACGGTCAGTACAAGATCAAAACGTTTGATGGTAACACAGGGAACCAGGATGTGTCGTCCGGTTCTACCATTCTCCGCCTGCAGCGCGGAGATCAGGTCTGGCTTCAGATCTTCTACTCAGAACAAAATGGCCTTTTCTTCGACCCGTTCTGGACAGACAGCACCTTCACTGGTTTCCTTATCTATGCAGATCAGGACTATCTCAATGGGACAATGAATACTAAAGATACCAGTGAATGACGTTTAAATTAAAAGGATATTCCACTTTGAAAAAAAAAAAAAAAAAAAAAAAAAAAAAAAAAAGTCATTTAATGGTCTACTCAGTCCCATGTGAACACCCCACTTATCAGTGAGCTGCAGTGTGTGCCACACATGGTAATCATTTAGTTGATTTGACCCCAAATCCAACCCATTGATGTTGAGGCTTTGGGCATCTTGGGTATGACCCGGCCGGGGATCGAACTCACAGCCAGTTTCATGGCGGACACTCTAACCACAAGGTCACTGCCTCCATCACAGAGGACCAGATGGCAATTGGCAATGTACAGTTGGAGGAAGTGGAAATAATATTATTATTACCCTTAGTATTATTATTACCCTTATTATAATTATTATTTTGTGTTTAAAGGGGAATTCCACCCATTTCAACATTTTACTATGTCATTGATGTACCTTCAAGGTGTTGTGTGGACATGATAAAAAAAAAAGTTCCCCCATTTCTGTGTTCCCAAGAAATGGAGGTCTAAAGAAAGCCATTAACATGGTGAAACATCTTGATGACATCATCAAAATGTATTTTTTTCACCATGTTAGTGGATTTCTTTAGACGCTTCTTTTACTGAGACCGTACAAATGGAACCAAATGAACCCTAACGGGTTCATTTGGTTGCATTTGTACACTCTCAGAAAAAAAAAGAAAATGGGTGGAATTCCCCTTTAAAAACACAAAATGTATTGTATTGATTGAAGATACATTTTGAAACAAGTCCAGCGTGACTGTATTTGACAAGTTCTGACACCAGGTGGCAGTCAGCTATCATCGGTTACTGTGTCTGTGTACTGAGTCTCTGGAACTGAATGAATAATGAATGCAGAATTCATTCGTTTTTTGTCGATCTTTTAGTTAAATGTTAAATATATTCCAATAATTGCTACTTATCGTGTGTTTGTGCAGCAACAACCCTGTTTCCAGGTCTAAACAGAAAATACAGTTGTTGATCTAGTAGTAAGAATCCTCAGACAATATAATGAAGTGACGTCACATTTGTGATGAAACAAACTAACAACAATCAAACAAACTTTTAAAGAAGAATTTCACCCATTTTCAAGATTTTTTTCTGAGCATATAAATGCAGCCAAATTAACCCTAACGGGTCCATTTGGTTCCATTTGTACACTCCTAGAAAAATAGGTCCTAAAAATGATGATTTCATCAAGTTGTGTTTCACCATGATAATGATTTCTTTCACTCATAGAAACGAATGGGCTTTTTTGTTTGTTATTATGTCCACACAGCAAGTTAGGCTGTATTGATGACACAGGCTTGGAAGTGAAGAATGTTGGATGTGAATTAAGTTGTGTTGGTCCACGGAACTTCCAGACAGCCACAAGTTAACCCCAGGCCACACCAAACCCAATTGTTTCCATGTTGAAGGAAGCAAAATAAATAAAGAGAAAAAAAATATATATATATTTTTTTCGTTCTTATTTTTGCATTTATTTAATTGTGAGTCCATCTGTTTTATGGAAAGAATATATAATAGCCTAGTATTAATTAAAGGGGAATTCCATCCATTTTCATTTTTTTCCTGAGAGGATACATGTGAACCAAATGAACCCTAGCGGGTCCATTTGGTTCCATTTGTAGGCTACCCTCTCAGGGAAAAGGGGTTTGAAAGAAAAATCACATGGTGAAATACATCTTGATGATGTCATCAGATGTATTTCTCACCATATTAGGCTAATGATTTTTTCAGACCTCCATTTTAATTGGGGGAACTTTTTTTTATCATGTCCACATGACTCTAAGGTATATTAATGACATTAAAATGTCGAAAATGGGCGGAGTTCCCCTTTAAACAGACAGACAGACAGACTTCCCCTTTAAACAGACAGACAGACAGACAGACAGACAGACAGACAGACAGACAGACAATTAAATCAATCAAAAATCAATAGCTAGGCCTACTGTAAAAGTTTTACACGCTCTAGGTCCGCGGACTACAGTTATGGCCATATAGGACTACAAATCCCAGCATGCAGTTCCGGGTGTACTCACGCCGCAGCAGCAGCAGCAGCTGGTGCAGGCAGGCAGCCGAGGAGACGAGGCCACTTTGTTGAAACGCAGCAGCAGCAGCAGCTCCACTGGAAAACGGCCGATCGAGGAGAAATCGCTAGGGCTGGTGAAAAAAGTGTAAACAGTTTGGCAAAGCAACGGAATTAAAAGCCCTGTTCCCGGTCTCGCTTGGTGGGCTTCATTTGTCGGCCTGGCAGAGGATTACGTTGGAGATTTTTCCCCTATAAAAGAAGAGTAGTAACTTCACCGAAGAGGAATTGTTCCCATTCAGGATGTCGGACTGAGACAAAGGGCTTCTGGGGTTATTCCCGTCGGAGTGGTGAGTAGTAGTGGCACATGGAATAGATAATAATGGCGTTTTTTTTCTAAACGTTTTAAAACGCAGAAAATGGGACCAGTTTACTGTTGAAAAAATAACTTTGTTTTTCTTGAATGCTTTGTCCTTTGTCACGGGTGAGGGGAAATGTGCCTCTTGTCTGTCTGAGCAACCGAACTTATAACCAAGTACAATTTACTGTCTAGTGGCTGAATACACGCGCATGAATGACCCAATCGGAAATAACTTTATTCGTGCTTTACTACATAATAATAATAATAATGAGGTTGTTTTTGGTCTGTTTGCTTCTCATTGGTTAGTGTTACCAAACTTTTTCATACCAAAGACCCCCAAATTGACAATCATTGTCCCGCGGACCCCCCATTAGAAAGTAGACTACAACATGCCACTGCCAGGGAACCCCATTGAGAGATGATTTGTTAAATTGTACGGCTCTGGTAGTGGTTCTCACCGACTAATTTCTGTAATTTCATCGACGTTTGACTTGAATTATTAGGCTACGGACCCCCCATCTAGTGGCATTTCTATCTCTGGGTGGGACCATGTATCAATGTTAATTTAACTCCGAGGGTATACAAATTGAGCTGGTTCCATTTGTACTCTAGAAATACACTCTCCAGAGAGTTACAGATCTACAAGGGTCCCTAGGCTGAGTGTCCCCCTGAAACACTCTCAAGGACCACTGGTGGCCCCCGGACCTTTGGTTGAAATACACTGTTTTACTACATAATACTAATAAAGAGGATGCTATTTGGTTATTTGACTAGAATTAATTTACCACCAGGAGCGGCTCTTCGGAGCAGGCATTTAACAACCATTTAAATGGCATGCATTTAAAGCCACCATGCATGCATGCATGCATGCATGCTTGCATAAAAACAGTGTCAATGCTAGCACTCTCTTCAAAAGTATTTTTTAACCCAACATGCTCTGTGTGACCGAAATCAGTTTACAATCCTCATTTTTTTGTAGGCCTGGCGTTTGCTATTTATATTTAAACTAAAAAAAATATTCATGGGGTAATTTAAATTGCCTGCAATTCAGTGTTTACTTTTGTCTTATATAATTGATTGTGCATTTAATCTAGATCAGTGGTTTCAAACAGTTTGATACCAGGGCCCAATATTTATTCAGCATTTGAGCCATGGACCAACATTTGATGACATTTAGCCTAGCGGGCCCAAAACTAAAGTTTTGTCTTTATTCAGTCAAGTCAGTCAAGTCAAACATTGATCAACAAAAAATGAGTAAATTGATTAATGCAGATTTAGTTACCAATTCTCCATCATTTAGCTGGGGACGCCCTGGAATCCTCTCAAGCTTCTCGTCATTATTTAACCACTGTTGAAACTTTGTGCCCCAGCAGGTAAAGCTTGACACGTTAGAGTTTCCCCTGGATGGGAAAAATGGAAAGGGAGTTGCAATGGTGGAAGGGACAGCTAGCGGCAGACATCCATCAGTCCCTCCGCATCAAGGTCAGCTTGTTTTTATGTTGTACATCATACCACCATTATCTGTTTGTTGTCTTTCATCTCCTCTCCCCATGTACTATGCCAAAACCGTTGATTATTTTAATCTCCTCCCGTCCTGACTTAATGTCTATTCACCAGTCTGATGTGAATACTCATTTGTCACTTCAATAGTTTTCCATTTTTACTTTTGTGTCCTGCTTGAGTTCTCCCTTCTGCTTTGGTTAAAAAAAAGTAACCTGACCTGAAAATGCATTTTTGTTTACTAGAGCTGGAGAGTAACCCATGTTATTGATAAAACACTTAGTAATAGTAGTGATTGTTTTCACAATATACGAGAGATGCACATTGTTGGAATTAAATATCATTACAGTATATCAACCAAGGTCTGTAAAACTTAACTTATCTTTGAAATCCATCATCTTGGAAAGCTACCAAAAGTGGTAGATAACATCTACACTGTAATAATAATCATGCAATGAGTCCAAAACTCCAGACATCAGTCCGTAACTGACGTTTTCAATTTGTTGACGGGTAAAGCAGCACTTTCAGAATTGCCATGTCAATTCAATCAATTCAAACATGATCGAATTTTATATTACACACTAAGGGGTTAAGGCTCATTAATTGGTAAATGTCTTAATTAACCTCCAAGCTTGATCATATTTCTTCCCATGTGTCACTTGAATGGAGACATCTGTCACTTGACTGGTATGTACAAATTAGAAGCTGGATTCCTTACTTGTGCATATGACTGCATGATTGTGAGGGAACAGAATCACGTTCGAGTTGAAGGTTCCAGGAGAGCTGTTTGCACGGGAGAGCAGCTGTCTGTATCTCTGAGAATAGCCGAGCCTTATTATGAGTCATTCACTTGCACACTATTTGATTTGGTTTACTCATGTCTGCTCGGCTCTGAGTCAGAATGAGGTGTCTGTCACTCAGCTTAGTGTATGCCGAAGGCCAAGAATTGCAATTAAATGAGGAAAGAAAATGCATAAATATATGCCCCAGTATGTAATTTAAGTGAAAAGACAGGTTATACGTGCATCTTATTAGTAATTACTCTATTTTCATGTACCTGCATAGGTATATGCACATTTGCACACACATGTGGGCATATGAAAAAGGGCTTTGGAAAAGGAGATTGTGCATTCCAACACACACAATTCTAACATTCCAGATTGGTTACTTTGATGTAAGTTATCAAGCTTTATTTAAGGCAATTCAGTTCATCTCTATAGTCTCTCAGCATGACTCTCCTGGCCTCCAACAGACATGCAGTCTTTAATGGTGTTTGCTGCAGTAAAACTGCCCTGATGTGGAAATGATAACAGCGCTACGTAGCATGTGGTGAATTATCAGACATGCAAATCAGGTGGAGGCAGCTGTGGAATCCTTAATTACGATGCCCCCCCTCCATCACAAAGCAACCTCTCACCACCACCCCCAATCCCCCCCAGCTCTCCGACTCACGAGCAGTCCCCTGTAACCTTCAGTATCAGCAGCAGCCCTTCACCCCCCAGACAGACAGATGGACCAGCGCGGCATGGAGGCTTGCAGGCAGTGGGGGTGGGCTGTCGCATGGTGATGGGGAAATTTTATATATATATATATATACTGAAAGTGTCGCCTTAACTTCATTAACAACAAACTCCTCAAATTCCTCTTTTGTTTGTAATTCAAGTGTTTATGTGAACAGCAGCAAAATTAAGTCTCATAAATAGCCAGTCTAATGAAAAAAAAAAAAAAAAATCCATTCCGCCATCTCCAAGTCAGTGTTCATATAAGGTCCATATAGCTCCAGAATCCATCCCATATATCCCATTATTTAAGCAGCATTTGTTTAGGATACGGAGGTCAAAGAGGGCAAATAGAAAGGCGACACAGGGCTCCACCTGGAATTGAACAGGCACGTTGCAAATATTGCGGCTGGCAATCTGGTTAGCTAACAACAACAACAATGACATGTTATGGTTGTTGTAACACACATGCACAACAAATAAAACCCTTCTATTTAGTATATGCTGAAAGAATCTCCGCCGAGTTTGAACTAGTTGTGAAAAATGTTTACTGGCTGTTGTTGGGCAGCTTGGTGTTCTCTTTATCCGGCTGACTTGGAAATACAGCTTATTCAATTGTGATGCCTTAAGTGTCTTCCTCTCTGCTTTGAAACAGTGGCAGCTAATTGAACATGAATAGGAGATGTGCTTGGGGTGAAACCTAATCCTATCTGCTCAGCCCCCCCAACCCGTGCTCGGAGACCCCTGCATTGACCTAAATTAGCATCTCTCCTCTGAAATGGTACACAATGAAATGGGATTCAGCCTTGGCTCGGGCTTAATCAAGAATCTTTATTGAACATTTTTTTGGTGTTATTCAGTTATGTGACACAGTATCTACTACTGATGCCGGCTAAAGCGGATGCTGGATGTGCATGGCTGATTATTGTAATTACATCATGCATGGCACATCTGCCAAACACCTTTTTATTCTTAAGGTGTTCAATGAGGTTGATCAAAAACGTTGTTTCACACTCTCTGACCAAAACAATCACTCAGACTTGAGTTGTTTGAATGCGAATGTATACATTGTATAGCCTTCTTTTCAACACCCTTGGTTTCTCACACACTACTTCCTGACCCCCCCACCACCCCCCATCCATTACCCCCTCCACACAAACACATCTTCAAACCCTGTTAACTTTCAACCCCCCAGGAGCTGAAGTTACCGGCCTACCGAGCCCACTCGCCCCAGATCGGCATGCGTCGATACTTTGCGGACCTGCTGGCCATCCTGAGCAACCGCTACCATCTGTGTCCCACGGCTCGCCACCTGGCTGTCTACCTGCTGGACCTGTTCATGGACCACTACGATGTAGCTGTCAAACAGCTCTACGTCATTGCCCTGTCCTGTCTCCTCCTTGCCAGTGAGTTTTTTTTTTCTCATTTAGCCTTTAAAATGTATTTTTACTTTTTGATTTCAAGGACCGTCACTTTGATATGCACGGGGCAGGCCTTTTATCTATGGGGCCCTGGGGGATCCAAATCTATACTGTAATGTACACTTTGCAAGTATACAAATGGAACTACATGGATCTATAAGGATCCATTTCAACCCAAGGACCAATAACTAATTCATACTCGTATGACTCTGCATTTGCCGGCCAAGTCAATGAAATTGAATGTTTGTTTATGAATGTCTGACAATGTAGGACTTCATTTGGCCGAATACAGTCGGCGGCGGACACCACTCACTTCACGCATGATTGGGACTTTAGGAAATTAATCTCGTTTTACTACATGTACTACAACTATCAGATTAGCTAATTATAATTGACCCCAGCCCTGAAACATAATGTCACGTTGAGTCTATATCGCTCATATACAGTCATGACTACCAAACTTAGTATGTTCTCCAAAAGTGAACAATACAACATAACAATTGTATTGCCTCTCTGGCTCTGTTGAGTGCTTAGCGTACCTGTTTTTATCAAAAACCTCATTTGAGATCATGTGTTTGAAGTGGTGTTAGTTTAAACCACCATCTCCAGTGTAGGTGAAGGCTTAGAGACGATCTATATTTTGAACAATCAGTTCTTTGGTGCGACTGTTGGTATGTGTTTGTGCTTAACCTGTCTTCCCTGAAATCAAGTGCCGTAAGAGCTAACGGATGTACTGCTGCAACTGTGTTGTTGTTTGCACAGAGGGAGCAAGGTGAACTGTTAGTTCTGCTCACAGCTCAAGAGCCCATTGCGGGGTTTCCCAACCCCCTGTCAGGATCTAGAGACTATTTCTTAGTCGGTAATAACAGTTTACCGTTTGCATTAGCCTCAAGATGAAGGTTGGGGGGGAAAAAAACAAGATCACCTTTTGTGGTAAGTCTGTGACTGTGCCATTGTTTGGGGAGAAACCTGGTCTGTCTGTATGGGATTATGCTTGTGTCTGCAGATCTTCATGCACATATCTTTGATCCTGACGTTGATAACATGGCTGAGGCTGCTGTCGTCCTTGTTGTTGTTGTTCGAGCCTAACGGTCGTCCCACTAACTGTCCAACATGTCCTCTATTCTTATGTTGTTCTGTTTTGTGTTGTGGCTGAGACCGTGTGTCTCAGTGCAAAAGACAGTGGGTCTCTTGATACCCACAAACAAATCCTTCTGCCGCTCTGCATCCATTCTGCAGCCGTGGCTCTCTGTATGGGCATAAGTAACTAATAAAAAATAAGTTATTTTTTCTCCAGATAGAGCTTAGTGTTTGAATTCTTGGGTACTGTTGTCTCCAGGCTGATAACTGTTTGAGGTTATCTCAGCTTGCAATCTCTCTTTACTTTACTGTAAACTCTCAGTTCTGTGTGGGAGTGTGGGACATTGTATAGTGGTAGTATGCAGCCAGTATGTCTTCTCTGCTCCCAGACAACGTGGTATTTACGGTTGGATCTGTGTACGTATGGTCCCTCTAAATCTAGGCTGCGGTCCTAATTTCAGTATGGTGCTACTGTTAGAGTGTGTGTGTGTGTGTGTGTGTGTGTGTGTGTGTGTGTGTGTGTGTGTGTGTGTGTGTGTGTGTGTGTGTGTGTGTGTGTGTGTGTGTGTGTGTGTGTAATACACAACGGGGCTTTCTATAGGCTACATTAATGCAGCCCATGGCATCATGGGTAATTAAACTAATGATGCCGTCAAAGTGGGAGTCTGGGATGGGGCCTGCTCACTTGGGAGCATAGCGTGTATACACACACACACACACACACAGACACACGCACATGCACGCGGACTTAACATGCAAACCAGCCTCTGCGGTTGGATAAATTTGAATGAGACATGAAAGAGGTCCTATTTTTATTGTCAATATCATGGGACTCCCAAGAATAGCTTTGACAATTCGCTCATGGAATGATGAAATTGTACCAGCGTAACCCCGCCACAGGATCCTTTAATAAATAAATTCAAGTCTTGATTGAGTCTTTTGATTGTGGTGTTAAAAGGGAATAGGGTAAGGGGGATTCTGTTATTCTCCTGAAACTCTGTCTTACTCCTCCAGTTATCTGGGGAGTCTCTGCCTTGACAGATGAAGGCTTGAGAGGGTGTTTGATTCAAAGTTGTCGCTGTTTTCTTCCCTTTTTCTTTATCTGTCCTGAGGTGCTATGGAATCTGGCCTAGTTATTGAACTGCCTCCCTTGGTCCCGCAGGGTATTTTCGATGGCTGCTCCTTGACAGACGCACACATTCTTGTCTTTTGTTTAAGTTCTTTGCTCTGTTAATTAATCACTAACTCTTTCATGCCTCTCACCAGGCACCTCTTAATCCTGTTAGCCTATCAGTGATGTGTGTGTGTGTGTGTGTGGGGGGGGGGGGGGGGGGGGGGGGGGACTAGGGCTGAATTTGCCCTCATACGCATGAGTAAAGGATATAACGTTGTCTGACTTTGCTGTGAGTCAATCGCATTCAAAACTCTTAAGTTAAGGCTTTTCTCAATGGAACTGCTATCCTTGAAAATGGAATGTCATCTCAGCAGCTATTGTTCGTGTATAAACAATATCATTTCATCACAGAACCCCCCCCCCCCCCCTCCTCCATCCCAGAGCATTGGGTTTCCATTGTGTTGGTTTCCACTGAGGCATGTAGTGACTACATCAGTCATCCTGGCAGATCACTGTCCCCAACGTCATAACTCCAAGCACAGCGGCTGTTTGTCACGGTTAGTGACATCATGGATGTTATGTGTGACTCACAGTGTGACCTGTGGTCTGTCTAGCTGCAATCTTATTTTCTCTACAAGCGAATCTTATCATTACCATGTCTGTATTTCCATTTGAGAAATGGAATCTTTCGAAAACGATGACACAGTCACAAATGTTTACTTCATGATTGGATCATATCAGTCACAATGTGCCCTTCCTTGACCCTTTTGACTGAAGAAAACAAACATCTTCAGCCCTGATTATACCAGTGGTCGATTTAACAATGATAACGTATTACTGCCTTCCTGACTTTGTTGTCCATGCCCTTCTGTTTCTTTGAAATTGTACATTTTACCATAACCTAACCATAACACAGAACATATGCCTAAACCCAACGTTAAAACATGCCCATCTGAAGCAAACTCCCCTGAAAAGAGTTACTGTCAGTAGTGGCATGAGCAGATTGTGGCTGGGGTGGTGAGTGTCCTTGATTCGCTCATCTTTGCCTGCACACTGCTTTTCATATTCTCTGGAGGAAGGGGGACTCTCCTCCAATGATGTGGCAACTGTCTGTAGGGCTATTTCGTTCGAGGCAAGGCTGGTGCAATTCCCATACCAGTGCAGTTGTGACGCAACACTGAGGATGCGATGACCTACCCTGAATTTCTTAGGTGATGAAGATGTCATGAAGATGTCACCACAGGCTCTGCAGAGCATCCTGTATATGGTATTTGTCTCCCTTTTGCTTGCAACCGTGTTAGAGTCACTGTGCACGCTGTCTCCTCTGTGTCCATGATCAGCTTTTATGCCTTATTCTTGAGTGAAGACTGACAGTGAAGACTGTGTGTGTGTGTGTGTGTGTGCGTGTGCGTGTGTGTGTTTGATTTGTGGTGCCTGTTTTTACGTGCCTTCCTCTTTTTTTTCATGCGTCTTTATTCTTTTGCCACATTGTCTTAAAAACGGACAAGGCCAAAGAAACTGATAAGGTGAAAGGTTTGGAGTCCGTCAATCTCACATGCTCGGTCATACTGACTACAGACTGCACACATGCGCACACACAGGCCTGGAGGCCCTGGGGGGTTGGGGAGGACCTGTGTGTTGAGGGGCACCTGCCATATGCTCTCCGAGTCAGGCCTCAAACAAAAGCCCCTCTACGCATGCAGGCCAGCCAGCCAGCCCTTCCCTGGGTGGGGGAGGGGAGGAAAAGATCAGGAGAGTGTGTGTGGTTTAAAAAGAGACTTCATTGCCTGCAAGTCATTATTGAGCAAATGAGCATGGTCCTGGCAACACCCTTATCGTAAGCCCATCAGAGCGTTTGACTGCCTGGTGAGAAGGTTTCACATGTGAGGATCTGTCCATCAGAGTAATGGAACCTGTGGTGTGGTGTTCTGATGGTTTCCTCTCCATTCCACTGCATTGCTAGTACCTCTGTTTCCTCCGTGTCCCTCTCACCTTGTCACAAGCAGGCAGACTCAACCAGTCCTGAACGAGAGAGGAGAAGGGTGGGAGGCAGTAAAATCAGCCTCTATCCCCTGGGGGTGTCGGGGGGTGTGGTGGGGGTGCGGGGTGCTTCAAAGGCTGCGGCAGGTCGGACTCGGTGGCTGATGTTAAACAGGGTAGAAGGGACGGGGCGAAGGCAGAAGCGGGACATGTTTTAAAGTCAACCGCTCACCAGGATGTCCTGATATGTAGATTAAGTAGGAACACACACCACCCCCACTCTTCACTGGAGGGAATTATTATCGTGGGGGCCCCATAATTAACAAAATTAGGTGGTGGAATAACCGCATTATCTCTCTTTGTTTCAGAGGGGGTCTGATAATATTATCGTCACAAACCAGCGGACCATGTTTCCTTAATAAATAATGGAGATTGTATTCACCATTATTTTTTGCTTTTTCTTTTTCGCTTGACATTTAATGGCAGCTGAGCCAGGGGCTGGGGTCATCTCTCATATTTTCTAACCTAGAAGATGCTCTTCAAATCCTGCAGCCCTGGAGGCCTAGGAGACCCCGAATTATAAGATTCTTCCTGGTCACCCAAGCGTTAGCGGCGAGGGTCAAAGATCATTCTGGGCCTGCGTTGTGTGGGTCACTTGGGCCAGAGGCGGCAACACGGAGGAGACCCGTCCTCGAGCTGTGACTGATTTCACACCCCCCAGTGAAAGACGCACTGAGCAAATTAAAGGAGTTTAAAAGAGCAATGGACATCAACATTCCTCCACAGTTGAGAGGAGCTCTACTATGAAGAACAAGGAGATTGTGTTCAAGCTCCTGTCGGTATTGGGCAGTATTTTGCCTTTGGATAGTCAATACTTTCTAGTTTAAGTCTCGTGTTTGTCTTGTGGATTCCCTCAAGTTTCCAAAGGAGGGATGGCAATTTTGCCGTCAAGCGATACAGACTAGGATTACAGGATGTCTGCAAAATGGAGACAAACAGAAACAGTGGTCTCTCTCTCTCTGTGAGAACACTGCTCTCAGGTTTCCTAACGGCCCCCTATAAGTATAACCCCCACCACCAACCACCCAGCCCAGCCCAGCAGCACACCTGGGCGGAGGCTTTACATCCTGGCCTTACCTCTTCCCAACCCCTGGCCTTTGACCCTTCTCTGAGTGCTAATGTGACCCCTCTGATCACCTGCAAGCGCTGATCACTTCCTCTAAGGCAGGGCCCACCATTTATTCAGCATTTGAGCCGCGGACCACCATTTGAGAACATTTTAGCCCCACAGCCCCACCAAACTAAAGATTTCTTTTGCTTTTGTCCATCTTCTAGTTGTGTAGACTTGGGGCTAATTCAGATGACGACTATTTTAACTCTTGAGAGCGTAAAAATGAAACCAAATGGACCCGCAAGGGTCCATTTGGTTTCATTTTTACGTTCTCAAGAGTTACATCTGGTTAACCAACTTAGCTGGGGACCACCTGGAACCCTCTCAGGGACCACTGGTGGTCCCCGGACCACCTGTTGAAAACCCCTGCTCTAAGGTGACTGCGTATTTGTGGACCCCCTGGTTTCAATCAACCAATAAGATGGGTGAAGATGGGCATAGCACTTGGCTTGGAAGAGCTCTCCTCCCTGGCTCTCTCAAATTCAGAGTGTATTTATTGGCATGGGAAATATTGTACATCGCCCATAGCAATAGCCAAATAAAAACAAACAACAAATGTACAGTTAAGGATTTAGACATATTACAATAGGATTATGTGTAAACCAAGCAGTGCAACAATTCTCCTTCGCTCTTTCACCTACGGACTCCAGCCTACTGATAGGATCGTTTATCAACCTGCATTCCAGGTAGACACTCACCAAAGAGGAATGCACTGTTTTCTCACCAAGGCTCACTGGAATGCGCATGCATAAAGTGAATGGGGAAATCGAGCGGCAAATCAAGTGGCAAATTACTTTAAGCAAAGTGAGTTTAATGTTGTTTAGTATTACCTAATGCAACCAGATAGGATTGGATTTTTCTGTTTGAATACTTGTATTTTTTCTCCACTCAGTAGATGTTCCTGCATAACTTCGGGTTTAATGATGTCACATGTCACAGCAGTAACATTTTTTTTAAATTAAGGTAAGGTGGGATCACTGAATGTTACTGTCATAGCAGTAACATTTTTTTAATTAAGGTGAGGTGGGATCACTGAATCATGCCACTCCAGTGGTAAAAGAGTCCCACAGTAGTAAACCTACAGAGGAGGCACAGAACACAATTGACTCTCCGCTAAGATCAAAGACTGTAAAAGGGGACTGCGTCGAGATTGGGGGGTATTGATGGCTGTTTATGGCTGTGTCTGTGTGGACACAGAGCAGTCTCTGCCAGCAGCAGAGCAGACAAGCACATGGCCTGGAGGATATGAGGGTGACAGAATGGGGCATGTGTAGACTGAGCTGGGGGCCCGCCCCGATGGGGGCCCAACGGCCTCACTTCACAGTACTTCCTGTTTTGGTGTGGAGACGCCATTATAGCCTGTGTGCTAATTACCCCTCTGGTCTGTGAGGCTGCAGGTCCAACCCCCCCTAGCGTGCGTGCGAGTGCGCGCACGCACACACACACACGCACTCTAGCACAGCTTTATGGGAAGCAGACTTTTTTGCAGAAATTTGGACTACCTATGAAGCCTCACAAAGATGTACATACCTCTCGTAAAAGCTACAACCCAAGACTTATTTGTATGAATGAAACATTATATCTTTGTGCACAGCCATCTTTATTGTAGTTTGGATGTTGTTGTTAATACTCTGTTCTGCAACAAATAACAATTTATGGATTGTAGCTCTAATGCCTACAAGCCAGACAACCTTCTCTCAGTCAAGGCAACATAGACATAGAATGAGTTCCATTTCAGGTAGATTTGAAGAGGCTAGGAGCTGTTCTACCTTTTCACCAACTGAGTGCTCTCAGGCTGTAACGTTTGGCAAAGCGTTTCCATAACAACATGATTGTAGCTGATGGGTCTAGTAATTCTGCAGTGAGTTTCTTGTTTGTATTTTGTGTTTCACAAATCTTTTGCTCATTTATATGTATAGAGTGGGAGTTGGAAGAGGCAGTTTGCGTGAACCCATCTGTGCTCCTAATGTTTATCTTTCAGTTCTTTGAGAGGAGCATTATTTCCTGTTTGCTTTTTGTGTTCCTTTTGAATGATACTAAAAACAAACCAGAGTTTCCCACAGCAGATATTTGAAAGGGGTGATAGAAACATGATCATGCCGCAAGCTTCCATTTCACTTCCAAACAGACTCACGTGTGCCTGTCATTTCCCGCTGAAAGTTATTTGTAGTCAAAAGGAGCTGTTTTACAGGGTGTTTTGGGGAACATGTGCACATGTAATTTGACTCCTCTTAAAAGTGAGTAAAGAGAGGCCTGTGGACCTGTGGATTAAAGAGGCACAGTCGCTTCTGTTCATTGGTCACATGGAGCCGTGAGGCCTCAGGGCTGTTGCTATGGAAGGGAGAATGTGTTGGGATGAGGAGGGGAGTAAGGTAATGACATGGCGTTTGCCATTGTGAGTGAAGGAGTGGAATGCTCACGTTCATGAGTTTTGTCTTTACCATGTTCAGTTTTGTACCACCAAGTATTGGTCTTATAGCTTCATCAGTGAGTAATTTATAAGTGAGTCTACTTATTGCCACACAGGGTGTAGCTAAGCTTTGCCAGCCGATCCAGTGATTTTCCATCATGTTCAAACTTGACAGCTTGTTGACATTTCGGGATCAATGCGAGACAAAATTACGAATGACGTCCAAACTTTCCATGGATGGCGATTACCATGCATTGCACAGCACTCCAAAGTTATACAGCATTGAAAATCCTACTTTGAAGAGAAGAGAGAAGTCTATGCGGTTGTGTGGAAATATGTTGGTAAATAGAGAATAAGGCCTCATTGCTGGGGGTTGCCGACATATTCATACTTAGCAGAGAAAGAATTTAAGGGGGGTTGCCCATTAGTCAGACAGCCCATTAAATACCAAGTCCCAATAGGTTAGGCTTAGGCACTGGTTTGTGTTCATTTTCAATACATAATTGTTCTGCACCACAAAAGTCAAATGTGTGTCTGTCTCAGTTGTGTCAAATAGGAAAGCAACTGTGACAAGCACCAGGATGTAACTATAGCGTGCTGCATGTTTGAATATGTAATGCTAACTTGTGCTTTGCTTTTTCTGTCTGTCCAGGTAAGTTTGAGGAGAAGGAAGATCGTGTGCCTAAACTGGAGCAGCTCAACTCCCTGGGGTTTATGTGTACATTGAACCTGGTCCTCAACAAGAGGGAACTGATCAAGATGGAACTGCTGCTGCTGGAGACGTTTGGCTGGAACCTGTGCATGCCTACGCCGGCCCACTTCATTGACTACTACCTCCACGCCTCCGTGCAGGAGGGTGACCTTTACAATGGCTGGCCCATCTCCACCCTCTCCAAGACCAAGGCTTTCATGGACAAATACACACACTACTTCCTAGAGGTTTCTTTGCAAGGTGGGTCGAGAGACTAATATGATGCGTATTGAGCTCAGACTTTTGAGAGCTTGAGATGACTTTGAGAATTTGTATGGTGTGGCTTTGCAGTAGGCTAGTAGTATGGATAAGTGCAGGGGTCGACATTATAAATGGCCCGACTGGCCCCAATGGCTTGCAATACACGTTCGGACCACCAGATGGCCCGGTGGGCTGGCCCGGTGGGCCAGTAGGCCTCAAGCCATCTAGCTTTCTTATATATCTATGGCTCTGTCCAGGGGCGGATTGGCACATATTTTCCCACCGGGACAATTTTGCCTTTGACAGGCCACCCTGGGGGGGCAGCTGGTTAACCAGATGTAACTCTTTGAAAGCGTAAAAAATGAAACCAAATGGACCCCTGCGGGTCCATTTGGTTTCATTTTTTTTGCCACTAGTGCATTTTGGATCTTGTCCAGGCTATTAGGTGGCGCAGGCCACCGGGGAAACTCCCTGTACTCCAGATGGCCAATCCGCCCCTGGCTCTGTCTAATGAAACGCTGTGGCTGGCTGCTGCCAGACCTCGCTCGGCGCTTAGCCTCGATCTCCAGGCTTACATCCACGCTGTGAAATGAACTGCCGTGCACGTCGCTTGTCAAAACTAAAACCGAGTCATAGTGGGACAAACGTGTTTGACATTTTTAGCGCTATAAACTCCGCCGCCGCGTCCTCCTCTGTCCACACTAGCATGGCTATTGGGCGAAGTTTGCCATGCGCTAACGTATCCTCCTCCTCCTCTTCCTCATCATCATAAATCATAATACCAGACGAACTTAAAGGGGGTTCTCCGCCGCGAAAAGTCA
This sequence comes from Benthosema pterotum, assembly GCA_039105355.1. Lineage (NCBI taxonomy): Eukaryota > Metazoa > Chordata > Actinopteri > Myctophiformes > Myctophidae > Benthosema > Benthosema pterotum. The sequence goes on from CM076984.1 coordinate 40,474,288, forward strand.
CAGATCATGCAAGTTCATCTTCTTTCTTAATAATAAAAAACAGCCCAGTTGATTGTTCAGATCAGAAGTGGAAACGACGAGTGTTGTAGATTATGCGTGTGTGCACGCATGTAGAGCCATGCGTGCAGACCACGACGCGTTGTTTATTGATTATTAAGTCTAATATTTATTTGTATTGCCTTTTTAAAAGGAGCATACATAAATGTATAGGATAGGTAGGCCTATCATTTGTCTACCAATATGAATGTAGGCCCATATTAAATTTACGGTAGGCCTATTAAAAATACTGGAGAGGCTAGTTATAAATAAATAAATAAATAAATATCCAGTTAACCTCCGGTTAGTCCTGTCAGCTAGTCGGCAACAAAATTAACCGTTACTGACATCCCTAATAAAAATACAAAAAAAGGAAAAAGGGCGATTCCCCTGGGCCAGTGATTTTAATGGTGGGGCCAGTGATTTGGACAATCCACTGGCCCGAAGGGCCAGTGCCAAATTTCCCTTAATGTCGACCCCTGTATATAAAGACTATATCACAATATCACAGTCATATCACGGCACCCCAACTACACAAGACATGTCAGATCTATGAACAAACTAAAACAAAATGTTTCATAAAAAATAATGATGGTGTATTAGAGTTTCACTGGGGAAAAAAGCTTTTTGCACTGTATTCTGGTGGAGAAAGAAAGCTGGGTGTGTGCCAGTTGAGGTTGGTTAAGACAGTCAGAGAGAATTGTATATACGTAGTTAGAGAGCAAGTGTGTGTGTTTACATGGTTTAGATGCGTGGGTTTACTGGGATATATAGTAAGAGAGTCTTGTTGGTTGAGACAGCAGAGGTTATAGCTAGAGAGAGAAGAAAGGCTCAGAGATTTTGTAGTTCCACAATGGACAGATTGTGTACTATTATGAAGGCCGTAATGAGTCAAATAATCCATCCTTGTCTTTTCTACCTTTGCTCCAGATCATGCCTTCCTCACATTCCGTCCGTCTCAGGTGGCAGCTGCGTGCGTGGCAGCATCTCGTATTTGTCTCCAGATCACTCCGAGCTGGACCACGAATCTGCACCTCCTCACGGGATACACCTGGGACCACCTCAGCCAGTGCATTGAACTCATGTTGCTGTAAGAAGAACACACAACACATATTCCATCACCTCAATCCTCACACGCACACGCATGCAAAACAGGTTCCGCGTTTAGGCAACATACCGTACATTCATCCTGATTATGCATTTGAATGAGACGTCCTGTGTAATTACTAACCTGTCACTCTTCTCCCATCCACAGAGCTCATGACAACGACGTTAAGGAGGCCAACAAACCCAAGTCCAGCACTCTGACCCGGCCTTCCGCTCAGCAACTTCTGACCCCTCACCTCTCCCCGGCCGCTCTCCAGAGATCTTCCTCCTCGTCAACCGCGTCCACCCCCCAGCAGCTGCTCTTCCAGCCGGACACCTTCCCACATCTCTCCCAGCATTCCCCCTCCCTGTCCCATTTCCACGTGCTAGCTGAATCGCAGGCTTTGGGGCCTGTGGTGAGCATGCCTCAGGACTTCCTCCAGAGCCACAGGATGGGTCTGCTGAACGGCACTTCCTCCATGACTCCCGGGGGGACGTTGCCCTCCTACCCAAGCCTGAGCTCCAGCCTCGGCCCCGGTGCCGGAGCGCTGCCACTGCAGGGTCCCATCTCTGTGCAGATGGCCCTGGCGGCCGAGCCACGCCACTGCCTGTCCATGGCGTACAGCGGGGCTTACCTGGGGTCACACCACGGCTTCACAGCGGGGTGCTTTGACAGGTGACGCCAGGGGGGGGAGAGGGAGAACAAACCTCAACGGGAGCGCACTGCCTTGTTTCCGTCCCCCTTTCCTCCTCCTCCCCCTCCTTCTCAGCCTCACTGGCTCTCCGACTTTCTCTCTCTCTCCGTTGGTTCACTGCCTCCGCCCGCAACGACCAACCATGCTTCTTCTCTCTCACATAGACACCTCAAACGCAAGCAGAGGTCCAAAGGCAATGTGGATCCAGTCGAAGTCATCACGTTGACGTGACAAAAAAAATGATAAGACATTGTCAGATCGAACCACAGAGAGACGTTTCAAAGACATTAATGTGTCATGCTTTCTTAACTGTGTTCTGTTTCTGGGATACTACCGCTATCACTGTGATCGTAGAGCACACAGAAACCGTGCAGTCTCTGTGATCAAAATGTCTCTTAATGAAATCATACCTGTAACACAAGAGACTAGCCAGTAAACAATGATTATTAAACCTCTGTTTGATAGAGGTTGAAGCTAAAATACAAGACTTTTTCTTTTCTTTTCTTTTTTAAGCTGACTTGCTAGTGAACAAAGAGGCTATGTCACTTCAATGTGAGTGAATGCAAAGTTATGCCACCTGCATGTCAACAAACATGGAGCTAATGCCTCTTGTCTCTGACGGAGCTACACGGGCCTCTGGAAATTCCTCCGCCATAGAAGCCCTCAGGGGGGGGCAAAGAATTCATTGTTGTGCTCACAGCAGGACAGCAGGGGGAGGACCACCATTCTGATGTACCTGCCATGTTTAGATTTTCATTCTCCCTCCTCACCTTTGTTTCCCTCTCCCATCTCCAAAGTGTGTGTGTGCGTGCGTGCGTGCGTGTGTGATGCTCGTGCCCACAGGCCTTGTCAAACTAAAGCTTTGATTTTATTGTTTCCAGCACCCCTCAAACATGTAAAAAAAAAAAAAAAAAGAGGCTGTGATTGGACAGCTGTGGTATCAGGCTGTGATTGGACAGCTGTGCTGAGAGAGATGTCACCATTGGCTGTGTATATAAGAATTGCTGCTGCCTTTTTATGAACTCTTTGGTTCTATTGAGCTCTCGGTTCTAAATGGACTCTTGGTTCTTTGTCTGTGTCGAATGACTCCAATGTTTACAGGAACCGTGAAGTATCAGGGACTTGAACAAGATTACTTGAATATAATGCCATTGAAACGTGCCGTAGCTTTTATTTATGATACTTTTTTTGTATTCACTTTTACATATTTACATAGTTTAGGCTGGGTTTTTGTTTTTTGTGCCACAGTAGAAATACACCATGACTAAATGGAAATGTTTTCCTTTCATCTCTGAATCATATGCAACCAACTGTTGTGTATTCAAGCTCAGGTCTTAATGCTAATCCAACGGCATTCTCATTACTCTATCTTATTGAGTGTGCTTTATTTAAGGGGGCTACTAATATGACAGCCATGGGGTCTGGCATGTCTCCTCCTCCTCAACAGGACCATTTTGCTGCTCAGTGACTGACTGGCTGCTTAGTAGAAGAGAAACAACAAAAAAACTGAACAGTCTATTTGTATCATAGTGGAATGGCCTTGTGGTGAACAACGCAGACATCTGTAGTCGCTCCTCAGTAATTGCTTCCCAGATTTCTAAAGCTGCAATTCCCAATCTTCCACTTCCTGTCAATGTATAAACACAACCAGATTCCCAGGGCTGGTTGCAGGAGTGGTTGCCGGTTACCTTGGCGATAACCTAAAAAGATAAGGAGAGCTTCACTACTTTTGGACCAAATGATGGGAACTTTACCATTACTTGTTGGATGGTACCTAAACTTAACTGTGATCAGCTGGAATGTCAATATTCTGGACTATTTTTCTCAACACTTAGGGTTGCTGTGGGCTTCAGTTCCTACCATGTTAGTGCCTTGACCCCTTGAAATCCTGAGGCTGGCTATGCCATCAGTAATGACATTAGCGTTGGACACTTCAAACGTGTGCCATTTAACACTGTATGAAACCTGCTGAGGATGACACTGTAATCCTTTTACTACAATACTGACTAATACAGATTGCAGACTGACACTAGACCACTCAGTTCTGCATATGTCAGGAATCACCCAAACTGTTCTTACCCAAACATCTGTATGTTTTTCTACCACTGTAAGTATGATAAGACACTATGCCTTCTGTTTTGTTGACTTTGTTGTACAGTTTTGTTATATTTCAACATTCCCTTTTTTTTGGAGTGCATTGTTAGTTTTAATTTCAAGCTTTACCTGTTATGATGGATTATCAATGCTAGATTTTGTTTTTAGAATTCAAGTTGGGGTTCCCTCACTGCTCATAAGGGCAACTTCTTACTGAGGTCTCAAAGGTGCAATATGTATTTTGACTTTTGTGTGTTTTATATTCTTGTTTATATAACCCTCATTTGCCATCACTGTCTTGTACACCACTGGTTAATCTCTTATAAGTTATTTCTGAAACCGTGTGATTTGCTGTAAATTGCTTTCTGCCATTTGACCATATTCACATGATGGCCGTTTTGCTATATGCCATATTTGTGTATGTGTAGAAAGGGCAGTGAGAATATGATGTAAGAGATCAAGAAGGGAATCTAATGATTATAAAGCGGCTTCCATGTGGATCTCATACTACATTTGGCCACCTGGTGACGTCATCTGACATATCAGGGAGAATTGGTGAATTGGTTTCAGTTCAATCCAAGCAAGAATTGGTTTCAGTTCAATCCAAGCAAGAAATAGCAAAATGTAAGTTAAATAAAATAATTCAATGCGTATGGCCAGTAGTTTGTGAGATTACCGTAGCTTTGGACAAAGACAGGCCCTGTTATAGACTGTTACAAGGCCACACTATTAAAATGGATTGTGAAATTGGTCAGTGAATGTTGCATATTGCAGCCATTTCCATTGAGTGCTAACTATAGTTTTGTACATTTGTCTATTTGCCGTTAAAACCAAACATTTTACTCGCCATGTTTTTATATTTTTGTAACAACCTGTAAGCTTGGTTTAATGTGACACTGAATGATAAAGGGAATACTTTTTTTTATCAAATGTGCCATGGCATAAAATAAAATAAATGAACTGGATTGTGTGTGTTTGTGGATTCACTGCAGTGGTCCAGTTTGGCAGCTGATGGGGAGTCAACAGCAGTAGTGATAAGTGATCACTACTGCTAGTGATAAGGTCCCTCCAACCGTGACGACACACCAACAAACGCAATAATGGTGCACAGCCTTCATTAAAACCAAAACTCTGCAACTCGTTCCATTTGTGCCCTGAGATAAGCCATTTATATTTAATTTCCACATTTGTAGCCATGGGTAGGAATTGTAAATTAACAAGTAATGGCACTTAGCGGATTGTGCACAGACTAATTCTTATTCATAATTTGGACATGGAAATGCTAATGTTAGACGAGGCTGGGAAAGGAATTAATTCAACTCCTCTCTCCGTGCCCTCTTGGGCCACACACACACACAACACACACTATCTGTTCTATGCTGTTTCGTTGTATGTAGAAATCTATTCATCACTTCCCTCAGCAACAGTGTTTTCTTTTTCTCAAACGCAAACATACTCATTGAGATCCCATCAAACAGTATGTTCTTATGACGTCTGGCTGACCCCATCCCTCCCTCAGTGTTCAACAGCTCGCTGGAACCTCACAACAATACAGACTGTCAGCTCTGTTCTCAACACAGTGGAGTCTTAACATTACATGTATATGATGCAGCTTAACAGATGAGTGCAAATGTTTTTAGCCATCTTTAGTCAAGATATAAAATGAATTTAAAAAAAATGTGGATGTGTTGACAACTTGCCAATCCCATTGAGCACAGATCTAAAAAGAAATGTCTACAAAAAGGTCTAAAAGTAAAAGTTTTTGGGGTCTAATCTTAGATTAGATGTTGATTAGATGTCTTGATTAGATCTCTAATAAACATCTAACTTAGATTAGACATTAGACATCTAATCAACGTCTAATCTAAGATCAGACCCCTAAAAAACTTTCACTTTTAGACCATTTTAGACACTTGTGCTCAGTGGGATGTTACAAGTCAAAATAGCCATACAATGTTACTCCATAGACCTTACATCCACAACTCGCCTTACAGGTTCCAGTGCACGCTAAGTTGGTTTAGTCTTATTTATGGTAACTCTCAAGTGACAACTTAGTCATGTATGAGGGGGATAGGAAAGTTAAGAAGACTTATCAAACTGCCCATCTGTGTCATGTGGCTGTGGGGGTTGGAGAGAAGGGAACGATGCAGAGCTGGGGGGGCGTCAGTCTGGTAATGGATCATTCTCACATTCTCCCAGCAGCCTTTGTTTGTGGAGTTAAAGAGGCAGGGTGCTGCTTCCTTTTAATTTGACTGCAGGGGAGTGTGGAAGGCTGTGTGGGGGGTGTTGTGGAGGGAGGCCTCACTTTGCTGTTGTCGATATGGTGGGCTGGCCTGCCTACAGGCTTTAAAGGCTCAGAGGGATTCTGATCCAAGTTATTGTGCTGTGATCTTTGACTTAAATAAAGTAGCATGACAGTGCAAAACATACTTTACAAGTAACATACTTGCATTCAAAACTTTAGTCATTATGTATCTCATTTCAGAATCCTATCATATATCAGGTAATTTATTTATTAGCTATAAATAAATGCAGCGAGAAAATGGATGAATATTTCCCCTGTAGTGGAGTGGAAGTAATATATACAGTAAAGAGTATGAAATTAAACACTTAAGGTCCTAGTTCCTACTAGCAGATTTTAGGTAAGTCCACATCACCAATGCAACTCCTTGCAACATCTCGCAACATGCAACCAGCCATCCCCAATGATAGTTAGGAGTTGCATGGGTGTTGAATGGCCGCATAACAAAAATAGCTAACTGTACCTCAGTAATTGGAATTAAATATCTCTGTCACACACACACGCACGCGCGCGCGCGCGCGCACACACACACACACACACACACACACACACACACACACACACACACGTTACATGTTATATATACACACATGTTACTGTGTATATATACTGTATATATTCAACAATTCAGACTAGCAGGCTAAAATTATGTAATTTCTGACCATTTTTAAAAACATTTTGAATAGTTCAAATACCCAGTCTACTCAGTGTAGATTGAATAGCTGAACTATTGTACTATGATTTTCAAAATAATAAAATAAATAATAATAAAAAAAACAAACAAACAGAAGTTTACATTTACTGCCATATTTCTTTCTTTCCTTTTTCTTTCTTTCTTTTGCATCAGTCAGACTGCTGTCCTTGAAACACCCCACTCTTGAAACAGTGCAAACAGATACATCATCACAATAAGGCATCTCCTGTTATGACTTGAACTGGAACTGAGGGCTGAAAACTGTCTTCATGATTTATTACAACACTGGACAATAGTATTGATCCTGACCTGAACCACTCCAAAGAAATCTCTGTGGTTTATCAAATTGGGGTTAGCCGCTGGTTTGAGTGTGCATTGCAAGTAAAACAGTGTACCCGCCTGGCGAAATGGTGGAATTACACCACTTAGTTTAATTTAACTTCACCCTCTGATATGTTTAGTTAGCATATTAATATATATTAAGTAATAAACAAAGTATTGGATAAGCAACATGAACATTGATGTGGACAGATACCCATTTTTTGCTGCTTCTGACCTTACAGATGAAATGTACAAGATGACTTTCTTGTTGATTATCGCACCTGTATAAAAACAAATTATATTTTATTGATTTGAACATTATTAAATTACTTCTGGTAAAGGAAATAGTCCACTAGATTATACAGTTATACAGAAGTGCATGTTGTTTGAGTGAAAATGTGAAATTCCCTCGCTGTGCACCTGAGAATGAGAGCAGTGCACCACTGACCACTGTACCACAGTCCATTTTAAGTTGAGCCTTTTAGTTTAGCCTAGTTGGGTCCCATCCTGTGCAATTTTGGGAAACCCTGTAGAAAAGTAAATGGATGTAACACTCTGAGACTTACAGAGTACATTAAATGCCTTTAATTACCTTTATTATTATTATTACCCTTATTTTTATTATTACCCTTATTTTTATTCTTATTATTATGAACTGTGAGCTCGTTGCATGCTCCATCATGTAGGCCAGGGGTTTTCAACCTTTTTGATGCCAGGGCCCACCATTTATTCAGAATTTGAGCCATGGACCACCACTTGAGTACTTTTTAGCCCCACAGACCCCAAAACTAAAGATTTCTTTTGCTTTTGTCCATCTTCAGATGATGAATATTTTAACTCTTGAGAGTGTAAAAATGAAACCAAATGGACCCGCAAGGGTCCATTTGGTTTCATTTTTACGTTCTCAAGAGTTACATCTGGTTAACCAACTTAGCTGGGGAGCACCTGGAACCCTCTCAGGGACCACTGGTGGTCCCCGGACCACCTGTTGAAAACCCCTGATGTAGGCTAATAAACCACAGAATGCTATTGACCAATCACAATCAACCATTCAACCATGTAATAGCACCTCTGCAGTGCGGTTGGTGGACTCCCTACTCTTCACTGATAGGGTTAGGTGGAGGACACCAAACTCCTGACCCACACAATAATCCAGGCCTTGCACCTGGACTATAGGTTGATAATGTAATATGGTTAGGCTATAAAGATTAAAAGTTTAGCCATCATTAATGTTGCTTGCGATTTAAGTTTAAAAATAATCAAAAATATAGCTGCAAGCAGCGACAAAACGGCTCAAGCCATAAAAGACAAAAGCTACATGCAATATGCACAATGTTCTATAGAAACAATGAATGCATTTGGATAGCGTTCTGGAAGAATGTAGGCCGTGCAAACGCTGGCCTATAGCTGACACAGCTCAACGCTCAGTCTCGTGTTTGGCCAGAAATTATATATATTTTATGTTTATGGCAAAACATCAGAATGTCACTGCACTGAGAGACATGCAGCTGCTGTATACACTTTTCCTTCTCCACCAGAAGGTTGTCATGCAAGAATCACTTTTTGTTACGTCCACAAATCAGCCATACATTAACAGGGTCCAGATTTTTTCAGGGTCATGTTCCGGGCTTGTATTGTTAATTGATTGAATAATGGAGACAATGTCAGGCGTTGTCTGTCACGCTGCACTCCCACAATGAATGAAAATGTGATTTCAAGTGGGAGTGGTTGCAGGCTACAGAAACCGTTGATATTGAATTGCTGAAATCAATAGTGGATAGAGCGCATCAAATAACTCATTCATTTGGAGATCTGTTCTTCCCATGAACCATGTCTACCGTATTGCTGAATTTCGTGGAAAACAACAGAACAGAACTGCCAAAACTGTGAAAAATGGCCTAATAATTAGTGCAAAGTACAAAAACAATAGTGGGATTTCACCCCTTCTGGCTTGACCCTAATAAGCTATGGTCGAGTACACATTGCTTGAGGGCGTTCACGGTACAGCAGGCCTGCTGTTCCTGCATGATGATGTCTACACAAGAATGCTATGACGGGCACTTGATGTCACATGTGGGGAGCACAACTGAAACATGGACCACTATGGAGACCTTCCGCAGGTCACAGTTACAGACAACATTAGAGAAAGAAGGATGAGACTGGTATCATGCCACATGTGTGTTAAGCAACCAAAACTGTAGCAAGCAAAAGCAAACTGCCGCTGTGGGTGCCAATCCAAGCCATACAAGGTTAACGCACAACCTACAGTATGTAGAGCATAGAACAATTGGTACTATTCGAGGGCCAGAGCCTCCGAACTGTGTCTCAACACACAGGGCACCGGTTTATGACGACATCCCAGGAACAGCAAAAGTAATTTTCCTTCAAAAATCCTGAATGTCCCTTAATAACAAGATAAATGCAAAGATGAAACTGCTTGCATTCAAAACTGATTGCATTATTAAAGCTCAGTTTCCTGTTCTATGATCCTCACAAGCATGCTTTCATAGTAAAATGACAAAGAATTGGGTTGAGAAAGTAAAACAATTAATTCCATTCATGATGTGTGCAACATACCAGAGGGCCAGTTTCTAATAGTAATTAAATATCTTCCTGCAGGCCAAAGATAAATCATTCACAGGCCTGATTTGGCCCCCGGGTCTTGAGTTTGACAAATGTGCTTAGTTTGCTTCATTTCACAATAAGCTTCCAAAAGTATGCCAATAACAGGTGAACGTAGAAATTATAGGACGGAAATGACCTAAACATACAGCCGTAACAGTCCTGATGTCAGGGATTTGCATTTTTTGAGAGAGGGGTCAGGGCATTCCTCACTGGAGTTGCAGCGCTGTAAATGGATAATTAATTTCCCTGGTTGTTTTGAAAGTGTGTGGTATCAGATCATTATTCTTGCTTCCTCTTGTGTTGTTTGTGGGAGTCGATAACCTTTTTGAGGCAGTTTGTCAGGTATGTGGTAGCCATGCATCGCATGACGCATAATGACAGTATATGTTTCAGGACTAGGGATATGGTAGGGCACAGAGGGCAAAGCCCCATTTACAATTGTAAATGTCAATCTCAATTTGAATTGCTTAACTCTGTTTATACCTGGGACCACCCTAGAATATCAAGATGGGTTGCAAAAAGATGGGTCATCATGGGCCTTAGACTCAGGAGTAATCAAATTAGTCCTTTGTTTACTTTACTCGTTGCCATGCTTTCACCTGCCAGTTTGTTGTCAAGAATACAGTCAAGATATGTAAAATCTAATTTGTTGGAAATTACTGTCACTAACTCTGACTTTGAAATAATTTACATTTACATTACTAAGAGTATGTTTGGAATCATGCATCCAACTTTATCTCCTAGATAGATGCTGTAATATAGTAAAAGCCATTTTTTATTTATTTATTTGTTTGTTTGTTTTTACACAAACCTCCCAGATAGCAAAATGCATTGATTCAACGTTGCATTGTGGTTAGATAACCAAAATTCAACGTTGAATCAATGGATTTTGCTATCTGGGCTGGCATCATCCTCTTACATCCATCACTCCTGTTTACTCAGTAATGCCAAGCCTGCATGGGTGACAAGGCATTTTTTTTGTTGCACCCTCGTTTTTTAGAATGTACTCCCTCCCCAATGAAGTACACACACACACACACACACACACACACACACACACACACACACACACACACACACACACACACACACACACACACACACACACACACACACACACACACACACACACACACACACACACACACACACACACAGTTAAAGACAACTTTTATTGTTTGTGATTCTTGTATTGTTATATCTGGAGGCTACATCTTTTATCATACCAATGAACTCAACCTCTCCCCCAAATGACATTCCTGTATTTCAACTTTGTGTCAACTCATCACCCCACCTCCCCTTCTAGTGACATTCCTGTATTTCAGGATTGTGTCAACTCACTACAACCTGCAGATGGCACAGTATTATTATCAATAGCAGATGCCCATTCACAGCCAATCACAACTCCTCTCGTCCACATTACTTTCCCCCTCCTTGTTCCTCTCCTCTCGCTGTTTTGAGTTTGCTGCTTGTTCCAGAATAAAACGAGACTTATCTCTTTTCCCCATCAGAAATGTGGATCTACGTTGAGATCGACGGGGAGGACATGCTGCTGGGACTATAATGACTTCTGTAAACCGCGCGTGTTGTTATAAAGTCGACAGAGAAGATGTACATATGGCGATTGTCTTTTTTCGCCATGATTCTGGGCATACTGTGTTGTTATTTGACAGACGTCGGACGCATACTGACCCAGTACTTGCTGTGCATTTTGTGTTGTCTTTCAACTCCTCTGATTTTTCCACAAAACAGCTGTCGGGAGAACAGCAGCACCCAAACCGACGATGATGATGCGGTTGATGAAAAAGCAGCCCAGGTAATCAAACTGTTACTGTAGGATGTTATGGTGTTTCTGTTTAAAGTTAGCCGAGAATGGCCGCATTCCACACATTGCATATTAGCTATGCAGTGTATGGAATGTAAACATCAGTCAGTCTAGCTGTTTAATATCAGCATGGCGTTACTCTTGATTGACTATGATTATATAACTGGCCTACATGGACTTTATACAGTATGTCTACAAAACATAGGCTAATTGGCCTATAGCCTGTGTTGATTCTTTTTCATCTCCATGGTTTTGTGAATAAATGCAGTGCAATGTGTAAACCTTTGTTATTGTCTTGATTGATATAAGCAAGTGTACAAAAGTTCCCAGGTCCCCAGTTAATTGTAGTTTAATGTTGTTTGGAACCAAATAAGGGTCTGTAAATCAGTAACATTGATTTTTAAAAGTGGAATCTGAGAGATGCCATAACATGGGGGTTCATAGACTAATGCTTGTCAAACTGAAGGTGCTTGAAATTAATGATTGAAAAACACTGCTAGAGTTGGGGGTCCCTGGCATGTCTTTTCAAATGGGGGTACAAGAGGGGAGAGATAATAAGTGCCAATTTGGGGGTCCTTGACTTTTCCAAGTTTGGGAACCACTGTTAGCCTATGTGCACACACACTTCAGGAGAGTTGATGATGATATGTATGTATGACCATGTCAATAATAGCCTGAGGTGCATTTTCTTAACCTTAAACATCTGCTTTTGTAAACCAGCTTCAGGCTGGAGTTGTTTCTACAGAACTACCTCGGCTGAAGTTCCTAGGTCACTAGTAGTCATCATAGTAGGAATTTGCCAGACTAATCGAGAAGTTGGTCAACTTTAAACCAAAACAACAATAATACGAAATAACAACGATTAACCATTAAAAGCCCCAAAGTTACCTGACCTGTGTACAGCTTTACCCCCTCCCCTTCATATATCTCTAGTCATTTTTTTGACAAAAATGTGAGCTTGTAGATTGGCTATCTTTGTATAATGTTGAAGCAATTCAACTATTAAGGGATAACCCTGATTCTTACTGTGTATCTCTTCTTACTGTGTGATTCTTACTGTGCTCTCTAAATGAATTGAATGAATCTTTATCTCCCTCTCTCTCCTCATAGGCGAACAGTGTGGGGGATGAGAATTCTGATAGCCCTGATGGAGAGCCTACAAATACAAGTACATCAATGGTACTGGAGTATCCTCATGTTAAGAAGTCTCTTCAGCAAGGTGGGGCTATTAGCAGCAGCTTTTAGAATTTTGTTTTTGGTGTACAGTCAATATTTGTCATGTCTGTAATATAAGGTCAAACACTGGTATGTTTTTACCCTCAGATTGTTCAGTTAAATTGAATTATGCTTTTAGTTAGGTTATCCTGAACAGATATGCAAATGCTACATCAGAGTAAATGCCACGAATTTGGATTTGTGCCATTTACGCCGATGTACCATTTGCATATCCGTGCAACGTTGAATTGCTACTTAAAATATAGTGCAAAGAAAACTTCCAAGTGCTGCCAAATTAAATTCATAATCACTCACAGAAAAAGAACCAAAGTAAACAACATAGATTAACTAGCGTCTATGATAAACAAAAAATAAAGTGACATGAGGAAGCCGTTTTGTTTTGTTTTGTCAGCAATCTTTGTTGTTTTGAGATGACACATTTGAGCGGGGTCGTATGCTGTACAGAGGCAGCTGCACACAGATCATATTACATCATCTGGGGAGAAAAAAAGCTCCACCCCATCTATAGGAGAGTTTCACTCTGGCTTGTGCAGAACAGGAAATAAACCATCTAGGCAGTTTGCGTGTCTGGCAAGGCTCAGTGGTTTTGTTTCACTGTTGAGAAAAAGAGGTCTAGACTGTTTTGTACCAGGAACCACCTCTGATGATCATTTACAATGTACAGTAAACAATGTTGACCGCTCTGCGTTTCTTCCAACTTGCAACCTGCTCAAAATGGTTGTTACTCCAGTGAGTGAGTGTGTTTATCCTAATGGCTCTCCCTTGGTGCTGAGTCTGCAATCACATAATTTACACTGATGTCTCTGAGATTTTATTGGAGTCTTGATATACAGTATCTTTGGAGTTTCGATTTAATTAAGTCTAAATTAAGACTATAATTGTGTTCATTTACTAATGCGTGTGTGTGTGTGTGTGTGTTCATGTCATGACCACCATGGGACCAAATAATGTGTTTCCAATTTTGTACAAAAAGGACCAAATGGTTTATTTCAAGTTAAATAAATACTGAGGATTTGGCAATGTAGAATTGGTTCCACCAGATTAAAAAAAATAGATATCAGATAGGGTCAATAATCTAATTCATATTAACCCTTAGTGTACTGAACGCGTTTTGGTGTTCTAAGCATTATGTTTTAACTATTGAAAAATAGCAGATCTACAAGCTCATAGCGCGCCACCGAGTGGCGCGCTATGAGCTTGTATCTCTGCTATTTTTGAAAAATCGTGAAAACGTGGTGCAAATCTTTGAATATTATGTTATTCAGAAACTAGAAATCTAGACAGGACACAATGGGTTTAAGTGAAGTTATGAACTGTATTGAATCCAGGTTGTGGTCTTTCCCCTCCAGTGATTGAGTGTGCGTACACCCAGCTGGTCCTCCCATGGTACTGTGTCCCTGAGCTCCGTGAGGACCAGCCCCTGCACCAGGCGCTGAGCAGAGAGTTCAACTTTGTCATAGATCAAGTCATCTTCAGGGCCAAAGACCTGGATGTCTGTGAGGCCTCGGTTGGTTGCATTCGCATCTTGACGCAGCACTTGCACAATGCCAAGCAGTCTGACAGGTGAGACCATTCAGATAGAATACACATTACTCAAGTACACTTTTTGTCCACCAATGCTTTATACATCCATTATCGTTCGGAGGCAAATATTGTACTTTTTATTTCACTACAATTATTTGAATACCTTACTTATTAGTACATGAATCTACGTAAGGAGTAGATCCATGTTATTACAAAACATAGCTGTTTGAGTTTGTAGGTCAGCTAACATATAGCTGACTTAACTCACAATGCAGTATGTTCATGTTGTGACCTTGTAGTTCTGCTATTTTCAAAAGCTTGCAGTTTTTGATATTTTCTAAAGATTTTGATTTTTGGGAAATGGGACCTTCTGTGCAATGTAATGAGTACTTTTACTTTTGGTACAAAAAGTACAAAAACACTTTAAAGGCTTGAATACAGGACCTTTACATGTAACAAGTATTTCTACGTAATACTATTATTTGTTACGTTTAATGAAGTAAGATATCAGGGTACTCCTTCCACCACTGAGACCAGGCAGATGCTGAAGGCGCTTTGGGCTCGGACTACTGTGCTCAACTCTATAAACCTCTTATTGTTTTTTTATCATCTTCCATGAATCATTCACTTACTGTAAGGACTTGTCTTTTATTGGCTTGTATCTTTTGAACTACGGCACACACTGAAATACTAATGGATGATTACATTCTAAGTGTTTGAATGTTTGAGTCATCAGATAACAATAATTATAGACTTTATTTATATAGCTAGTATGGAAAAAAGTTACAAAAGTGCTTTATATAAAAAATACAAATGAAATAAATAATATAAATGCTCCTGGACAAAACCAAGCAAGCAATAACAAAATGTCCTAGCCCTTGGTCGATGCTGTGTTTGTATTCTTTATATGGAAGGACATTACGATAATGTAGCCCATCGCTGTAATAAAATAGTCTAGTCTAGAGGTTGTGCTGCTCCTTTTGTACAACTGACCATAAATGGTTTGAACTGACCAAACTCCTATCCTTAAGCACACTCCCTATTGTGCAGGAGAATCCAGCCAGTAGTTTTTGAGATGCCATCATGATCTGTTAGACTCTAAGGACTCTCACTGGGAAGCCTCCTGGTTCAAACCCCAGGATGCATGTCAAAGTGTCCCTGAGCAACACACATAACAGGTCCTTGCTCCGAGCACTCATGATCATCTTAGCAGCCAAGCTGGATGAAGCATAAACCGAATTGATTGATTTATTGAAAGTTTTTTCTACAGTCTTGTTTCCATTGTGTACCTTTTGTGGAAAGGGAACAGGGAGCGGCAATACAAAAGACAAAAAAACTAAATACCTTTGTATTTTGCCATGCCGCCCTTCCTTTTGGGAATTGGGGCAGGAGACAAGAAAAAGAGTAAATCAATAAACTAATCAATCATTCTGGTCATGTTATTGGCCAACAACCCCAGGCCGGTGAAGTGGGCAGGGAGAAGACGAGTTTTTGGTTGCGGGTTTTCACTTTCACAGCTGTAGAGTTTCTTCTTGAGCCTCATAAAAATGCCAGTATATGAAGATGTACAGGCATTGTCAAATTTACAGTCTACCAGAGCTTTATCTAAAAGGTTGGATATTATGAGATAGAAAGTGTGACTTACTTTTGAAACTACATTTAGTGCCATACTTTATCCTGAAGTCTTGTCATTCTAAATATACCCTGCCTAGGAAAGTAATGGATTCCTTGGCTGTAACTTCAAAGTTACCTACCACTATTGTAAACGCAGGAAACTTCTTCCGTCTGGGATTAGTCACAAAGTGAATGGACTAAATTTGCCGAGATGAAGAGACAGTTTGCTGTCTACTGGCCAGACAGATTCTAACAGACGAATGTCCCATATATGAATGTCTACCTTAGATACAATTATTGACAATACATTTTATTTGATCATGCACTTACCGTAATTTCTGGACTATAAGCCGCACCTGAATATAAGCCGCACCAGCTAAATTTGGGGCAAAATACTGATTTTTCCATGTATAAGCCGCACCTGACTATAAGCCGCACAAGACAACAAGCTTCATGT
This sequence comes from Benthosema pterotum, assembly GCA_039105355.1. NCBI lineage: Eukaryota > Metazoa > Chordata > Actinopteri > Myctophiformes > Myctophidae > Benthosema > Benthosema pterotum. The sequence goes on from CM076984.1 coordinate 40,490,797, forward strand.
TTTCAACTTTTTGATCCCAGGGCCCACTATTTATTCAGCATTTGAGCTACAGACCACCATTTGACAACATTTCCACCCCACAGAACCCAAAACTAAAGATTTCTTTTGGTTTTGTCCACAATTCCAGGATGGAACAGGCAAAACATCAGAGATCAAAATGACCATGACTTATTAAGTGGTGCTAATTTAGATGGTGAATATCATAACTCTTGAGAGTGTAAACATGAAACCAAATGGACCCGCAAGGGTCCATTTGGTTTCATTTTTACGCTCTCAAAGAGTTACATCTGGTTAACCAACTTTCCATCATTTATTCTGGAGGGCCCACCTGGAACCCTCTCAGGGACCACTGGTGGTCCCGGACCACCTGTTGAAAACCCCTGTTAAAAAAAAACACCTGTAAAAATCCATAGATTGGCCGCACCGTTGTATAAGCCGCAGGGTCAAAAGCATGTGAAAAAAGTAGCGGCTTATAGTCCGGAAATTACGGTAATTAACTCTTATTGTGTCAAGTACAAATATATTTGCAGTCAAATGTACCACAAATATATTTGCAGTACAGTAGGCACATAATTTCTCTGGGGATTTGACTACAAATATATTTGTACTTGGCACAATGGACACTTCTGCTTATTTGTTTCTACACTTAAATCATAGCTTTCTGCCATGAGAAAGACGTGAAAATCTGAGATTCAAATTTAAAATTAATGGAGGAAAAAAAGGAAAATTAAGGAATGTCCAAGTGCAACTTGTTTAAAATTGATTCTGAAATGTGTTTTTGGTTGGTGTTATCTTTAGAGAGCCTCTCTTCAGCTCCAGGGGAGAGGAGATGGCAGTTCTTAGGACTTTTTCTGAGGCGTTGGTACGTAACCTTTTCCCAGAGACTCTACGGGGACAAGATGTCAACCGCTGTGCCTTGAATGAGATCGTTGCCTTAAAGGGTAAGTGAGCACTAGAATGTCAACTTCACCAGCGTGATACATCTATTTCAGCAAACGTAATTTCATTGCATCCTCCAAAAGTCAATGAATAAATTAATTAATAAGATGTAAAGACAAGTAATTGACCAGAAACATTTCTCTATTCTTGTTGTTTTGTCTCATTACGCACCTGTTGTTTAAATAATTAACATTGCATAATTGAAATATGTGATTTAGAAAGTTTGGAAGAGAAAATTGACTGCAATGACTTACATAACCTTTAGTAAATAATTGTCTGTGCTTGGAGCACATATCCTGTTTTTACATTGGTGGTTCTTATCTACATTATGTGCTTTTATTGCAATTCTTTGGTGAAAAATGAAATCTTTCTGGGAATGTTGTCAGTAAGATGACCATGGAACCGGTTTTACAACCTGATTTTAAATGCTTGTTGTTAAAACATTAACATTCATACCAGCTGGACAGTCCTTTGTTTTGGTGACCCAGCAACAGTGTTTTGTACTTGCTTGTTGCTAGAGATTTACAATGCCCTACACACAGTACAGTACTGTACTATGTTTCACTACTTGTTATTATCCAGCCAGACCAAATTTGCATTAATGATTTGGAACTGATGCTGATATTGGTAAACATGTTCCTCCTTTACTGGCATAATTATGTGCTGATTCTTAAATGGAGAATTGGAATCTACACAAAATGCATCTTGAAGAGGTTCACATTTTATTTATTTGTAACCTACTTATCTGACTGTGCACATTGTCACCCTGGATAAGAGTGGCTGATATAAATGATTAAATAGTAAACGCTGTTGACATCTTCTGTTGTTACTACTGTTCTCCTGTCATGTTGAGCAGAGATAAATGTGAATGTGTCTAGCTTACAACTGGGATATATGTCATGTTTGTTGTTGTTGTCAGTTATTTGCGCATTTGCTTTCTCAGCTCTGGATCTGTTGGTTTCATGGCTGTCTGAACCGGACAATCTGAACCAGCTGGTGTTGAGTCAACTCGACAGCGTGACCTCCAAAGGCTCCGTAGAGGAGCTCTGCGGAGCCGGGGCAGAGCCTCTGTCTGAGTCCTCGCAGGAGGAAGATGAGGAAGAAGAGGAGGAGAGCACTGAAGCGTGAGTGGCTGTCATCCAGCTACAGTACTATCTGCTATCTGCCATAATACCAGCGAGCAATGCTTTTAGCATTGCACTTGTTTGTAACAAGTATCTTTTGTCCTTAAAGACAAGCCTGTGCCTGTCTTATGTTTGGGTAATTTTTAGGTATGCAGAGAGTGCAGAGGTTTCCACCTGCAAAAAGAGAAAACCCAGGAAGAAAGGTGTGTCTTTGTTTTATTTACACAGTCTAATATAACAGTGGATTTAATTTCACTAACCTTGTGGGACGGTAGATACAGCTGGGACAACACGGCATCTAATTTAGCCCTGTTTAATGCAGACCATGGCATCCTGACCAATCTCTGCAATCATTGTTGAGTCAGCACAATTTAGCATGGTTTGAGAAATGGTTCAGTGAGAGCTGAGCAAGCACACAAAGTTGTACTGTAATCTGATGAGTGTTGAACAGGTTGTTGTGAAGGCATTGTGACTCTTGTGGCTTTTATTAGCTTACCTCTCTGTGCATAGGAGCAGACCTTCAAATGACTTTATTCATCTCACTAGGGGCAATCTGTTTTTGGAAGTTTGTAAACAAGGAAATGCAATAACATGAAGACAAACGATAATTCCAAAGGGCTTAAGGTGGTATAAAATGATCTTAAACATTCCCAAAAGTCACAAGCTAAAAATAGTAGATGTTCACTACTATTCATAATAAATACATACATATTAAAACAAGAAAACATATAACGCTAGAGAGTATCATATCACACAGTGGAGATTTATTTGCTAAGTGAGGCCAGTCTCTGATGTTAGTCTATCCAAAGCGAGTGGCCGATCAAACATATTCTCCCTGTTTGCTTACATGTCTGTGCATTCGGCGTGCTTTAATTTCAGCCAACAAGCTGAAGGAAGGATGGACAAAAATTGTGGATAAGATGAAGTCCAAGAGAGCAAAGAAGAAGAAGTTGAAGAAGGTGGAACAGGAGTTAATGATGCGTGCCCTGGCCAGCGCTGAGTCTGACGGATGTAGCCGAGAAGGTTCTGTCCACAGCCATCTGGATTCCGATGATGTAGGAACATCTTTCTTTGTTATTCAGTCAGAATGTTTAGCAGGTAACTGTGGAAGCACATTTCCTCAACTGACAAAAGATAACCCTAGGGGGTTTTATTTCTCATTCGTCATGTCATGAATTCTTCTCACATTTGTGAGGGGGGGAAAAAAATCGGTTTGGAAAAAGTCATAACTTTGAGATTAAAGCTCCAATCCGGAACCTTTTCTAAAAAATAAAGTGCTATTATAACTAAACTGTATGGTGGAGAACCTCAGTAAAATGGTACTTATCTAAACCTAGTTCTAACATTATTCCTATTGTAAAAACAAAATAAAGAATACAAGAACCACTGCACAGAGTGGTTGGCGTGAGTACAGCTGGATGAGTTATGGGCGACGGTACCTGTTATATTTCAATCTCTACTTTTCCGTAGAGACATTTTGACCTTGGTCTTAAGTAGAACACCTACTGGCGTGAAAGTACAATTAATAGTACTGCCTCAAGCTTAAAAACATCATCTCCCCTGGCCAAGTGGGGATTGCCCCTTGGCTGAGGAGATTTGGTTTCTTTATGTGAGAGACCCGAGTTTACTTTGAATCCTGAGTAGGACTTAAAGGTTACGGATTGCAGCTTTAAAGCTCATAATGCACCGAACTGAGGTTGGAATTGCCAAGGAGGACAGAAAGAAAAAAAAACATACAATTCTGGACTTTTGTATTTGTATTCAGGAGTACTCCCAATGCTGTGGGAAAGCTGTAGTGATGATAGGTGTTTTTTCTAACCTAGATGATGCAACACATTGTTAACTTAAAGTCAGGTATTTTCAGCAAGTAACACCGCCACCGGGTATACAATACACTTGTGAAGTTCCTTCCACCATGGAATATAAGAAATTACTGCACTGAGTTTTGATTTCATAAAATCAGGCTCATGTGAACCACACGCAATTCACATTCTAATTGCACTATGTAACTTTACTCTTCTACCCCGGATTTGAACCATGTTTTCACCATTGAGCCCAGGCGCATAGCGTGGGCTAAAATTTTGACTGGGCCAATTAGAAAATCGAACACCCCCTCCTCCGATTCACCCCACACCCACACACTTGATATCTAGGCCTGTCGTCCATTGGGAAAGAACCATTGCAACATTCTAATAATTAATGCAGGAAAGACAAATCGCCTAACACCACAAAATATACAATATGCAAGTAAGCTATATTCAAAGCATTTCCATTTATTCTCAACATTTACAATGTCAATGCAGTGCACACTACAATGCAAGTGATGTTGATGCTTGGCGATCAGTTTAAATAACTGTGTTCTTGTCCTCGTCATCCTCCTCCTCCATGTTCCCACTTAGAGGGCTCAGTGAAACTGGTTTTGCCAAAATACTCATGTGGCCATTTGATAACAAAAGACTGATGGGGGATTTTATCAGATATTTGACCAATCTGGGAACTAATTTGTTACCAAGAAATGTCTGTATTTCCAATGGTGTCTGATAACACATACTAAAATGTTGGAAATTCAACTCCTGAACGAAAGGTTTGACTGTTTTTAGCCCAAAGAGTTGTATTCTGAGAAAAGATTAATGCTTGGAATTAATTTAGCATCATGAAAACCATCTAGTTAGAAATATCACATACATGTATGCTACATAAAGCATAATGAAAATTAGCATGTTTTGCCTTTTATAGGTTAGTCAGTGAATGGTACCCCAACTTTGACCTGCTTTCATGAGGTTTCCCACGGGCGTTAAATTTCAGCATTCAACATTCATTTCAACATGTTATTAGACATCATTAGAAACGCATTGTTGAAAACTTTTCCTGGTAACAAGCGCAACAATGCGCAATGCATTGTGGGCAAGATCCACTATTCTAGTGACCATCCGATGGTCCCTACAAATCCAGGTGCATTGTGGGATATTTCAGTGCACTATATTAGGGTACAAAAACGCTCACTACCGATTCGAACACTCAAACAAAATGGCGGAAGGCAAAAGTAGTGTCCTATGTAGGGAATAGGGAATGAATTCGGACACAGCCATCGATTTTGAAACTGGAGATTCGATATTGATATCATGGCATAAAGAATTGCAATATATTGGCATATCGATTTTTTTTTGCCCACCTCTAGTTCTGTGTCTATTTGAGACATGACCTTTGGTACGATCTAAAGGTTTCAATAAATACAACCATGCAATTGTATAAGTTATTGTATTGCCATAATCTACCAAACAAATTGTATCTATTCATTTAAAATATAGCTGACTGAGCTTTTAATGAACCTGTATTTGGTCAACTCTCTTAGGTTCGCGGACAAACATCACAGGCATTATCTTCTGTGTATATAGTCATTAAAAAAATCATTTATGGGAGACATTGGGAATCTGGCAGGAGAAAGCATTGCAACCTCCTATAGAGCCCTTAAAGACTCGCAGATTTGCACTATCATAGAAAGCATTGTATATACCAGGCATTATAGACAAAGTATAGCAACATGGACAATGTGTGCTGTATTCCAGAGCAGCAAGAGTAGAAACACACCAGATCCGAGGAAACTATTGCTATCATAATAACAAAACATACCGGTAATTGGGAGGAATAAATAACTAAACATCTAATTCAACGTTTGCCAAGATGCCCTCTCTGACAGTAAACAGGATGTGGTGCAACGTGTAGTAACATACAGTTGATTAAATATTAGATTAGCTCTCAGAGGCAGAAGAGGGCTGGATGTTACAGATGGCTTCAAAGGTGTCTAAAAAGTGAGTGCGTCCTACCACAGATGTCGGGCTGAATTGGGCCCAGTAGTACCCTTCCCATGCAGCACTTAGTCATCTAAATCCAGAACCTCCCCCCACATCTGTACCCTCTTTGAACTACCTCATTTCCAAATCCAACATCGAGGTTATGTGTGGACCATACAGGAGACAATTGATCTATTCATAGAGTTCACCATTACAGTATACATCATTATTCCTCTTTTGTGTGTTGGCTTATCTATCTCAAGGAAGTTTCTACAAGTTGATTTTTATATCGCACTGAAATTAATGGCTACCATGAATTGTAGTAGTGGGTGTGCTTTGTGGTTTGTCAGTGTATCAAAGAACAAAAAAAACCCTCTTGCCCTTGACTGACTTTACAAATAAATGAGGAAGACCCCAGTGACCAGCACAATGACAGAGGGGAAGTGAACATTTTGCACACTGAGGGATGGTGTTTCCTTGGCACTAATTGCAGGCAAAGCAAACATACTGCACAGGAGGTACAATGGGTATTTGTACCAGTAGGGGGCACCATTGAGGCACATCTAGGGCACTATAGATGGTGTGTTATACAGTTGCACAACTGGTTAATAATATGACCAACATTGGTGTTTCAGTATAAAGAAGCATTTTTATATAATTTAACTACAGAAAATATAGACTGCACTGTGCTGTATTTTTTTTCCCACAGAATTCATTGATGGACCTTCATGTTGTACATGTCTACTTGAGGTTTACTTGAATTACTTATGATGATTTCTTTGTTAAATTGCTAAAAGGGCATTTAAAGGCTAAGTGAAATGTATTAATACATATTGCATTGTATAAATATATAATATAAGGATACTGTATGCATTTTTTCACAACATTAATTACAATAGATCTATCCTATTTAATGTAGTAATTGTCTCGACATCTAGACATTTATTTCACTAGGTAATAATAGCCTCTGACAACAACAGCAGGACAGCCGGCCCGGAAACATTGACCCTGGCTTGAATTTAATTTAGCCACTTTTCAAATTTCATGAATGTTAATGTGACAACTAATGAAATGTGACAGACCTGGGTCTTGCTTTTCATTAGGAGGACAGTGACCTGGAGGAGTACCTGACCAGCGTTCAGGAGGACATGCTGGAATTCAAGCTGTCGTATGAAATGTGGCGCGTCGGCCGCTGGGCTCTCAGCATCCCTCATGTGAGTCGCGAATCACTGTGACAGGTGTGGAATGTCTCGAGCACTCGTTAACGCAGCTGGGGACGCTGCAACAGCCAGCAACACGTCCCTGGATGTTGTGTGAATGTGTGAGCCTGAGATAACGCTGTATCGGTACTGTACAGTATTTGTAGTTGACTTGAGTATTTCCAATTTTCTTTAGTTTTACTTCTACCGCATTCAAATATTGAAACCTTAATTGTCTCCATCAGGCCAAAGGCATAGTGGGGAATATGTTTTGCACTCCGTCCGTCCGTCCATTTTTGTGTGTGTGTGGGTGTGGGTGTGTGTGTGTGGGGGGGGGGGGGGGGGGGGGGGGGGGTGCGTGCGTGCCCGCCTGATGAACCTCTGCCCAAATTTTCACATTATTTCATATTACTCCTTGAGATTCTGTCCCAGAATCTCACAAATCGTTACACAGTATCTCTGCCGTCATTTGATCAAGATGTATGTTGAACATAAAGCATTAAATCATGAATGCAGTGTGCAATTTATGTGAAATCCTTAACACACTTTCCTACTAGGTGGACAAATATAACCGCACCCTTTGCACAAATTATGTTATAGCACCACCAACAGGTGGATTTTTGTTAACCAGAAAAAAATCCCTCAAATTATCTAATTTCCATCAAAGACATAAGAAAAATGGCACGCATTAGCCTATAGCACCACCAGGAGACCACAGTCTGACCTGGTGGAGACCTTTTTCTAGTCATTATACTGTGTATATTTTGATTACTATTACAATATAGATAGGAGAGAACCACACACTGCCACTTGCTCATTCAAGAAATTTCTGTATTTAGGAGCAACAATTCGTCTGTGAGATGTTCCTAGGGATTTATTACATTCCAAACATCATTACACCAGACATGCATGTTTTGCCTATCTACAGTAGCGGCTATTCTGAAGAGATTATACATTTGAAAACGTTAACTGTAATGTAACACTCTACACATTTTGAAGCCAATATTTTGCTATTTTTACAAAAGTAAATGTTAAATTCTGGACATTTACTTAGTATTTCTATATTGCAGTGTTGGTACTTTTACTTGATTAAAGAGATATGGTACTACCTGTGTTGTGCCGTACTGCAGGCGGAGTGGCAGAATGAGGAGCTGGTGTTCACTGTTCACCTGGAGGAACAGGACAACACAGAGAACCTTCACTGGGACATCAAGAAGACCTATATGGATGTTATATATTTCCGCAACAGATGGCAGGTTAGAGAGGACACACACGGTGTTCATAGCCAGGCCCGGTGGCAGGTACTAGATCTAGTACTGAGGTATACAGTATAATGGCATAAAAACATATTTTTAGGCACAGTACAGTAGCTTCGTGCACATCCAGATACATCCAAGTGCAGAATAAGAGTTCTCAAGGCTGCAGCTCTCAATGTACTGACTAAAAAAAACGTTTCTATTCTGACAGCATCTTCAGAGATGAAGACTTTTGTGTAGAAACATTTCTTTTCAGTCGGTTATCTTGTGAGATATAGTGCAGTGTGTGAATATCCCTGTTTCTTTTTTGTATCAAATATACATCTGTACTTATCCAAATGTGCACATTGTTAACATTGGTGAAATTACATAACTGTTCACACAATTACACATCTTACTTTGTTGTTGGCGCTTAATATTCTCTGACACACACACTCAGAGGTTCTAAGTTAAAAGGAAAGGAGGAAAAATGAAAGAGAAAGAACCATCTTTGAGACATGTACATGCAAATGTTGGATTTTACTTCCTTGGGCTCTCAGCGAGAAAAAAAAATCTCCCTGCTTAGTGATTGACCTGGTGTCATGAGAAGTAATGACTAATTTATACTTTGTTGTGTGTGGGTGTTGCACACTGAAAATAGCACATTTGCTATTTTCAGTGCACGACACCCACGCGCAGCTAAATGTATAAGCATGGCTTAAAGCAACCCATAACCCTTGCCCAGCAGCGGCAGTAATGGAAGTAGATGATTGGTCATTTGTCAGAGCTTATTTGGTAGGCTAATAACCCCCCACCCCCCCCACACTCCCTCTCACCCCACATTCAGTGAGAATATTAACTCAGCAAATCTGCACCCGTGGCCATTTTTCAGTGTGAAGTACGATGGCAGTACCGCAACGGTTATGGGCTACTCCTCCTGCTCATAACGTTTCCATTAAGTTAATCATTGAGCTCAACTTTTATTTCGCAGCTAAGTCACAGTATTGCGAGCCACCTCTGACAGCGTGTTTAGAATGGGCTCAGCTAGCTCATCTTCAGCAACTTCATAATAATATGAGTGATTCTGTATTCTGCAGTTAAACATCATGAAAATGTACAAAACCGTTCAGTGAATTTCATCATGTTCTTATAGTACAATATGTCCTACACCATGCTCAAAAACTTGCTATCTGTTTATTTTGCCTGTTGAGTAAGTCCTCACTGTCTATCCCGGGATGTGCACTAGACAGCAGTTTTGTGTAAACAAGCCTCAAAAGCTTGCTTAACGTGTTTGGAATGTGATCTATACCACAGTCATAAATTACATCGATATGGGGTGCTACATTTTTATTTTTCATCACAGATGGTATGAAAAGATAATTCACTCCATATTGATTGTCCTCTGTGTCAGGGCATGCTCATGTTAACTGTCATCCTTTGCTGCATTTTAGGACTCCAACAAACTTCCGTTGATATTAGAGCTGTCGAAAAGCACAGAGGAGACGGACAGTGATGGAATCAAGAGTCAAGTCAGAGCCTCAGTGGAAGTCTTCCTTCAGGTAAATCAGGAAGTATAAGACTCATGTTAGGTTAGCTGTCACATAACACATGGACTGTGTTCAAGACATGTTACAAGTAAAAAGTAAAAAAAAAAACATTGACATGGAAATATATTTAGTAGTATCAAAGTAATTCTTGATAAGACTCCTTTTCATGCTTGATTATTTCTGTGCTTACTTTGAAAAAGCACAAGGTTTGAACAATATTTTTCAAAATGATTAGAAAATAAGCAGATCTACAAGCTTGCATATTGGCCATTTTCAAATAGCTAAAATACAAAATAGAGCTTAAGTGTTTAAAGGGTGGGATAGTCCGCTGACAAAATCTATTTTTTTCCTATCAGCTGTTCGCCCCATGAAACCTTGAATTAATGAAGATTGTCCGTGTTTTATAAATATTGAAATCTGCACAATAGGTAGTAACTAATGCTGTGAAATAATTATAGTGGGGTAAAAAGTACATTTATGTAGTATAAAGTATTAAATACAATGGCAGTACTGAATAGTAAACTGTATAGTAAAAGTACCTCAAAATACTGTATGTAAAGAAGTACAAGTACAAGATGAATGCACTTTCCACCACTGTCTAGAAGGTCTCATTACCTCTGTCTGTGTGCTGTACAGACGGTGGTTGCTGACGGTGTCATGGGTCACAGCCAGCCAGTCTTTCAGTTCCTCTGCCCGTTGGACAAACTGCTGAGCGAAGAAGAAGAGGGACACAGTGGCGTGTGGCGACTTCTCAGTGGCTTGGCGTACCTGCTGACACCAGGACAAGAGGAAGATGAGGTAAACCGCACCACCGTTCTTCTTTATGATGTGATTAATATTAACCAGATGCCCTTTGCAGGCTGTTTGACACTGCATATAGACAGAACAAGAACATAATATACAGAAGAACATATCTAGGGTCATGCTTAATCTTTTGAATCAATTTATTTTATTATTTTAGTTCTCATCTCTCGACTCTCACTTGCACGTATCCTGTTTCATGACTACTATTGTTGTTGCTGAATTTCTCCACGGGGATCAATAAAGGTTTAACTACAGTATCTAAAGGAACAACCACAGCTATTTAATAAAGGATGTAGGCAATCACAGTTGTCTCCCCACTGTCACCAGCACAGCAGTTTATTTCATTTCCAACAAAAACTATTCAATTGGGAAATCGAATTGTTAAGTTGGTTGTTCGCCGTGAATTGAATGTAATAAAGTTCTTTTTTGTGTTGTTTTCTTTACAGGCTCCCAGCTCTCATGTACATGCCATAATGAGCCCTGAGTGTACAGAGACTACTACTCCACCAGCAGAATCCTTTGAGGCCTCAAATGAGAAGTGCTTCGATTTGACTGATGCTGCAATCCCAGCTATTGTTATCTCCCAAAATGATCCTACTTCAGAACCGCCCGTGGGAGAAGCTGATAAGGAACCACAAGCTATTGTTAGCTTGGACTCTTCGACTAATGAAAGCTGTTCTCAAAACGAGACGGAGGATTTAGAAAATCCCCGAACCTCTTTTCTGAAAACGATAATAAAAGGATTATCCCGGTCCAGATCACAGGAGGCTCTGGCCTCAATAAAACCGGGCCATGATGATGACCAAACCGATTCAGAGATCACATCCCAACGCACACAAAATGGAGACTCATTGATGGATAGCACAGATAGCCTGTCATGGAGGAGTTTGGGTGGAAAGTGTTTGAAAAGGACTAAGCTGAAGGATCATGGGACTCTGTCAAAAGGGGATGAACCACATGGGCAGAAGAACCAAACCAGCTGGGAGCAACAGGAAGCCACCAAAGCCATATTTGACCTATTGAAGGAAATATCTGGTTTGTTCAGCATTCAGTCACAATAATCATACTGTTGTCTTCATACAGTATTATTATTATTATACAGTAAAGTTTCAATAAATGTTTATTGTTTTTCATTGGTTTTCCAGGCAATTCCATCCTCATGAACGTATTTGATGCCATTCTGAAGCCTGTTATGCCCATCTTGAAAAAGTAAATCTTTTCATTCTTCTCTCTCACGGTTGCCTAATTCCAGAACTTTTGATACAATAACGGATATATTCCTCTTACTAGGAAAGTGAACTCCTTTCTAAGCAAGATGAACCCAACAGAAGAACAGATGGCTGCGTATATCGACAACCTGCGTGAGAAGCAGTGGCCTGGTGGCTCACCAGCACCGTCTAGGCAGCCCCGCACCGATGAGGAGAAAGACGAGACAAAGGACAAAGCCCATCAACTCATCTGTGCAAAGTGTACGCTAGCCCTCTTGTCTTAAGAAGATGTGTTCAACATGCTTGTGTTGCTAGGAGACATGTAAAGTCCTTGTGGTGTGCTTTCAATACAGCACTAGCAAGATTGAAGGAATAATAATAATGATAATAAATTTGTGCGGCGGAGTATGGAGGTGTTATCTTATCTTACAAGTCAGAAGTGGCACGGAATTGGCACCGTCATGCCCCAACTTTCTATTGCTATTTCGCTAATCACATCTACAATTATCTCACATCAGTAGCCACAAGGTCCATAATGCTCCGCTCTTCAGCATTGCACATGGCATTGCTCCATACCATTTCTACCACATAGGCACTATGACAAGTTGTTTAATTTAAATTAAATGTTGTAAATATTGCAGTTTAGGAGAGGGGTGTTTGTATTTTTGTAATTCTTCTAGACTTTCTGAAATGTTAGACTTAGAGGCTTCTAAATCCTAACCTACATTTTGAGAAAGTTTTAAATTTTGTATTACAAGAATGTAAATGATATCCTGTTGCTATATACAGGTACATGCAATAATATGCCTCGAGGACCCTTGGGTGTCCCTACACCAATTTGAACCACCTGGTTTAATAGAATGAAACCGTTAAACATGTTTTTTTTAAAGCATCATTTGCTCATGCTGTGTTGTGTTGTTATCCTAGATTCCAACTACCTCATCTTGAAGAGGGCGGACATGGAGAGTGTTTTCAGATTGTTTCAGGACAAAGATGAAAACAAGAGACTGGTGTATGTGAGTATCCCTCCCTGTAGAGTGGCATACAGATGTAATCCTGTCACTTTCCCTGATTGCATCTCATGCATGCAATTTGCATGCAATTTGCAACATTTTCCACGCTAACAAAACCAACTTCCTCAGAAATTATATGAAAATGTCTTGTTGGCTCAATCATTCCTTTTCCTGACAGATGCTCCTGTCTTACTTACTGAGAGAGTTTCTGCCTGATGAAGATGCCCTCAATGTGAGTGCCATGGCCCTACAGAAAGTGAACAACTATGGCAGTTGATATGTGAATTTTAAATTGTTCTCTCAGGTGAACTATGTTTTTATATTAAAGCTAAAATCTAGGACTTATAACAAATTTAGTGTCATCTGTGCACCTCTGTAGACTTTGAGTATGTTGTTAAAACCATATAGCTAGTATATTTGCAGCAGTAGTCTCATCCACTGAGAACTGTAGATCATGGCATCAGTTAGGAAACATACTGTTTATAGAGAAGCTAAAGTTTGCACCCTGTAGCTCACTTCAATTACTTTATTTTGCAAAACGTCATTGGAGGGAGCTGCAGAAAGCTAACTTTTATTTTTCTTTGATCTTTGCATCCTTTGAAGTTCAAAACCTGCCTTTAAATGGTATGTGGATGTGCGTGGCCTAGTTTGATCCTCAGATAACTGGTTGACACCGTCAGTAAAGTTATTTGAAGCAGACCCACATGTGATCTTTATTGTAGTTCTGACAACTTTGAAAGAATCATAAAAGGTGTAATATCCTGCTACTTCCTGTAAGTTTAATGTCTGTTATCAATTACAATTAAGTCCAAACTACAATATAGACAAGTGTCCAATCCAATGGCATGTCCTTTGACTCTACCAGCAGGTGTTCTACCCAACACCAGAGTCTATAGACCCTGTTCAGAATGGCTGCCTAAATCCAGCCGAAAGTTGATTTCCCATCTAATAGGAATGTTTTGGTTTCCTGCAGTCTGAACAAAGCATTGGAATGTGATTGAAATCTGGTTAGTAAAATCTGATAGACCGCAAATTGGATTTGGTCTGCCAATATGAACAGTAAGTTAATCAATGGAAGATAGGAGTACAATAGGGAGAATACAATAATATCGTACTCATCAAAATAAGTTCTGGATTATAGCTTTAACACCGATGGACTGTAGACATTTTATGTCCAAATATTTATTAGCCATGTCTCAGTGCCTTGTTTGTCTCTTAATCTACTTTTACTAATATTTTTTTGAATTATTTCATTTTTTTTTACCTCAGATGCTGTGAAGGATATTGTTTTATTATTATGTATCTGTATAGTCTGTGTTTAAATTTGTTATTGCTAATTGCCCATGTAGAGATGGATTGTACAACGTATTTGCCCAGAAAATAAAAAAAATCAACGTGATTCCTCATTTAGTTGAATTGGAGATCATAAACATTTAAAGATGTAATCTGATTCTACATCCTCTGTGTCATTCTCTGAGGAGAGTTGATCACAATTTATACTTCCTTGTAATGCCGACCATAGCAGATCTACTAGATCGTATTGCCTCACTAGTAGATCCACTTATAGGTCAGCTATTTCAGCTCAATAAGTTTTCTATTCAATTTGAATTGCACATCTGGACTTGTTTTGAATAAGGTGGTCATGAATTAATAGTTTTTCACTCTGAGCACTTTTAGATTGGGAGATATACCGGTACACACAATGAATTAGTTCAGTTGAGTATTTCTTGTATAAGAACCCTTCATTTAACACTCTTGGATTCCGGAAACTTCGAATGGTGAAAAATACGATATGTTGTCACAAATAAATCATATTTTAATATTTTTATGAGTCTTGATTGTGGATGAGTGGCGTTTTCAGGGGGGGGGGGCTGCCAGCTTCCCTGTGTCAGCTGATCAGAGTGCACGGGAGGGCTTGTAGGGAGGTGTATGAGAAAGGGGCTGAGGTCATGAGGACGTTACAGGCAGTCCACATCAAAATATGGAACATTTATACCACTTTACTATGTTACACTTTGTCAATAGCCAATCTACAAGCTTACAGCTGGCAGCCCATTACTGCCCATGTTGAGCATGTAGATTGGCTATTTTCTAAACACTGATACATCTACAAAACATCTCCTTAGCAGAAATTTTTTTCAGGTGGGGGTCTGCAGAATCCATGTCAATTTAGAGTTTTTAACTGGCCTTAAAAACCCCATCCACCGCCCCTTAATACCCACCCTCCAGAGTTCAGTAGTAATATTTTATATCCATACTATACACTACTGGTAGAAATGACATATGGATATTATACTAATTTCAGCAATTTATATTGCCTTGATGTCTATGTCTATGTCGATGAGTTGATTATTCTGAGATACTGTAAATAATAAAATACATTCATGAATTAAATTAACTGTTCAGTTCAGAAGTAGGCCTATATATCCACAATGATTTTTTAATGTTTAGTCTCTGGTATATTGCGATATTCATGAAGTATACTTTAAGTATTCTTGGCTTCATTAGTAAAGCCATGGAGTCATGCAAAACCACAACTGGGTGAAACACAGGAAAGAAAGGGAATTCCCAATGCCTTATATGGGAATTGGTGTGCGGTTCCCTATGGTAATTAGGATAGGTGGTATGTCTATAAGACAAATATACGGTATGTCTATCTCTAACCGCGCGTGTGCGCGCGCACACATACACACACACACACACACACACACACACACACACACACACACACACACAGTGTTGGGAATATTACTTTACCTTGTTAATATATTACTTATTAATTATTACCTTCATTTTAAAGCAATATATTATATTACAGTATTACTGTCTGAGCAAGTGTAATATATTATTACTATTACATATTACTTTAAAAAAACATTTTACAAAACATATAATGAAATATTTAGTATCATTATTTATTCAAATATTGCGTAGACCAGTGGCATACCTACAATAAACCAAGCGCACTTGGCTATCTGGCCAAATCCATATGAAATCAACTTTAAAAAACGTCACTCCTGTATAAATAATTTGATGATAAATGATAGAAAATAAGTAATTATTTAACTTCTGCAGTTGTCAATATAATTTCACAAGAACATTTTCAATGAGACAGATTGACAGAAAGTAATATTGAAAGTAATGCAGTAATGCAGAAAGAAAAGTATAATATATTAGATTGTTTTTGTTAAGTAATATATTTATATTACAAGTTACTGCAGTTTGGTAATATATTATGTAATATATTAAGTTATGTAGTGCACATGTCCCAACACTGCGCACGCGCACACACACACACACACACACACACACACACACACACACACACACACACACACACACACACACACACACACACACACACACACACACACACACACACACACACACACACACACAGGTGGTCTCTCCATGTTCAGTATGGCTGTAATGCCACTCCAGGCCGATTGATGGCAGTATTGGGGGCATACTATCCAGCAGCACTCTATGGTACAAGTGTGTTCAGATCCAAGATGGCTGCGCCCTGTGTGGTTGTGATAACGGCGTGAAGGTGCAAGTAAACTGACAGGTACGACACATCGCTATGTCTATTGTATTTCATATAAATGTATATATGGCATTGTTTTCCTTTGTACCATGCAGATCGATGCAATCATGTGCCTCTTCCCCTAATGTATGTATGTCAGTCAGGACCTTGAGGGTCAGGCTGCAGGTTAGATAATGTCTCCATTTTAATTTCATTCATATGTTTACATAAATTAAACGATAGCGTCAGCATATACATCTTTAAAACAATCAGCAAACATCTTATCTGGCTCATGTTTTGCTTCCATAACATCCATTGTTCAGAAGTATGAATCAATCTTTTGTATGACACATGGGGGTGTAGAGATTCCTGGTTCTACTATTGATAATTAATCTCCTCTACTAAAACGTGTAGCCAGTGACTGTAGCTCCGACGGACCCCCACTCTTGCTCCTTCCGTCCCTCCCTCCGCTCCGAGATGGGGTTCCGTAGCATTACCCGGTTAATTCTTCTGGGCGAGGCGCCCGGTCGGTACAAATGCGAGTCGCATGTACTCACCTTAGGTCCTGTGGAACAACCAACGCGCTTGTCCGGGGCTCTCTGGGGTTTATGTTTTTTCGGCCGCATAAAATCCAACCGATGATGTCGGGAAAGTGTTTTAATCCGCCGATTCTGTCACAAATTTAGGTGGTTTTTGCAATGTTTTGTTACACATTTTGGCCAGAGGGGGTAGTAATGTGGCTAATGTTGATATTGACGATGACGTCATATTAAACATGGCGGCATTGCAAAAACACCTAAATTTGTGACAGAATCGGCGGATTAAAACACTTTCCCGACATCATCGGTTGGATTTTATGCGGCCGAAAAAACATAAACCCCAGAGAGCCCCGGACAAGCGCGTTGGTTGTTCCACAGGACCTAAGGTGAGTACATGCGACTCGCATTTGTACCGACCGGCCGCCTCGCCCAGAAGAATTAACCGGGTAATGCTACGGAACCCCATCTCGGAGCGGAGGGAGGGACGGAAGGAGCAAGAGTGGGGGTCCGTCGGAGCTAAGTGACTGTGTAAACTCGCCGGAAAAACGCATGATCCAGATAACCCTTCGATCAAAGTTACAGTATTCGCAATTCGGTCCACACTGTCCGCAACCCTTGAGTTAAATGAATTTAGAGAGGCTAAAACAGCAACATAACTGGTTACTTCGCAACGATAGCACGAGGTATTTCTTTCGCTTATTTTGGTCTAGAAGGCAAGGTATCAAAAAGCAGAAAAGGCATTCTTGCGTGGCTTTGTATGCATGGCATGTATGTATGTAGATATTTATATGTAGCTTCTAAATTGGCTAGAAGCTACACACACACACACACACACACACACACACACACACACACACACACACACACACACACACAGTGGCTCAGGGTTAGAGTCACTGTCCAAGTGTCATGAGCAGGACACCGAACCCCTAATTGCCCCTGATGTGCAGGTTGTGCCTTGCATGGTTTCTACTGCCACCGTGCCGAGTGTATGAATGTGTGTGAACTAGGTGAATGTGATGCACAATCTATGTAAAAGCAACTTAATAATATAAAGGCGCTATATAAATGCACCATTTACACACACACACACAGACACCGTGGTGCTTTGAGAGCGATTTTGAAGGAGGTCAAGGGATCCACATTTCTTAATGACTGTTCACTGCTGGTAGGGTATTCCACATTTTGGTGGCATAGGAACGAAATTTATTTAGTCCCTTGTTTGTGCCAAATCTGGGTTTTGCACATGGTTTGTTGAGCTCCCTCTGGTGTTGAGGGTGTGTACTTTGTTGACCATAAGGAAGTATTTGGACAGTCATATTGGGGACGTTTGGTAGTGTACGAGTCCTGTGGATGGATACATTGCAAGATGCTGCACTCTGTCGTCAAACCCTAACAGTACGTTTTAACGACGGGCGATGGACAAGAAACGTCGGCTGATAATGAGCGACGCCGACAGTCATTACCGTAAATTCTCGCTTAGAATGGCTTGCAAAATGAGTACCGTAAATGACGGTGCTGTGGTGCACTGGAGCGGAACTGGGAACCAAACTGCGCCAAATGGTTTCGGGTCGAGGGCAAAAAAAAGCAGCACTTGGCTCTGATTGGTTATCCCTGGCCAAACGTCGGCCGATTCGCCAATTTTTATCTTTCCGCCCGACGTCGCCTGCCCACGTTGGCCGTCGCCCGATCTGCTGCTGTCGCCCGAATCTGCGGCTCCCATAGAGAAATAATGGATGGCGGGCGACGTTGCTTTATCATCGCTCGCCGTTAAAACGTACTTTTAGCCATTCCAACCTGTCAAAGTGGGCAGGAATGAGGTGGGTTTGGGGGTGTGAGGTCAAGTAGCAGCCTGACTAGTTACTTGTGTGAACGGAGCAAGCACAAGGTGGTGCACGGTGTGTGGTTGCCATCCATCTGGGCCTTTATAGCTGATGTCATGAGTATTAGCTCGCCCCGCTCACGCATGAGTAGGCCATGGCCTACTTGTGCGCTACACAGAGGTTTGCAATCTACTGAGCGCTGATCTAGTTTGTTTCGGAGGTCTGGAGACTTGTGGTTTTCCTGGAGCCTCTTTCGGGGCCTTTGTGGAGATGTTCTTGCACCGAGAGGCACAGGCAGAGATGAAGAAACCTTGTAGGCCTACAGGGCTCCTGTTACTGTTAGGGTCTTCAAGGTGTTTTTGGTGACCGTGAATAAGGAAATGCTGAATAGGAATCATGTTGTTTGGACACACACACACACACACACACACACACACACACACACACACACACACACACACACACACACACACACACACACACACACACACACACACACACACACACACACACACACACACACACACACACAGGTGTCTGGGTCTGCTGAGAAATTTGAGATGAGAATTTGAGGTGTGGCTGCAATGGGCTTAATTGTGACTGCAAGTCACCATTACTATCATGGTAGGGAGGGATCTCCATCCCTGGTGGATGCATAAACCTGTTGTCACAAGACAGACATGGGGGATTTCCCATGTATCAGGGGTTGACACTAAGGTCTCCGAGGCACTTGCCCATCGGGCAAGTGCAAGTCAGGTTCTACTTGCCCTCAGGTCATGGTCACTTGCCCCCCAAAAATATATTGTAAATTTTGCATTTAAGTTTACTTCCTATTTGGTGCTTGGGTTCCAGGAGGTCCCCAGCTGAGTTGGTTAACCAGATGTAACTCTTGAGAACGTAAAAATGAAACCAAATGGACCCTTGCGGTCCATTTGGTTTCATTTTTACACTCTCAAGAGTTAAAATTCATCATCTTAATTAGCCCATAGTGGTCACAGACCGAGTGGTTCCTGACACCAGCAAAATGAGAGTTTGGAACCAAATGAACCTCGAAGAGAGATAGGTAGAGATAGCTAGAAAGCAGGGAAAGACACAGAGGCAGAGTGCAATGACTGCCTACAAGACAAATTTATCTTGTGTTGTGTTATAGTGCACTAAGTTGCACACTTGCCCGATCGGCAACCAGGTAGCACTTCACTTGCCCCACCATTTTTTTTACTTGCCCCGGGCAAGCGGGCAAGTGTTAGTGTCAAGCCCTGATGTATGGTGATTTTGAGTGGCCGACTGACTGACGGACAAAAATGTATGACTTTCATTGTAAATTACAAATAATATTTTGTTTATACCTGATATAGCCCGGTTGACCATGTTATTATCGCTCTAAATTAAGACATCATGTGCCCACACCATGTCCATCAAGAAGATTCCCAGAAATTAAGTATGCTTAACTTGGCTAAAGTAATCATCTCCACTGATGATACCATATATGTTAAATAAATTATTTAAATACATGCATGTTTAAATGCATGCATATATTACTAGACTCGTTACCTGCATCTTTGAGGTTTTCTTTGGACATGTCAGACAGCATAAGTTAATGAATGATTCATTATTTTACCAGAGAAAGTTATCCAGGTTAACTGGTAGCGGGGGTTAGATGATTCCAGAACATGGGTAAACAAAGCAGTGGGCATGCCTTCAGAACGGCTGGCTAGCTGGAATTGGGAATAGACCGCTAAAATGTGTTGGTCAAAGTAGAGCGTTCTTCCGGCGTGCTTCAAAGCATCACTCCAGGGGTGTTTTTTGCCATTAGGCAGACTAGGGTGCCATGAAGAGAGGGGGTGGAGGCACCGGGGCGACCACCAGACATGCTTTGAAAGGATCCCAGGATAATATGGATAAATACTTTATACTTAACCTTACCTTAATTATACTTACCGGTAACCTCTATAACTAGAAGAATTAAAATACATACAATATGTTCTTTAGTTTAAAAATAGTTTATAATTTTATCCCTTGGGGGCGCCATTCACTGTGCCTGTCATTTGTATGATGTTACAAGGGGGGCTCCAGGGAAAACTTGCCTGGGGCCCCAAATTGCTTAGAAACACCACTGCGCCATTCAACAACTTCCATTGGAATAAGTAGTGTGGGAGCAGGGCTATCATTGCGGTCATTTTGTTTGATTTCTCAGGGTCAGGGATTATCTAAAACCATCTGGAGTTCTTTATTCTGGACTGACCCGGCTGCATCGCTTGGCACTAGCCAATCAATAATGAACCACAGCCAGGCTAGCAGCTAGATGGGAGGAATACAGATTATTATTTTTGCTATGTAGGACATCATCAGAATACTGCTGTGATAACAGTCAAATACACTGTTTTGTTATTCTTGTCCAACTATATTGGAAGAATGACTGTGAAGTTGGAAAGGTCTGCTAAAGTCTCCTTACAGTATGGGGCACTTGACAAAGTTACGTAGCTTTGCTTTATATTGTTTAATATATTTACGTCTTTAATAAATTAGGCACATTGGCTAATTTATTATTTATTAGCCCACTGCTTTCACATGGCATCGCTTCACGTGTGAATGCAGTGGGCGAATAAATTATATATAAATGTTGCCCATGTGCCTCCCATGTATGGAGTCAATACAAGCGCACAGACATTTATGCGTGGCTTGCATGGTAATTTTACTCACTGCGTTCCCCCCAAAAAATTCAAATCATATAATATGTCGCCTACATCCAGTTTAATTTTGAGAAAATGCTGTGATT
The DNA here is from genome assembly GCA_039105355.1 of Benthosema pterotum. Classification (NCBI taxonomy): domain Eukaryota; kingdom Metazoa; phylum Chordata; class Actinopteri; order Myctophiformes; family Myctophidae; genus Benthosema; species Benthosema pterotum. The sequence goes on from CM076984.1 coordinate 40,512,321, forward strand.
TGTGCATTGAGAGTGCAGCTGCAGTGGAGAGGGTGTAGCGCCTGTCTCAAAATGCATAAATAATTACATTGTCATACCAAAGCCTGATTATACATTGCCGTATGACAGTGTGTGCTGGTCTGCTGTTTTTGCCGCACGAGCATAAATTAAGCGTGATGAAATATGAGTCTGTGAAAGCTCCAGTGACTTTTCCCCTACTTGATTTTCAACCTCGAAAGCGAATTGTTGGATTTAGTCTGAAACATGGGTCTCCTAGGAGGTGTAAATAATTGGGTCTCAGGATGTGTAATTATGTCAGACTTTGGTGCTCATTAACCCAGACATGTAGCAGTCCCTCCTGCAGTAACTGAGGGCTGCCTAGAGGTCACGCAGACCCCCCTGTAGTAACAAAGAACTGCCTAAAGGCAGACGACCGCCAGACAGACCCTCCAGTCTCCATGGTCTGCTTCTCAAACAACACTTGGATATCTGTAGTGTTTCTCTAACCCAGGGGTTTATTAACTTCAGAGCTACTTTCAAAATGACCGGCTCAACAAGATCTACGCATAAAAAAATCCAGTTTGACTTTGAAATAGTGGTGATGGTGTTTACTTACTGTTATAGTGTTTAAGAATAATGCACTTAAAATAAAAAAAAATGGATGGGGAGAATTGGAAGGTGTTCTTGTATATGCACTACTACTGACGTTTGAAAACAGTATTTGGGTTTGAGTTGACAGTTCGTGATGTTGAATTTAGTCTCTTGCACCCAAAGCTGATAACTGTCACATTTTTGTCCACGATTGGGAAAGAGAACTGGCAAAACGTTCTGTTTTTGCCAGCAAAACTGGCAAATTTGCCAGCAAAACTGGCAAATTACGTAATTCAGATGTTTAAAGGTAGGGGAAGTGATTTCACTTTTGTCAGATATCACCCAAAAAATATTTTTTTTCTGTTAAAATGCTCTATTATAAGGTGTGGAAACCACATATGGAGTTTCCCCCTCCCCCACGTTAGCAAAGGAGCTAATAAAAGTTCCCCAGGTCACCACAATTCTCCTCCAATCAGGAGAGAGCAGCAGGTTCACATAGTGTAGCTACTTTTGGGGGCCCCTAGTGCACCAGGCTGGTACTACACCATGAATTTCAAATCACTTCCCCTACCTTTAAATATAATTTAACTCTTGAGAGTGTAAAATGAGTTACAGATCTATGCATTTTAGGGGACTGTCATGTGATCTACCTGCATGGCCTGTGTGATCTACTGGTAGATCACGATCTACCTTTTGGGCAGCCCTGCTCTAACCCCTTTATGCCTACAGTATACTCTAATGATATTGTTATCCACTCTGTCTGTTCTGTTCCAAAGCAATGGATAAAAAGCTAATGTAGATGATCCATCCACAGACACGTGTAATATATTATAAATATCCATGAACAAGACGTTGAATGCCCACTCTGTGCTCACTCACCCACTGTAAATGCGTTTGGATTAGAGAGTCAATAGTGAGTAGACAACTGTAAAACTGTATAAAGTTAATTTAACTCTGAGAGCGTACAAACAGATCCCTTTTGGTGCATTTAGACGCTCCTTGAGTTAAATGAACATTCTGTATTTTACTTTGTCTGTGAATGCATAAAATGAGATGTAAATTCTGCCACTAGATGGACTGCCAGAACAAGAGAAGAATATAGCCTGTTTGGAGCACATAGTCTGCTTGGAAGGAAGACGAGGATTAGGCCTGCATCATTTAGGGAAATAGGGCTGATTACTTCACAATTGGATTCCGTCCATTTCTTCTTCATTTGGTATGCACTATGCAAACGAGTTCCTGTTGAAGTCTGTGGACGAGGAATGATGTGCTTTTAAGTTTTTACTTTGGGAGCCTAAAGGTTCAGACAATGGTTGCAGAATACTTGATGAGTGACTCGACTTGGTCGCTGAGTCACGCTGTCAAAAACTACCTATGTGTGCGCATGTGCGTGCAAGCGTGGTGTGCGTGTAAAAACCAAACAAACAAACAACAAATAAAACAGATTACCGGTAATTTGCAATGCAGAACAAAAATGAATTAAAAACCTAAACAGGTTTAGCTCAATTTGTGCGGTAAGCACATGCTCCATGTGATTTGCGAGGACCCTAGTATCCTAGTATCTCCTGGTATTGTTCAGGTGTCTGAGGTGAATGGTAGTGTTGTGATGTTGTATGCAATGAGGGTTGTTTACACATTGCCCTAAAGTGCACATTGTATGCACTTTAGTTTAGCTTAGATCAGCCGTCTCTGTGTGTGGTGGTCTTTTGATATTTGTGGAGAGAAACAACAAATGAACCGTAGATGCTTCTGGGATGTGGTCCAATGAGTCTTCCTTCACCATACTGTATCTCCAAAATTGCTTGAGTGCATACGTGGCATCGATCGGCCAAGAGAACAGTGCTGGCTTGAATGCGTTGGCCCTTGAAATCACAAGGGACTTAAATAAATGGTAAATGGTGCATTTATAGAGCGCCTTTATCCAAGGTGCTTACATTCACGCACACATTCATGCACTTAATTGTGATGGAAGTCATGCAAGACATCAACCATCACATCTGGAGCAATTTGGGGTTCAGTGTCTACTGTCTTCCCCAAGGACACTTCGATATTCAGGATTCAAAGCCACCAGACCTGTTTTTTCATACAAGTGGTCCGTGAAAGTGGAATTAATGTCACAAAGAAATGGGCAGACATGAGAAACTAAAACACTCCCACAGATGTAAAAGCATTTCCCTTCATTATATAGCAGGTGTGTCAAACTCAAATACACAGCGAGCTAAAATATAATAAAACGGGACAAGTCACACCGGACTGTGTTTCAACCCACGGACTGCGGTTTACGATGATGCCCCAGGCAAACTGCAAAAAAAATAATTTTCCTTCAAAAATCAAATGTACCTTAATAGCAAGATAAATGTAAAGATGAAACTGCATGCATTAAAAACTGTAGCAATGACTCATTTATCACAATATATAGAGCTTTAACCTTTGAACAAAGGATGGAGGAGACAGGAGAATGCCATGCCATTGTTAGACAGTCACAGTATCCTGTAAGCATAGATCTGTGTGCGGAAATCTCCATAGAGATGGAGGGAAAGAGAGAAAAGAACTTAGTAGGGATATGTGCCAAATCACACATGTTTTTAAATCTAGCATGCTTGTTCTGCGATTCTTGTCTGACGGGCCCAGCTCAACATTCTCGCCACTGCTAAACGGTAAATGACACTGAACACACACGTTGTGGTAAAAGCCCAACGGTGGAAATTGATCATTGCAGGATACAGCCTTTCTTTTCCTGCTTTTCTTCTCGTCCCTGTGAATCATCTGCCTCCATTTCAGCCCGTCCTCTGCCTCTTCTCTCACACAAACTAACTTCATGTCCCTTTTCACTACATCCATAAATCTGGTCTTCCTCTAGGCCTCCTGCCTGGTAATTCCAACCTCAACATCCTTATTAGGGCTGTTGAATTATTAAGAATTTTAATCAGATTAATAACAGCTTCAAAATTATTTTTTATTGTGATTAATCACCATTCAAACTATTCGAATATTTAGATTTCCATTCGGTGTCCGAGTGGAAATCCGGTGTGCTACACGCTCTCTGCCAACCTGTGGGAGCAGCCGGACTGACCTCATGCTTCCTTCAATGCATGAATAGTCCCAAGTTGATTCTTTTCACCTGACATAGTGCATGGCGAAGGACAGAACATGCCGACTCCCCACAGAAAGGCCCTTTTGCCAGTCTGGTCTCTCTGACTTTTTTTCTTGTTACTCCCAGAGAGTACTTCAACATTTCATTCTCTGCTACCCCCAGCTATACGTCTTCTCTTTTCTTCAGTGTGAAGTCTAAACCATAGAACAAAGCCTGTCTCTATCACCACCGTTTTCAGTATTGTACACCTTCCTTTTCATCCTTGCTGTTACTTTCCTATTAATCACACTATGACACTTTTCTCCAACTCTTCCCAACGTGTTTGAACTAGTTTCTTCACCTCCTTTCCTTTCATTGCTTTGAAGTGTTGACCCTGCACCTTCACTTCTACTTCAGTTCCTCTAACCTCTCTGTTCCATTTGGGGTTCCTCTCATTCACACACGTGTATTCTTGCTGTAGCTAACTGTAGTTCATTCCTCTCGTTTCCAGGGCATAATCTCCATGTCTATAGATCATATACGTCAAACCCAAGGCCCGGGGGCTTAAACAGGCGTGTGAATGAGTCATCTTTGGCCTGTTGGATGATGCGATTGAGGCTACTATTAAAACCGGCACTCTGCTGTATTACAATTACAATTTACTTCATCATTTTACTATGAAAGCAGTGCTTGGTGAAGATCATAGAACATGAAACTGAGCTTTTATAATGCTTTTTCAGTTTTCATATTTCATTTATCTTGCTATTAAGGGTTTGCCTGTGATGTCCTTGTAAACTGTCTTGCACGAATGTTTCTATTTTGGCCCACTGACTAATGGAATTAGGCATTTTTATTGTCTTTTTTCATTCCTTTTAAGGACTTGACCACACAATAGAAGACAACAAATAACAAACTTTAGAGTAATGTGTTGAATGTCATATTTGCAGTATGGCTTGCATACTTTTTCAGGAGAGCAGGTCATAAAATCAAGGTTTTTAATTACTATTTCAGTAATGTGATACTAAGAAATAAAACAAGACATGTTTCATATTATGTCATTATAAATCTGTATTACAATGTATTTATCTAAGGCTAAAAGATGTTAAGACTAAGGCCTTTGCCTTTTTAAACTACTTAAACATTTTTTCAGTAGTTCAAATGGTCAGTCTACAAGCTCACAACATGTCAATAGATTGGCACGTTGAACTATTCCAAAAAGTTTTTCAAAACATTTGATATTTCAGCGACTAATACTAGAGTAACAAAATGAATTTCTGTAAACTAAATGGGACTAAAAGGTGTGTTATTGGAAAGACGAAGACTAAATCAAGAAAAAGCGCTGACAGTGAATAACAGTGGTGCACACGGCCCTTGTCATTGTTATTCTGAGGTGCTTATTCATTTTGTGTCAATAAAATAACCCCAAAAGTCCTAAACCATCACGATAAGGTATATTACTGCAAGTGTTTGCATTTATTTGGCTTAGTTATTTTGGCTGTTTATTATTTTCAAGTAATCCCTTGCTGTAAATCCTGCTGAAATGCAGGTGAAAATTGGAGGCTTATATGTCATAATTGTTATGCGTGTGCATTATGCACCGTAGGCGCGTCAGGGAGTAAAATCCTCCGGTGTAGAGGAGCCCTTTGGCAGGTGGCGGCCCTGGGGCCCATAATTTCTAGATTTGTCTATGATGATCATGTGTGTTTTTCAGATAGGGTTGGTGGCTGGTGCGAACCTGAACTAATTAGCTGAATAGCTTGTAAACAACCATGTGATAGCATGCAACTGGGTGTGGAAATGTGGATTTGGAAGTGTGTTGCTTGTCCATTAAACGCCTGTAGGGTTTCCAAGGCTATTTGTCCTTTGCCCTGTTCACCAGCAGTAGTAAATAGTCAGACATGCACTTTGCATTGACTGATTATTGTTCTCTCCTACAGCAGGACCTAAAGCCAATCATCATTAAGACCTCCCAGGGGCACAGTTTGGCCATGTCTAGAATGGTTAGGAAACTGGCAGAGATCCAGGAATTGGCACAGTTTAAACCTTCCCGTGCCATTGGCATTGTGCAAAATGGAATGCAATTTGAAAGGTTACTTAACTGTTCTCAGAGCCGTTGCCATGGAAAAGCCCTATAGTGACTACTTCGTATTGAGTTTTCTTTTAATTTCCCATGCTGTAGCTGTTGGGCAGAAATCATCTCCTTATTTAAGTGTGTCATGTTTTAATTAATACATCTCCATACAATGATGGTGTCACATAATAGCAGCGAATATAGCTGCTCTACCAGCACACACTCACAGTGAATTTGAAAAGACGTTGTCTAATGTATGGGGTTCAACAATTATGTAACCAGCCTGTTTGTTGTGGCTACGTTGAAAGACTATTGTTTATTTTGTTCATTAACCAAAGAGGACCGTTTTGGACGGGTTTTATATACAGTATAAATACCCGGCCGACACTGATCTCAAGGACAATTTGGTTCTATTATCGAGAACACTGTTAAATCAAATGTTATTGTAACCTGCTTGAAATGTAAATAGAGCACATCTAACTCTAGAGAATTGCTTAAATGATGAGGGGGGCATTTAGAGGTTATAGCATAGGATTTTAATACTTAAGCAAGCTACCTACACACAGTAGAGTGCACAACACTGCTGTCTTATAGACACTCAATGAGGCCTACAATTTTTACAGAACTTTGTTTATTTATTTTTTTTAAATCAAGGGTTTGAAGTTGTAACAATTAAGACCCGGCGGTGTCTTAATGCGCACAGGAACTTCAGGAACCATATATGGAGTTCTCCATATTGAGGGCATGACACAGACAGACTCACAGGCATTTCTGCCTGGCTTACATAGTAATATCGTTCACTGCGTTCGCAACAAGAAATCCCCTCTGTCGAGATTCCAACTTGCACCTTGTGAACTGCTGCTACCACTGCTGTGTCTAAAGCTGCTCTGGTCTGGGTATGACTGCTGCTCTGAATCCTATAGCTTTCTGCTGCTCTGTTCTGAGTAACTACTCTTTGAGTCCTAGAGCTCTGCCTTTCAAAACCCATTATTCGACTATAAAATATTAGGCCCCTGCTCCCAATGGAGCTGGCCTGTTCTGACATCACAACAATTTGGGCATGCCTGACACAACTCCTTGTATATGTCTCACAGAGAGAGAGATACAGAAATATGGGCATAAAAGGGACACAGACAGACTGGTGGAACAGATACTCACGGCTACAGTGTGTATTGGCTGGTTGGGGCATAGATTTCCAACTTCCATCACTACTGACTCAGTGATGTATAGTTGGGCACCGGTCTAGTATCAAGTATATACTGTATACATTATATACTCGATACATTATACTGTATGTAGGCTGTTTGTAGGCAGTATTATACAGTATTATAATCAACGTTTGACTAAATGATGATGCTTAAGTTCTCCAAACGGTGTAAAATATCTGCCTTTAAATCAACAAGGGATTTGCAACGTTGTACTCTCAGCTCATTATGATAAGTATTTGATCTTATAGTCTCAGCAGTGTCTCTACTGCCGTGGGATTACCATTTATTTAGTCACCGTCTTGTGACTCCATTGTGTGAAACTGACTGTCACTTCAGTTGTTATGCCGTATGTAGGGCAATTCTTCTTCAGCTTTCAGGCTTGGCCTTGTGATGAGTGATTTCATTGTTCGGGGGAACTGCAGTTCCCATTATTCATAGTGACAGATATTGGGAGTTATGGTTCATCAAAGTGCGATGTTGTCTTTTCACCCACCGTTCTACAAATGTTATTCCCTTGGTCCCAAATTGGGATTAAATCCCTACGTTGTCGGCAATTCCTAATTGTTTTCTTTTATTTCCCAGAGAGCACAGCTGATGTTTTTTCCCAGTTGTGTCGCGGCATGAGCATTAATTCATACACTTCATGCAATGGCTGGGTGTTATAGCTTCATATGTGGCTGTTTGATAGCTAAAGTGGGTTTTGTCCTCAACCTCAGATGTGATGTATTCTGCTCTCTGTTTTCCCACCTGCTCTCAAATTGATTCCGACTGCAACAAGATATTTCACCAGTGAGCCGTGCGAGGTAGCCCAACAACACGTTAGGTGAGCAGCATGAAATCGACTTCTGAAAAGCAGCCAGCGTACGTGAGTGATATCGTAACATTGCCTCGCTGTGGAGGGTATTCATGCTAAATGGCATCTCTTCAAATTAAAACTGTCTGCAGTGAGCTTATCAACTTGGATAAACATCACCTCTAGGACCCCATGTTCGGCGCACTTAAACACGTGAGATAATTGGTAGGATAGATATAAGCACAGTTTCCCTTGTTTCTCTTATTTGTACACCGGTATGAGGTCTCCTTATTGTGTGTCTGTAGTTTCTCTTCTTGATCTAATTGGGCACCCTCAGCGCTTCTTACATTTTATTGAATGCAGGGCAACGATATTGCCTAAACAAAAAAAAAAAACATTTATTCGTCCCTTGGCTTTAGTCATTGATCTCTTTCTTTATTGCTATATCTCCTGTCATTTTTTCCCCCCGAACCAACGGGAGGATTATTAGGCCTGGTGTTTTTTTATGCTTGCTGCCTTTCCGGAGCTATGCCAAAAGTTCAGGCCATTCTCTCCACTCCACTAATTGCCTGAATTGCATATGGTAAATGCATCTGCAGGTGGAAAGAAAATGAGGGCATCTCCACCTCTACCTCCCCTGTTGGAACGACAGCCCCCAACACCCCCCCCCCCCCCAACCCGCATATTAATATTGTCACTCAAACCCCTGCTCCGTGGTGGATGCCTGTCAGTAGGGCGACCTTGACCTTGAGTGATGGGAGGCTGGAGGCCTGTTGGCCCCTGTTGTAGCCAGAGTTAATGGTGGTATGTCCCCTGTGATTCTTATCAGGCGACGTTTAAATGCTACCAGCAACCAGCATGTCTTCATCAGTCCTAGCGTCTCACACTGCCTTTCCTCTGACACCGCAAACAGCTCTGGGGTCGTTTTCACTGAGACGATCGAAGGGGAAAGATTTTTTTTTTAATTACCCCGACTGCTACAGAACGGGATAACTAAGAAAAAAAAAAACTGTTTGTTCCCTGTGGGTATGTGTATTGATTTGAGTGTATGATGTTTTAATGAGGCTGCCATGTAAATGATTTGTCGTGGCTGGTACGCTGTAAAGGCTAATTTGTTTGTTTTTCTCCTCAAATGTGCTGATTCTCTGTGGTTTGCTTTTTATGTTTGCACAGGGGCGGAGAGAGGGCTTTTCTGACACGTGCATACACACACACACACACAGACACACACACACACACACACACACACACACACACACACACACACACACACACACACATACTCTCTCTCTGGGAGAGACAGAAGCGTGAGACATGTCAAAGATCTCCAAGGCAGCAAAGGCGGTGAAGAAGGTGGATGTCGGGGGCGTGATCCGTGCGATAGTGCGGTCGGGACAAGCCAAGCCAGGACCTCCACTAGGACCCATCCTGGGACAGGTAAGGTTCTGCACATCCTAATTTTATACCACTTCCTAGCTGCTAAAGGGCAATATCATCATACCCATCATAACCTTTAAGGATAACTTTGTTTGTGTTTTTTTTTTTTTCAACCAACATTCATGTTTTATGTTGTTATTGGAGAAATTTGAAGATGAGTGTTAATTTGTTTTGCTTTGCTGCTTTCTTTTGTTTTAAGGATTTTAGCTGTTTTTTGACAGGGTGGCAGGGGAATTTGAAAATGGCACAAAATACATACAGTATTTGTTTTGAAGTTTATTATCTACTACAGTTTTAATAAACCCCAAGAAATTACATCTCGCCACGAAAGATTACTTTATCTACTGAATGTGACAAACTGTCATATTTGGCCTATTATACAGTGTAAAGTGAAGTGTGATGTGCTGCCTCCTTCGCATTCAGTAGATCCTTGGAACTTATGTGGCCAGTTATAATTTCCTGTTTTTAGGGTTGTTGTAGATAATAAAACAATAAATCACTCAATTTTGTAAACAAATGCATATTATTTAGGACCATCTTCGAATAACCCCGCCCCCTGTCAACAATATCTAAAATCCCTCAAACTAAAGAAAGCGGCAAATATAAAACAACTAACACCCATCTTTTATTTTGTCTAATAATAACCTAAAACATGAATCTTGGTTGAAAAGAACAAAGTTGTCCTTTAAGGCAGGAGGACCGAGCATCTCTGGAGCATGTCATTGTGCTTTATGCCTGCCTGAGAGATGGCATAAACACATGAGGGCATTAAAATGTTTTTCTTGAATGAATTTAATCACAATTAAAATAATATTAAGAAGAAGAAGAAGGAGGAGAAAAGGGATATTTTTGTTTTATAGTGGATATTTTCATGTATTTATTTTACCAAATCCCTGGCAAATATGCCTTAAAACATTATACTTGCAGCCTATAATAAAATGAAAAAAAGTACACCTTAAATATTTAATTGCTTTCATACATTGCGCCTGTCGCGAGTTGATGATGTCATATGTGAAATACTTTTCATTAGCGTGTGCATTCCATAAATTCCATTGGGCCGACACACATGGGGATATGACATCATCGCTTTGTGGTGGGAGCTGTTCCTATTGAGTGAAACATTCTTTATTTATGAAAGAAATAAAATATTGAAGGTGTTTTTATTTATTTATTTATTGTTATAGAGGCCAAGTGTAATGTTTTATGGCATATTTGTCTTATTAGCCAGGGATCCTTTCAAGTCGCAAGTATTTTATGGAGGTTCTTTGTACAAACTTTGAAAGTCTCCTCCGAGGAGCCTCATTTGTCTCAGTCAACTGGTTTCCAGAAGTAAATAATACAACAGGCTAGAATGATTGGGGGGCTCACTCACTCCGACATCAAAGTCTTTATTATTCCTTCATTTTAGTTGCCTCTCATGATGCCATAGTTCCAGTCTTTCCTCATCTTCCACATGTTCTTTTTATACATTTCCGACAGGGAGTCGTCCATGTTAGCCCATGACCTGCTTGTTAGACCAGGCCAATACGAAGCATTTCTAAGGCTCCCCAGCCCGAAACATTGATTCCCTGATCTATAGCAATATACTAGGGATGACACTGTATTTGTATCAGGAAAAGTATCAGGTCGACCGTCATATTGGTATCGGCAAATGCTTTATCAGAAAAGTATCAGCATCGGCCCTTATTTGTCATTATCGGGTCTTATATTGGCAAATATGCCAGCCTAACCAGTGATCACTGATCAGACACAGGAGTACGAGTTTGACACTATGGCCATTAAATACAATGTTGGGTCATGTGGAGTTTGCTTTGTAGTTGCCCAAGTGCACATTTGAGTCTGCTATTGCCGGTTAGTGGAATTCATATAAGGTCTTTTTTTTGTATTAATATTCTTCTCTGGTAACGGTATTGGCTAACACAGAAATTGTGGTATTGGGATCGGATCCAAAGTAAAAAAAAAAAAAAAAGTGGCATCGGTACATCCCTACAATATAAGGCTTTGTTTTTGTTTTGTTGGTTTTTTTTTTTAACCTTTTTGATATCACACCTTCCAAGCATCTAGCTGGGGGAAAAGGCTGCTCGCTCTGAATGAAAGTTTAATCTCAAATGATTGCATCAATTGGCATAACAGATGGTGTTTTCTGTGCATCCTATTTACTCGAATCATTTACCATTGCTGTCATTTGTTGACTCTGGATAAGATAAGAGTGTATGCTGTGGGGCTTTATCATTTGTTGGTGTTGTACTGTGTGCAGATACTGTCACTAACTATTTGTTCCTTTCAGAACACATCGTGTTAAATAATACCAAGTACTAGCTCAGCCCATTCCTTTTTCTCTATAATACAGACAGACAGTATTTGAGGTCTAAAATTATTGGCATAGAATAGATTTTCTCCATTACAGAGGTTGTGTAGTACATTCTGTTCTCAAACAAAAACAATTGTATGTTTGTAATAGATTTTTCACGTCTAGGTATAGGACTATGTGATAACACAAGTAGTTCTTAAACTAATACTACTACTATACTATAGTATAAGAGACACTCATTACATCGGACTGCTTTTTGGTCACACATTTATGCCCTTTTTACTCTTTTTTTTTTTTTTTTTTTTTACCAATTCAACTGTTTTTAAGGTTGTTTTCTCTGCAAATGTCAACTGGTTTGCCTTGTGTATAGTCCCTGACTGTTGCCTCCAACCCCTACTGTTTTGTTTGTGAAGGGTATAGATGAGCACAAGTCTCCTCTAATACACATGGAGTTGCCAGCTGCTTCTTTTCACCTGACAGCGAGTTTCACCGGGAGGATGTAACACATGCAGAGCAACATGCTAACTTGCCCAGTTCTGCTCCCTGCTGAAGCTCCCTGTTGAACAGGTGCTATAGGAGTTAACTTTCTAGTGCAATGACAGTTCAACCTCCCACCTACAAACACAGCAAATCGTGTTTGTTGGGACAGAGGAATTTAACCCCAGTCTCCACAGTGGCGGGCAGGTTACTGCTGTTTTTGAGGGCTAATATCTGTCCTGGGTGCGTAGTGTCACATTTGCATATCTTGCAACTGTCAGGTTGATTTGAGTGATCACTGCCTCATGAAATAGCTTTGGACCGGTGTGGTGCTGCGTTTCATATCTCTGCTATGATGAATGATTCAGTCATCCGTCTCCGTCTGTTAGATGTGTCTCCGTGTCCTACTCTTGGGAATTGTGTCTCAGCAGCGGTGGTAATGAGGTGAGGTTACTTGCATCCAAGCAAAACCAAAAACCTTCCTTCTTCTTAGTGTTGGATTGTCTTAAGTACTGTCTTGCTCCGCTGGGCTCACTGTATCTCACCGTGGTAAACTGTAAATACATGGCAGCTGGCAGACGATCTGCTTCAAGCATGGGCACTGGACCTTTAATCTCACCACGTCTCTCCTCTTTGGCTCCTCTTTCCCACCTCTCCGACTAACCACCCTTGACAGGGTAAGCGCGGAGTGGTGGGCTGCCTGTCGGCCACGGGGCAAATTTAAACAAACGAGAGAAATAAAAGAGGGAGTCAAGAGGCGTTAAGGGGGTTGGGGGGTGAGGCTGACAGCTTTTGGTGGGGGATAATAATTACAGACTTTGGAGTGAAATTAGCGCCGTTGGATGAAAAGAGAGGCTGAAAAGAGACGGGCAACAGATGGATGAATGTAGAAGAGGCTTTTGGGGCTTTTTGAGGGCTGGGTTAGCAGAGTGGAATGTTGAGCGTTGTTATGAGGGCTCGAAGCCGAACAGGTGGAACAAATTCAAAGGGGTTCAATCCAATTCAAAGGAGCTCAGTGTAATGCTGTCTGAGGCGGCTGCTTCCATTCTCAAAGCTTCTATGAGACATATGAGAACTTCTCTATCAGAGGTGGCCGAGCCAGGGGTTCTTATATATATGTATGTTCTGTGTATGCCACGTGTGTTTGAAATGTGAAGCGAGCCAAGGGAGCCCTGAGATGAAAGCAATCGGGTGGGCGGGAGATGGATCTGGACTACCGATATGTTGGTCCCTGTTTGAGCCTCACTCCCCCACCCGCAATGAAATTCTGCAGAGAATGTTTAGATGAATCGAGTTCTCCGTGCACCACCGTGTGCATTCGTTTTTTTTTGTTTTACTCTTAACGCATCCTGTAAATATGCCCAGTAAATCAAGTGTGAAGCAGCCATGAATTATCTCTCGGCAGTTTGACAAATGGCCCCAATTTCAATTAATAGGAGCATTAATGGTTAGAGGGAGTTAAGAGTGGGTGTGGGGGTGTATAGGGGCTACTGACTCCGTTTTTGGAAAATGAAAACACACACTTCCTCCCCTTTTTGACACACACACACACACACACACACACACACACACACACACACACACACACACACGTTCTCTTTCAACGTTAAAAGGAGGCAAGACGGTGGATCGCTCAAGGATTACAGAGTATCTGAACTGGTAGTGTCGCTGTCGGAGTAATTGTGATAAATGACGGTCTTTCCGCGGCATGCCAATGCCACTCTGCACGAACAATGGCTCGCTTTCTTCATTTTAATTCATGCACTCCAGCATCATTCTCGGATGTACGGGAAAAAAACTAAACAAGAATCAGTTCATATATCCAGAGGGTGAAATGAAAGCTCATAGGCTTAGAGTTGGGCGCTTTGCAAGTACAGGACAGGCATTGGTCTCGAGGGGCCCTTCGCTTTTGAGTGATCACTCTCTGATCCTGCTTCATGCCTTTGTGGTGGTGACAGCATGTCAATATCTTGGCTACATAATGGCCAATGAAATGTCAGTGCCTGAGTACGAAACACTTTATTACAGTTAGCTCCCAAATCCTGGAGCAGAGCTGACAACAGCTGTGCAATAACTTTCACAGAGTGCTCACGGCATATGCCCAAAGTCCCACGCGGTACGGCTGATGTGTTTGTCTGCTGACAACACAGAGGCTAGTAGCTCCTCTCGGGGGAACAAGGCACTTGACTCCTCTGTACATCCTTTACGCCCACTGCTTCAACCCCGTCTCCCACAACACTCCCATAATACTACAGTCTTGTCAGCAACACAGGCTGAACGAGTCACACAGAGAAATCCGTTCCTTGATTAAAATTTAAAAAGGTAACCGACTCTTGTTCAAAAACACAAAAAGCACCAGTATACTGTAGTTCTTCCTTCTTGGAATGTTTTGACAGACTTGTGTAGACAAAAAGTTGGAAGCTACACATCAATTTTTCAAATGTCCCTTGCAGCTGTTGGCAGGAATATTACTTACATAATTGGCATTGCGTGTAAACACTGCAGCAAACCTGACCCGTACCTTTTAAAGTTACAGTCACTTGAGAGTGAAGCAAGATGCTTGTTTCTCACCTGCACACCCAACCTTTCTATTGGTGCTTAGTCCTGCAAGAGTTGACAGCACCTTGATTTTTCTTTTTGAAAAGAAAATGTTGCATGAGCTGTATCTACATATTATTGTAATTGTAATCAGGATTCAGTTAGTAAAAACAAGTGCAAAGTTATTGGTTCCCATTAACCACTTAACACTCTACACGGGTCCATCTCAATGAATTAGCATATTGTGTAAAAGTTCATTCGAAAAAATGCTAAAAGTGAAGTGTATTTAAATCGTTTTTTGTCTTGATTATTATGGCATGCAGGTCATGAAAATCCAAAAATCCTATCTCAGTGAATGAGAATATTTGAATGAGACCAATACAAAAAAAAGATTTTTACACAGAAAATGTCAATGATCTAAAAAGTATATTAATGTAGCCTATGGCATACTATGCCGTAATATTTTGTCTGGGCCACTTGTGAACAAGTTATTTCATCAGAGTGTGTCATGGAGGTGATCAGCCTGTGGCACTGTTGAGGTGTTACTGTATGGTTGTTGGCCGTAAATTAATTTGTATGGTTCAGTCTTATGCCATTTCTCTTGACAATGCAACCCAGATTCTCTGGGGGTTCAAGTCAGGACAGTTTGGTAGTCAGTTAAAAGCAGTGATACCATGGTCATTACCACAGCTACTATTGTTACTCGTATAGTTTTGGCCCTGTGGGCAGGTGCCATATCTAGCTGGAAAGGAAAATTAGCATCTCCGGTGAGATGTCAACATACTGAAGCACAATGTACTCTAAATTAATGGCTGTGTTGAAATCATTGTTTTCACTGGCAGTGGATCAACCCCAACCAATGTCATGGCCTAAATCATGTGTTTTGCCATGTCTTGTCTCAACACAACAATCGAAAATGACATTTCACAGAGCTGTGTAGCTTTGTACATAGACAAGCTTTATATTGATGCTGATCTTCTTTTTCCAGCACCATTTGGCACCTGCCCGCAGAGTCAAAACTACACTGATGATTTTTACAAAACACTGGAATTCATTGAGATGGACCTGTATTTAATACAACTATCGGAAATGACTGATCTATACACTCGCAACGAGTGGCATTGTGTATGCCAGTGAGCAATCATCACAGGCTGTTACAGTGCATGTGTTGCTTGTAGATCTGCAAATTTAGTCGGTTCTAAAGTTGACTGTTTTTCATGAGTCTTGGACTCATGAAAAACAGTCACAGTTATACCTATGACATTAAAGTCTGGGATGCCAGGTTGAAGGTGGTTAAAGTCACATTAAATAACGTTTAACAGCGCTTTTGATGGTTTGATGCCAGCTGTTTACATAACATGCCTTCGAGCAGGGCCGAAACCTCCATCAAAGTGTCAGTAGAGACTGTAAAATATGGCGTTGGCTGCTGACTGTCATTAAGTACAGCAGGTGCACCTTTCAGCTTCTCTAGTCTATACATTCCTTATTGATTACCCTGGATGAAGGTTTGAGCAAGAGAACCGAAAGACTAAACGAGCTAGTGAACTGAAAGAGACGTAAGATCATGGAATGCTTTTGATATATTCTTACTTTGAAACTCCTCAAGAACTTAGCTCAAATGTCAGACATAAGAGAAGCACATTGCTGCATAATCCCTCTGTAGGACAATACATCTGATGCCTGAAAATCCTGCAGATGAAATGCAACTGGTATTAGATCTATTGGGAGGAAAGCAGCCTTTCATTGAACATTCTTACCTAAGCCCTACAAAGGCCTTACATACAACTTGCCAAGGCATAGGACTTTTTTTGTCCACCGTCCAAATTCAATAAGATTGAATACTATCAATACAGAGACACAGTATGAAAAATGTGTTATTATTTTCAATAAACATATGTTTTTCCACTAGCATTGCTCAGTGACACTATTCATACACACTATTCAAATCCCAAATAATGGGTGTTGTATACTGTATGGAAAGTTTTTTTTTTCTTTTTAACAAAATGTTCAAAGATACCAAATGCTTTTTCACTGCTCGACAATCAATGATTGCTGAATAAAAAACAACAACACTGGTTTGGGTCTTTGACCATAGTTCTCTTTAGAAGAGCTAGAGGTTAGACAGGTCCACGTGCGCACGCACATCCTTCAGTGCACACGCGCGTTCTTCAGTACGAACTCACATCCTTCAGTGCGCACGCACATGGTTCAGTGAGTGAGTCTACATGCAAAGTTTGTCTCTAGAGTTCGTGGGAGATGAAAGGGGGCCCTATGGAGGAGTCTGCGGGCTCCAGGCTGACGTGGGAGAGCGTGTTGCTCTGGGAGCGAGACAGTGTGTGATAACGGGATGAAGGCGCTGAAGTAGAAGAGGCTTTGCCCTGGACTTGCTCCTCTCCCTGATCTGAGCCCTGGCTCGGCAGTGCGGATTCCCCCGGCTCCGTCCCTGTCCCGGCCCCCCTACCTCCTCCGCGCTCCAGCCTGTGCTTCTGCCAGGCGGAGCTCAGCTTAACGGCCAGAGCCAGCAGGTTCTTCCCCAGGAACACGGTGGAGACCCGGGGATCCCTGTACCACAGCATGCCTGTTCCCCTCAGGCCCAGGGTAAACACGTTGATCGTCACCAGGCTGAGCCATGGATAAAGCGCCTCCTTACGGGCTCCCCGCTGTCCCGGCAGGCCGGTGGCCCCCAGCTCCGTGAGGGCCACGCACGGCAGCAGCAGCAGCAGGGCGTAACAGTAAAAGAAGACCAGGCCCTCGGCCCAGATGGGCAGCCGCGGCTCGACGGCAGCCCCGGGGGCCCCGGCCCCGGCCCCGCCGTGGGCCTCCCACAGCCCCGCCTGCAGGTCCAACACGTCCAACAGGTCCACCACCACCCACAGCAGGCGCCCTCGCACTTCCTGCTTCCTGCGGAGCGGGGTCATGTGGTCGGCTCCCGTCAGGATGAGGAACAGCGAGGGCAGGCAGATGGACAGCAGCAGCGTCAGGGTCTTCCTGGCCAGCGGGTCGGGCGGCCGGCGCTCCTGCCGGTAGTTGTGGCAGACAAAGAAGAGCTTGAGCTGGAGCAGCGAGAGGAAGAGGAACCAGAGGGCGTTGGCGAAGCCCCGCCGCGGAGACTGCGCCTCAGACACCACGCCTGCCGACACAAAGCGCAGCGCCACCAAGAAACCCACGTCACCTAGCAACACTGCGGCACACTGCCAAACCCCTGGCCCCGGGATGCCGCGGGTACCCAGCATGCTCTGCTCCAGCAAGTAGAGGTCCACCACTGCCATCGTGCTCACCGTGACCAGGGTTGATACGCACACCTGGGGCGTGGGCACCATGCCTGGAGAGAGAGAGAGAGAGAGAAGGAGGCGACAAATTAGACGCTTGTTATAAGGCCAGAAGTTCAAAATGGCATCTGTTCCCATATAGACCCGCCACATCCTCAGGGAAAAGAGGCGAGCTATAGGACAAAGGTCATTTATTTATACAGTGCTATTTTAAATGTATAGTGTCAGTCACAGTTTGAGGCTTGCTACTATGATGACATCCGCTGCCAAGCAGACCTCTTGTCTTTGTCTGGTGTCAGAAGACTATTGTTCTATCCAGGCTGTTATAGAGCCGAGAATCCAGTGGAGCTGGGCTTTTCTTTTTAGCTCCATTCCTCTGTGGCTCTTTGGTTTAAACGGATCTCATTTTCTATTGAAATCTGTTTTTTTGTGTTTGTTTTTTTCCTTTCTTTTTTTCTCTGAATATATTTTCCGGGTTCTTTTCCTCTGAGATTCTATTATGCTCATTTTGGTGTTGTTTTTATTAGATTCTATTGTGGCCATGTTGTTGTTTTTTCCCCAACATCCCTCATTCATTGTGAATTAATGTAGTTCAGAAGCAACTATGCACCCCTTTCCCCCCTTGGCTGCAATGCTTTTTCTCATTGTGTGCCGCAGTCCTTTGTCGCCCCATGTGCCATTCTCATTTGCGATGAATATTGATAATAACTTGCTATCTGTTTAGAGATGCTTTTGACTTGTGTCTGAGAGTGTGTGTCTGCTATACCGTGCATTATGCCTGCGTGAGTGCATGCAGCCAATACTAATTTAGCCAAATATGATCGTTCATGTGTCGTTGCTGAACATATTTCAGACGGCAGACAGTATAAAACCCCAGTATTGATCCGGGAATGAGAAATGATATCAACCGTACGGTGGGTGGACTTGAACCAGCCACTCTTTATGGTATTGAGCTCAGAGGCCTGTGCCGTACGCCCCCAGGCAGAGCCCGACACTAGACTGTAGTGTCCACACACTGCCGAGTACCAATCGGTGTGTCAGCCACTCTAACAGATCAATGATATTATAATATGAAATCATTACCGGGTCAGATGTGCCGTAATGGCAACACTTGAGCGTGATGGAGCGAGAGATGGCCGGCGCCACGGCTCTTGAGCACAGGCTAGCTGTTGAAAAACACAAGCGTTGATCTGTTGCTGATTGAAGACACATCATCCCCAGAGACTATAACTGCAGTTCCATCATCTGCTCTGTGCCATTCAAATCACTAAACGGCTTGCGGTCCGGAAAACCATTGGTTGAGTGTGTGCGCGCGCGTGCATGCAAGAGTGCAAGTGAAAGATTAATCTAAGTCTAAATGTATAATAAATTGTTACTGCATAATCGTAGTTCATAAATAATCTCTGTGGAAGGGGCTATATAATAGACGAAGAAAGTAAGAAATTTGATGAATAAATGGGCAAATGCAGATAGAAAATGGATGTTATTTTATCAGTTGACACGCTGTTGTGTGCGCCTGCCTATCTTTGCCGGCTGTATTCAAATGTATTCATGAGGAGGAGTATACAGAGATATTACACATTAAAATGTCTTCAGAAGCAGATGAATCAAGGAGATGACTGAGGAAATGATAAGGAGTGATTAATCTGCCCCGAGGTATGGAGGCTGCGAGGACATGGATCTTGGCAGCATCCCCTAATGTAGCTATATTACATTAGATTATATTACCTGCGGTACAGTCTCGCGCTGCATCCTGCGACTTGATTATCAGATGTTGAATGGACTACACAAGCCTTTTGCTGGCTGTGAAAATAACTGGGATTCAAAAGTGCAAGTCTGCAGAGAGGTGCAGAGCAAGTGCAACACAATGTTGTTGGTTCATATGCGATTCAAGCGGCGAAGCCTCAATTTGTTTTCCCCCCGTGGAAGTGTCCCTGTCGGTCTCTGTTTGCGTTCTGTCAGCTTGTCAACACGTACATAATTTATTCTGTTTATATGGCGAGGTGGGGGCCCAGGCCGTGACAGCCTGTGTGTCCACTCCAGCTCATCAATAATGACCACATTTGTCAGTTCCCGGACTAGGGATGTGACTGCCGGTGACAAGGTGAGGCCGCCTGTCGGGGCTGTAAGCATGAGAAATGGTCTATAATGGTAGGCAGGTGAGAGATTTGTTTATTGTATTTGGATATGTTACGCTGTGGCGCTCAGAATCAATCTAACTCCACTGCCTCTGGATCTGTCATGTGAGATGTGTGTTTGTGTGTTGGCTAGCACGGAGATGCCCCCCCCCACACCACCACCACCCACCCCCCAACAAAAAAAGGATATTGAAGTCCCTTATTTAAATTCAGTCAGCGTGCGCACGCACGCACACGAGGACGAACGCGCGCACGAGCACGCGCACACACATCCTCTCTCTCTGAGTGGGGGTGACTATTTTGCTTTAATATTGGCCGCTTGCCAACTGTAGAAATGCAGGTAGAGAGGAGGACAGATGGACTGTTCCAGTAATCGCCATGAACAATGTCCTAGAGTCCCCAAATGTGTATTGAAGACCTCGCCCATCATGCCCAATGCCAAGAACAAGAGACAAGAGTCATAACTTAACCACAGTTAGCAATTGCTGCTTGCAGGCCAAGGGCATTAGGACGCAAACAAAATGAACAGGCGATGACATTTAAACTCAATCAATCAATAGTGGGACGGATAAACGCGTGTAATCGCGGTTAATGCATTGTTTTTTTTCCCGAACAATCCCTCTCCTCTGGACTTAATCCCGCATGACTGATTACCGCAGAAACATCTGTTGATTTAGGCCATCAGGCACAAATTGATTGCTAAGTTTTACAACTGCAGTGATTTAGAGAGAGAGAGAGAGAGAGAGGCAAGTTCAGAGAGCATTGTCCCTGATCTAAACGGTCGCAATTATGTCGCATGCATGCTTCATGTTTTCCTGCGCCCCGTTTGCAAATCGATAACAAAATCAAAATCTTCCCTTTGCAACACCTGTTTCATAACCGACCTATATTATCATTAACGGTGCGTGCGTGCGTGCGTGCACGACCCATCGCTCGGGTGTTGGTGGTGGTGGTGATGATGATAATAAAAGTAAAGCTGTAGTTACCCAAACCATTCGTATTGCACTTGTGCTGCTCGATGCGATCCGCTTTGCTGGAGAACGAGACAAGTGTAAAGAATCTTTTTCTCGGAAGTGCAGCGTCGTTGCCGGCGATGACCAGATAAAAGTCGCGATTTGGATCTCTCGGGGTCGACCGACCGACCGAGCGGTTTTCAACTGTGTTTCTCTTTTCCTCCGTGTGGTCGGTTGGTGGCTGGTAGATCTTCTTCTGGCTAAATACCATGCACTCTTTCACACAGGGCAGGAAAAGTCGCTGCACGACGAGGATATACTGTATGCCGTTACCTCGAGTTGAGTCGGAGAAAAAACCTGGCTCATATCCCACCGGGATGCGTCCTCCTCCCCGTCTCTAATACAATAGCCCTCTGAAATATTGTCCCTCTGGTGTCTGTATAATAGGATTGCATCTGCCACTTTATTCCCGCAATGTCCGTTTTCTCCGTCTCGACGCTCCGGTTGCTGGCAGCAACGAACGGAGCCGTGCTGTGATGTGCAGGGGCGTGCACACATGGACATCCAAAGGGGGCTTTCAGCAGACCCTTCCCTTTTTACCTGCTGTCTGCAAATCAACTGCCCTTAGTCTCCAGAGCACGAATGCAGGGCACTTTCACTCAAGGACCCATAAAATGTGCCTCTCTTTCATTTTCAGAGGGAACAGCATTTTATGCGAACAACAACAAGTCTGAGACAATGCCTTGCAATAATGCAACTGTAATTCCACGAGCCCGGTCCTGTGAATTTGTTGTGTGCGTGCTTGCTATGTGCACACGCCCGGGATTCACCAGACCTGGATTCTGTTTAGCTTTCATTGTGTAAGTGTTATTGTGCCCCCCTTGAGCAGAACTGACGCTGATCCAGGCATTAATGTGTGCGTTTTGCGCTCCCTGTGTGAAAAGCCCTTTACTATGGCAAATGCCGCTCATTTCCATGCCAGCATTCATTCCCCCCCCCCCCCCCCCCCCCCCCCCCCCCGAATTCTCTTGAAGTTGAACACAGCATTTTGCGTTGAGCAAATTTGTTTAGATATCCATCCCCACTAGCTAAAGAGTTGTCTGTTGCATCCAGGCAGTAGCTGATCTACAAGCTGTCAATGCGTCTGAGAGGCTGTGGCTGTCTCGGTGTGTGTGCGGACAGGCACTGGTGGAAAGTCGGTCATAAGAACCACCGTGCCCCCTAAAGATGAGATGCGAGATGTTGATGAGATGATGAAATCTGGCTCAGAATGTGTGTGACAAGCAGCTAATATGTGCATAACGCAACCATTGGGGGGGGGGGGGGGGGGGGGGGGGGGGGGGGGGGGGGGGGGGGTAATACAACAACATAATAAAGCTAGTAATACAACAACATAATGTTACTTGCAATTTCTGAAACACATTCCTCTGAAAGCTGCAATCCAGATGTTGTGACTCTCCACTTCAGCGAAATGGAGAAGGTGATTGGTCAATTGCCCCCTCCAACTCCCTCCTCCACCGTTACTGTATAGTACTGCCGTTTTTTGCTTTTTCCGAACATGAACAAACTGTAATTGCTACTAATTGGTACTATCCTTAGTAAAGTAAACGAGAGACAAAAAGCAAACAAAAGTGTAACATTTGCGACAAAATCTTCGATTGTCAGAGACAGTTTGGATTGTCTCTACGCCCTTAGCCATATATTAGACAGGAAATGAGTGGGGGCACTTTTGGACCAATATAGTCAAAATAGCAAATCTACGAGCTCTCTGCGCAGCGCGGCACATTGAGAGTTTAACCCTTTATCTATAGTGGAGATGCGGTGTAATGTCATGGATTTTTTTTTTAATTTGTTCAGCGCAGTTGAGGAGACTTCATTCAGGGAAAAAAGCGATTGTCCTGAATGCTGGTGTGGAAATGAATGGCGTTTGCATTTCTTTCACCATAGTAAGTGCTGCATTCACGGCCTGGAGTCGGCAGTTGTTTTACACACAGGTAAAATGGCAGGGGCTGAAGCCCCCTCCTTTGATGTCTATGTGTGCACGTCCCTGGTTTAAAGAGATGTGAGGAAACATGCTATTGTAATGTGTCGCTATACGCTTCCCTGAGTTTGTGATTGTGGTGGTTTTAATTGGTCCATGCACAGGTACAGACACACACACACACACACACACACACACACACACACACACACACACACACACACACACACACACACACACACACACACACACACACACAGTTCAATTCGATTTCAATTCATAGGGCTTTATGGGCAGTAGAAAACATAGGCTACACTTATATAGCTAAAGCCGTGCACACACACACACACACACACACACACACACACACACACACACACACACACACACACACACACACACACACACACACCACTCCACCCTTCCATCTTCTCTCTCCTTCTCTCTTCTCTTTCGTTTAGCCTCTTCTTGCCGTCACTCTCCACCATCGGCTGTGGAAGTTTTGGGTGGTAGTCTCTGTATGAATAATGCATTGCCTCCGACTTCGACAGACACGAAGCAAAGGGCAAAAATGCCTCTCATATTTATTTTATGTATTTGTAAGCCACTATTTATATTTGAATTGAGGGAGGGAGGGAGGGAGGGGGGTAGAGAGAGTGAGAGTAGACTGGGGATTCATATAGGAGCCTAATGGACTGTGCCGTGTGTGTGCACTGACCCAGAAAAGGCACACCCATCCTGTTAAACTTCACACTTTAGAAGGTTAAATAATATATTATTTGAACCAAAAGCATATTTTATTACTAATTTTATACAAACTCGTCAGTATAAATAATAACCCCCAAATGAAATGTCTCTATTTTAGTACAGTCCCACATTCCGTAAGATCAGCGCTGCTCCAGTTTTAGCACATTCACTGGTTCTGCTTGGTAATTGTGAATTAAACCACTTTTTGCAAATGGCTTGCATAATTCTGTCTACATTGTTTGTAACAGTGGGCTGATACACCTTATTTGTTTTCCTTCCTTTAAGTAGCAAGTGGAGCAAACGATGCTTGTTGCCCGTGGAAACGAAAAGAGTGCAGATGTTACAACTTTAATTAGCACTCCTTCTGTCTCTTCCTGTAGTTAACCGAGAGAAAAAAAAACATCCTTCTGTTGTAGATGAATTCATTATAGGCCGGATTACCGTACAGTTGAACAAATTGGATTCCGATTTTGGAGGGGGGGGGGCCTGGTCCAGAAAGTAGAGTATCTGGAAGCAGTCCTTTTAATGAAACGAGTCTGGTTTTGTCTTCTTCGTCAAAGGTTTATTTTGGGTCGCCGCCTCCACAGTTCCCATTCACCCAGTTCTGTGACACTTTCTACGAAGCCCTTGTTTATATTGTAAATAATAACTTAACGCTTTATAACAGCGGTTTTCAAACAGTGGTTTCTTGTTTACACTCGCAAGAGTTAAAATATTCATCCTCTGAATCAGCCCAACTCGACACAACTAGAGAATGTAGAAGGTTAATGGTCATTGTTTGCCTGTTTTGTTTTCCATATCCAGCCTGGAATTGTGGATGAAAGCGAATTAAATCTTGATTTTTTGGGTCTGTGGATCTAAAATGACATCAAATGGTGGTCTGTGGCTCAAATTCTGAATAAATGGTGGGCCCTAATATCAAAAAGGTTGAAAACCACTGCTCGATAATGATGATGTTTAAGACCTGATTAATACTCATAATTCTTAATAACAATTAATATAATCATAATGATACAATAAGTGCTTTCGCTCTCTCTGTCTCTCTCACTGACTGATTCTCACCATGTGTGGATGTGCACTGCCTGTACACACAACTTCACACATACCAAAGCTTTACAAAGGCTCCCGAGTGTCAATAGTATGTACATATAATTCCAGTATGTGACCTGCAAAGTAGTATAGTTATGCACACACGCTGGAATGTTGAAAGCCAATGAGCGAGCTACTTCAGTGGGTGGACTTTCAAATAAATGTAATATAATCTGGCCCCGCATGTCCTAATGTCATTCTTCCTGCGTGTCTGGCAGACTAGCTGAGATTGTTTATACGTCAAGAAAATGTCTATATCGATGGATCCATATAGTTTAACGCCAAACAAATTAATACAAAATGTTTTTCAATTATATTTCTGATAGTATTGTGTATGGTAAATCTTTGACGAATCAGTAAGCTTCAGTTCATGGAGCGATTCTCCCATTCTCTACCAAATTCTCTGTTCTTGTGCAATTAATGAATGAATGACCAAATCCTTTGGTTCAACGGATATGTTTAGATTCCCGCTATTTATTTTGGCTTACAACAAACATTTTACTGTTTAGGCTGTGCGTCTTAGTTGCACGCAGGGAGCGTTTGCTTGGAGTTTTCTGTATTTGGGCATGCATGACTGACCCCAATAGGGAGAACTCCATGTGTGTGGGTCCATATATTGGACCCACACACATGCATGCACAGACAGACATTTCTGCAATGCTCACTGTGTTCGAAACAAATGAAGGCTGTTGTGCAAGGCTTGGGGGTCCATGGTTCACATGATGCTTGTACTTCAGTAGCGACAGTCATCTTTCAGGGTCACATGACTTCACCTATAACTCCAGCTAATGCAAACATAACGTGTGTGAGATGACATGAGAGAGTGAGTAGAAAGAGGGAGTGACAACCAAAGTGAGATGTGTGTGCGCGTGTGGCATGTGAGAGATGCATACATAAAACATAACGTTAAACTCACACAGAAACACTTTCATGTTCAGCAATGTGGTTAAACAAGTTGATTGCTCGATGTATACAGCAGGCAAACAAGCCACGCTCCGTCTCTTAGTGACTTCGCTTGTCTTAACTCTTTCCATTACGTTACTCCATTATCTATTTTAGCCCTTTTATTCTGACCTTGCCGTTGGTGAGAAGCCGTGGAACAGCAATTTATACTGCAAGTAGGTGAAATAAATCCAATTATGGCGAAATATACTGCTGAAAGAGCACTGTAGCACTGTGAGCTACACAACCAGCTTGACACTACCAGAGGGGGGACTGATCTAAGATCCGAAATGTTGATGTTGATTCTTGAAAAATAGGTAATTCAGATATTTAGATATAATTTAACTCTTCAAAAGTGTAAAATAATGCTAGTACTTGTGAATTTCTGATGGAGTAGTACTTGTGGGCTATATGTTGAGATGGCAGTGTCGCAACTCTTCTACACAGCGGTGCATTCCTAGAACTGCGGGATCCATAGTAACGCAGGCATTTGACGAAACTGCGGCACAATCCAAAATCACCCTGAACTGCGGTAATTGCGTAGGCCTAGTTACCATCATAGTCATGTCGTACCGTACGTGCGTATTTTAAAACGTGTATTAAAATGTTCAAACCACTAGCAACAACATCTAGCAACAGGCATGTTAACTCAAGCTGCTGCGAGCACTCAGTTTCTGACGTCTCAATGTCGCAACTGTTCTACACAGCGGTGGATTCGTAGAACTGTGGTGGGATCCATAGTAACGCGGGCATTCAACAATACTGTGGCGCGATGCAAAATTACCCTGAACTGAGGTAGTCGTGTGAATGTCGCACGCGTGTATTTTAAAACGTGTATTAAAATGGCGATCATGACTTATTATTATATGAAGATACGTTAAAAAAGTGTTGAAGTGGTCCTTTAAGCTTGAGTCTCCTGGTTGCCCACTCTGGAAATGTAGACATATGCTTGAATAAGAGATTTGGGACTACTACTACTACTAGTAGTAGTACTTACTAGTACTCAGCATAATAATTCAAACATTGTTGTTTGCTGCTTGTACCAGCAGATCTACAACCTCACTTTAGCCTTTATGATACACCTGCCCACACATAACAAAGTATCACTCAGCCTTTTATAGACCTTTCAGTAAGCCCCTCCCCAAACTGCTATGGGCCAATCACAGCTAAGCATAACATGTGATAGACAAACCCCTCCACCAATAGTTTTCCTATATGATAAAGCAAAAAAAATAACAAATGTCGCACAAATTTTCCCTCTGCATACTGCAGGCCTTGTTGGTGGATTTGGAAGAAATTTTGAAGTTCTGGTTCCAAAAACGAACCAATATTTAATATGTGTAATATCCATTATATTTACATTGGAATGAATGGGCCGATCTGGAAGGTGTCCTACCCTCGGGTGGAGACTGGGGAGAGGGCGGGGCTTATTGCAATCTCTATTAGGCATTGTTCCTCCTCTCCTCAGTCCTCCCCATTGCAGAGTAAGAACTTTAATCAGACAGGAGAGAGAGGCGGAGTCATCTTTCTTGTCACATGTAGCAGTACACTTCGCTACTCCCCAACGGAAGAGATTTTCCATTTATATGACTTCAGAATGCGCATTTTCTCTTTTGTCCTGCACCCTTCTTTGGTCCATCACCCTCTCTTCTGCTTACCCCCCCCCCCCCCCCCCCCACAATCTACTCCTCTTTTTTCCCCCTCTTCCCCACGGGTGTAGTTGAAGGTCACTCAGCTCTGGCTCTCGTTCAGAGAGGAGAGGGGGAGAGATTGAATAAAAGTTGGGAGGAAATGAATGGGAGGGGGGAGAGAGAGAGAAACAGGGGGTGGGGAGGGGTTGTTAGTAAAGACCTATTGTCCGCAACTTTTACTCTGCAGTCATCACTTTTCCTCCAGGCATGATTGGGGAAGTTTAGAAGGGCATGTCTCTTGATGCTCTCTCTGGACACTGTCCACTACCTCCCTCCCTCTACACACACACACACACAAACACACATCAAGCCAGTCTCTCGTCACCTCATGTAGATCATCATGTTCACAGATTCTGTTGGGGGTCGTATTCAAGTTGTGAGCCTGCCGGCCCGCCGTCTATGGTGGTTTCATCGTTATCCATCACAATCCTTTGCAAGTGCAACATCAACGCTCCTACAACAACACTGCTGCCAGTCGTTATTGCAGTGCCGCTTTGTCTTTACCGGACCGTGGCGCACACGCGTGCACACATAACACGCACACGCCCAATCTCTGCCTCTCCTCTCCTTCAGTTGTCATCCAATCTTACAGTTCTTCAGTCATCCCCCAGCCAGTCTTGCCTCAGCATACTGAGGCTCAACGTCCTCCGTTATGCCGCAGAGACTGCACGTGATTACTCATGTGAAAAAGCACAACGGCGTCAACATATCGGTCGAAAATGTGGTATTTTTTTGCTGTGATGCAATCAATTTAATTCTGCTGCTGCTTGTGTGTCTTCTTCACCCAAACTCTGAACAGAGAAGACGGGCATGCGTATTTAGCTGACGCTGCTTGTGGAAGCAGAGCTGTCAGGTTCCTCACCTGTACTGGTCATTATGCAGACACTTGCTGGATTTGACTTGACTCATTGTGTTGGCTCGTGGACATTTTCCCATTTATTCATTTGTTGTTAATGTTGCTGTTGAATGAGATGTAACTCAGGCCATAGTATAATAATAATAGGTCAAAATTGTCAGATTTGTCTGTTCTGTTCAGTATTCGGTGAGCGCGAAGAACATTTTAAGTATAGATTTCATTCATTCTCACTGCGTAGTGAAGCTGCTCTCAAAATGGATTCAATCAATATGTAAGTAAGAAGAACTTTCAACATAGATATTTTTGAGAAAGTGATCCATCTGTGTTTACTTTTTTATTACCCTTCCTTGACGGAAGTCTTCTACTGGATCAAAAATGAACAGCTAGATATATTCTGTAAGAAATGCTATATCATGAGCTTTTTTATTACCATATTTTATCTTCATATTGAAGCAATCATCATTGGTTTGGAAGAGTAGTGCCTTCTGGAAACCAATGAGAATCTTGCAGAAAACTTCACTGGAATTATATGAATAACTTCCATTATGAAAAATAACTTAAAAAACATAACATGTATATATACATATATTCAAAATCTTCATAGAAATCAGAGTCAAGCAAGAACCAACAGGACATTCTCTTGTTTTGTTTTTTTTGTTTTTTTCCCCAGGAAATTAAACATCTATTGATGCACAAACTTGGACACATCATCAGTGTTGTAAGCTGGAATCATTGGTTGTTTTTGAGTCTTGGAGACTGAGAGACAGTCAGTAGGGAAGATGGCTGATGAAATGTTGGCTCCGGGGGTTGTAGGAGTCCGGGCCTGGCTCCTCACGACAGAATCCTCCTGTCCTTTGGCTGAACAGCTACTTGAAGCTGATTTTAAACCTTCCTCCTTATATAAGAAATGGTTTGGGCTGCCAACCCTAACCACATCAGGTTGCTGTCTCTCTGGCCGTCCTCTGTCTCTCCTAGATGTCACCACCCACTTTGTGATCGTCAGTCACCCAGTCTGTTCTGGTTGTCACTGGTATTGCCACTCCTAGAGTCTTTCAGTAAATTAAACATCTACTGATGCACACACTTGGACACATCATTCAGTGTTATAACCTGGAATTGTTTTCTAATGATTAGGTGCATGTTAACTGGATGAATGTATCGTTAAGGATTCCTGGATTCCTTCTGTAACACTTTGGCACATAGCCTTCTGGAATGAACATTTCAAAGTGAAGACGTCCCGCTTTTTTGTGCTCAAGATCAGATTTCGATCATTTGATCCATATCCCTATAGTGTAATACAGGGGTGTCAAACTCATTTTGGGGTGGGGGCCGCATTGGACTTAATGTGACTTCATGGGGGCCGGAGCACCGCGGTGCCAGTCGCGCCGCGGTGCCAGTCACGCCGCGGTGCCAGTCGCGCCGCGGTGCCAGTCGCAGACCAGTCACAGACTGCAAGCATGCACACGCATGTTTACGTACACAGCCGTAATTTCTCCGCTACAGTATATCACACAATCAAGTTTATTATTAAGAGTAGCTATTAATAGTTATTAATGACTTTCATTATTGGTTTTATACTTGTAGCCTAGATTAAGACATTTGCTATGGGAGATGCTATTTTTATTTACAGTGTGCCAATAAACCATTCAAAAATACAAAAAAATAAATTTCAAATAGTGTCTTAGCTGAAATTTGGAAATGGCTACACAGCCCATGGAATTATGCAGACCTGCTTTTTATTGAAGTGATGGATCATCGAACATTAAAAAATAATGATGAATTACAATAACTAATGCTTCTAAAATACAGTATATTTTTTAAACTCTAAATTGGATTATTTTTATTACCCGTATTTATATTTAAATAGCCAAGCTGTGATCTGAATGATCCCTCAGTTATAGACCCTTATACTGGTGAAGTAACCTGACTCCGCCAGATGGGGCAGCAGAGAGAGGAGGAGGGAATACTCCTCTCTCTGCTGCCCCATCTGGCGGAGTCTGGTTACTGCTGAAGTATAGTTCTCACTTTGCAGCGCCAGTACACCCCCCCCCCCTCCTTCCCTCCCCCCTCCACTCTCTGCGAGTCAACATTCCAATCAATTAAGTACTCTCAGCTGTGAAGCTACCGGACTAGTGCTCAGAGAAGAGAACTCAGAAGCATTTCTTTAAACGACCATAACTTTTGATAGGAACGTGCTAGAGACTTACTTTTTTTTTGATAGACTCAGACATTTTTGCTCTACAAGCCTGGGGCCGGATTAAATCATTGCGCGGGCCGCATCCGGCCCGCGGGCCGTATGTTTGACATCAGTGGTGTAATATCACAAATCGCAGACAAGGTCCGGTCTAAGATCTTGATATACAGTAGATATATAATATTGATGTTCCGACCAAAAAGAAAGCTATATATATATTGAATGACTAAACTTCACAAATACCTCTGAGACTAGCTTTGTTCACCTCGGCAGTTGATCACTATAGTTGTATTGTCAAACTGTAGCCTGGAAATGAGAGCTAATATCTGTCTCAAACCGGTTTTAAACTTGGGTGAGAATGGGTATTGCACCCATTCTCAACATTTTACTATGTCATTAATATACAGTACGTTTAGAGTTGTTGTGTGGAAATAAAGTCCCCCATTCTGTGTTGCCTAGAAATAGAGGTATGAAAAAGGTGTAGTTTTGATTTATTCACTAGCTTTTTATAAAACCCACATAGACATTTTCACTTCCAAAACCTTTCAAAATGAAGTAGAACTTTTGAACCCCAGGAAGAGTAGCTGCTACTAATGTAGTCGCTAATGGGGATCTAAATAAACAAACAATAAGCTAAAGAAAAAGGCAAACCACAAGCCCAGAACATGTAATGATGCTCCATACTGTGCACTTGTAGCTGTGGTTTTTATTGTGATGTTTTTGGCATTCTGGATTTTAGACTTCATAATTGCACAGGGCAGATACAGTACGACTACTAACTTCAATATGCAGAGACATTACTGAAATATTTTAACATTTTATACAAAAGGAAATCAGCAGCGACATGTTTTAAGCTTGTAGATCAGCCTTTTATTTCTTTAGTTTTTTCAACTTCCAATATAAGGCAAATATAACATTGAATTAAGTCATAGAGTGGTCTGATGGCACTGAAGTTTTGCTTCCAAAAATGGAAACGAAATGAAACATTTTCATTGAGACTCAGTCTTGCTTCCAAAACGACGAGTGGATTTGAGCAGTGCTATTAAAGGTATCTCAGAATGGAGTGCAAGTTTGTTTTTCATGTTCATGGTCATTTCAGTAACTGAATAACCGTAACCTTAACCCCAGTTAGAAACTAATTAAATTGCTACGTTCAAAGAATTACTGTATTATTGATTAAAGAGCTGAGTGCATCTCTGATAAAACGCTGTCCTGAGTTGACCTGCCTTTTATCTTGGAAGTTAGAACCCTACGAAACGGTACCAACCACCACTTCTCCTGCCGCAGTCGGCTCTGGAATAGCTCAATAATAGAGCATAGATTTGGGAATCAGAAGTTTCTCGGTTCAATCCCGATACCGTCTGTCTTGGCCTGGACGTCTAGTTGTGCTTGAAGTTGAGCAAGACACTCACCGGACTCCTAACTGCTCTCTAGATAAACAGGCCTAGCGTTGGCTGTCTCCACCCCATCTGTGGGTGTGAAAGGGTGAACGCGAGGCTTATATTGCAAGCGCGCGCCGTGTGGTCTAGAAAAGTGCTATTTAAATGCAGGCTGTTCATTCTGTACTGGGCTTGCAGTTTGGAGCCGAGGTATGTTAATCAGCTGTGCTATGAGACCAGGCTGGATGCGATAAAACTTCAACATCAGAACAGATTAAATGAACAAGGTAATGAACGTAATGAATTAGTGTGTTTCACACTGCAGAGTTTAATTAACCTCGCCTCCTGCCCAGCCCTTTTCCAATCAAACACCTTCCTTTCTAGTCAGACTAACCTGCAGCCTGCCAGGGCAATTTATCCAGTGTGCTTGTGTCCCTGGGGCAATTAATCCTGCCTACTGCCCCAAGGCCATCTCCTATGTCTGTGTCCTTTATCTGCATGTCTGCCATGCTTCTGTGCGCACAGTTGTTCTCCTGGCAAACTCTCCCTCCCTCTCTCTCCCCCTATGTCTCCTTATCTCTCCCCAGTCCCCACCCACCCACCCGTCTGTCTGTCTGTCTGTCTGCTTGTCTGTCTGTCTGTCTGTTCCCATTTCATTCTCTTGTGCTCTCTGATGCAGAAACACCTGGGGCCAGGCTGAGCAAATGCATCCACACTGTGTCAGCACTACTCCCAAATTAATATATGTGCACATTATTCACTCATATCTGATACACTTGTGAGATTGCACTCTCTTCTCGTCAGTCAAACGAACCTTTTCATTGTTCAAATATTGATCATGAGGAGGACTCTCTAACCTCTCGGCCGACTTTCATCCTCTCACGTCCGGTCCTGTCTCTCCCCCCTGCACACATTAGGTTGCCTCCCTGGCTGCTGCACACATCTTCTCTCCTCTCCACTCTTTTCCTGCCACTCCTATATCTTGTTAAAAGAAGTTGGTGAAGCTGAAAGGCCAATCACATTTACATGGCGGAATGGACAGAAAAAAAGAAATAATATGCTAGAAGGGTCAAACCCAATGGACACCTCTCACATTTTAATTGCAAATGCCTAATTGCCTCCCTTAACTATAAGTAATAGCGCTCTGCTGCACAGATCTCAAATGGATCATACAGCAATTAACTTAACCAGTGCTGCCATTGGACTTGATGGCTGCAATATCTCTGTAGATTAGCGTTAATCCCGCTGCCCAGGATCTCAGAAGCCTTTGAAGATATGGGGCTGAATGTCCTCATCTGCGGCCGGAGTGGAGGGCCCCCGCCTCGGGGTGATGGGCTGCAGCCATTTTGTACTGGAGAGCGAGCGACTCTAATCAGACATGGTGAGGAGAGAGGATTTAGCCGGCAGTTCGGACTAGAGGATGATTAGATGCTCAGATGGAGGGAGTGGGGTTAGCGATCTGGCCAGGGCATAAACGTTAGTGTTGCACTTGTCTCTGTGATAAATGTCACAGAATCCAACTGAACCTTGCTTTCATGCTACGCCAGCCCGCCGCCACTTTTAAAGACCCTCATTACAATTACTAACACGGTTCAATCCCGATAATTACTGCAGTTAGACTTTAAATCGCCCGGGGTGAAAATGGAAACTTGCTCACACTGTCATCTTCTAACACTTCCTCGGCCGAACCTTTGTGCAACAACTTAATTAAAATACGATTACCTGTCTTATGCACATAGCTTTTTGCGTGTTAACTCATATCCTCATGTTCACAATCCCCCCTTGTGGGGCCATTGTCTGACCAAACTTCCCTCACATACCAGCCAGGCAGAATATGTTCTTGGTATATTTCTCGTCTCAGTTTGTGCACCTCTATTTTTTGTGTTCAGCCATATGCCCGGGGACATCCCTGAAGCACATCGCCTTTGACTATCTTTAGCACAGTTGCTGCTCTCTGCATAATGTTTGGCTATCCATGCTTAAAGCTCTTATTTTTTTTAGCAGTATCAGGATTTATCCATGGTGGTCTGGGCGGCCCGTTCCTTGCGATGGCTTGGTGGTCTTCTACACACCGTGCTGGGGGGAACGGGGCATTGTTTGACAGGGTCAGCGAAACAGTGCAGAATATGTGAGGGAGTCCTGCAGGCTTCTGCTTTGACTCATGCCTGCCCAACAACATCACAGCCCTTATATTAATCCATATTTAATTAGAATTTCTACCCACACTCTCTTGTTTATCCAAGCTGTGTTGTTTTATGCGTTACAGCAATGTGGTGGGAGGGGGTTGGGTTTGTTGGGACTACTATACAGTGGTGCGGTATTGTGTTTGACATGGGATTACTATTAATAAGCTAGTGGGTGGGGTGGGGGTGGGGGTGGGGGGGGTGGGGGTGGAAGAGGGAGGGGCCTCCGGGGACGCGGAGGGTTTTTCATTTCATTAACGGGATGTATTGTAATTCTAATGCAACACGTCGGTGGCCAAACAATATCTGCTGCAACACACAGCGACGGGGCGAGTCCAAACGTCCATCAGATTGAGTTAGTGCCTACACTTAGAGCCAGGAGGCCGGTGGAGTCGGCGTCTCTCCGGGGCCTAATGAACTGATGAGAGTTGCCAAGATGAAGAACAAGGTGCGCTGATGATCAGCATGCATCAGGTGTGTGTTTTTTTTAAGCTTTTAGCGAAGATGATCAGAGGCGTTTCCGCTCCGTTATGTTCAAATAAGCGTCCTCCCCGTTCTGTCATTGAGGAATGTCTCGGGATGAATGAGTTTTCATCAGGTCCATTATTAGAATCCCGGAGGCAGTGCATTACTCTGCAGGCGCCGGCGTGGAGCAATAGAAGCTGCTGTGACTCCATTAAACTGTGTATAAAAACCTCCTTTTTCCCCCCCATTCCTCTCTCATTTCTAAAATGAACATTTCAATCAGTGGTGTTGCCCTTTGGGGGAAAATGGCGGGCGAAAGTCAGTATAAATTTACGTGGCAGTAATTAGATTCCTTAATAGTCGTTGCGGGCTGAGTCCAAGTCAGCAGAGGAATGGGCGAGGGGAGAGGCGTCGGCTGGGTGTTGACTTAATGTCACCCATCCATTCTGCCTTTCGCTCTGGTTGGCCTGGCAGGGACTGGGGAAAGGGAGAGTCATTTATCACATGGTCTCTGTGGCTCTGGGCACCAACATGCACTCTGTCATACCTCGCCTGGTGTGCCTCGCCCTGACAGACACACGCACATACACAAAATCTACATTCTGGAATTGTGAATGACCCCACATGGGTGTGCAGTGTGCACTTGCGCATGCAGGCGCGCACGTTCACACACACACAGACACTCAGACACACGGACACTAGAGCCCGATATATTGGTTGTACCGATATATCGGCCGATATATGGCTGGAACAGAAAACCAAGGTGTGGAATTATTTTACATTATTTAAATGTTTTCAGTGTCGTATTCTATTGTTTACTGTTTATTGTAAAAGAAAATACATTTGAAGTAAGTTTTTCAAATGTATTTTTTTAATTAATTTAATTCATTATTAAACATCGGTCACATCGTGTAGGTTTTTCCAAAAATCAGTATCGGCCACAAAATTGGTTGGCATTGGTTGGGCTCTAACAGACAGACACACACACACACACACACACACACACACACACACACACACACACACACACACACACACACACACACACACACACACACACACACACACTACACATGGTGGAATAGTATTCGACGACAGACGCCCAGCCCAAATCATGCTGGCATGAAAACTATAATGGGAAAAGGAATTATTGGAACAGCCCATTCAAAATAAATTGTATCATAACATAATTCATATTGCTGCCGATCATGCAATCAAGCTTGATGTTTACTGTGGCCACTGTTGCCATTAAAGATTTTATAGCCCCCCCCCCGGTACTGTAGCCAACATCTCTGGAGGGTGGCCCAAGATTGAACAGAAAGATTATTTGAATGGTTCAGAAAAAAAAAAAAAAACGGTGTAAACTTTCTCAAAACAGATCCAAAATTAACAGTTAAAAGTTGCACCATCCATTGCTGTCTGGATGAAATGGGCTCCGTGGTAGATGACCCTTCCAAAAGGAAAAGAGACCTAAAAAAAACAAAACAAGCAAAAGCCTGGCTGGACATATCAGATTGCATGCTGACAAGCCACAGTCCTTCTGGCAGAATGATTGTAGAGTCTGCGTGATCTGTCCACAGTACAAAGTCAACATTAAAGCTTCAAAGAAAACAAACTCCATGCCTGCTGTGAAACATGGATTAGTGTCAGCGATGATTTGGGGTTACTTTGTTGGGTGCCTTACACCTGCATGCACAGGTGCATAATGGAATCAGAAATTGTACAGTAGAGGCCAGAAGGTCTTAAGGTCCTTGGCTTGCACACGGAAAACACAAAACAAAAACACTACAGCCTGCAGGACCTGGTTATAGACATTAAAAAGCACCACGAGAAGAAAGCATACAGTACACGTGTGAGGCGTGCCAGGGAGAACGGTTGTCTTCACAGCATGGCATGGTAGGAGGCGAGTGAAATGTCTGGACAGTGCACACTGCCAAGGAAGTAGCTTCTCACGTTTTTCGCCCACATACTGCAGATTTCATATTGTGAACTAGTAATAATTGGTCCTCACTAATGATCATCACAAAGTAGTGCATTTCTTTTCCCCTTCTCAGTCTGTGTCTCATGAGAGGGCTTTGGGCAGTTCCACCAGTAACATCATTGATGGGGAACTTTTTTAATAGAAACTGCATTCTTTCTGTTCCTGAGAAGTTGCAATGCAAAAATGGAAGCCCGAGGGGCCGACCGCCGACAAACCCGAACACCAGAACCGAACACCGCACACCTAATGCCTTACTTGCGGTCCACTCCAGGGCTTGACACTAACACTTGCCCGCTTGCCCGGGGCAAGTAAAAAAAAAGCGTGGGGCAAGTGAAGACTGCTACCTGGTTGCCCGATCGGGCAAGTGTGCAACATAGTGCACTATAACACAACACAAGATAAATTTGTCTTGAAGGCAGTCATTGCACTCTGCCTCTGTGTCTTTCCCTACTTTCTAGCTATCCACAACTCCAGGCTGGATTTGGGAAACAAAACAGGCAAATTAACACATCAAAATGACTAATTAAGATGATGAATTTTAACTCTTGAGAGTGTAAAAATGAAACCAAATGGACCCGCAAGGGTCCATTTGGTTTCATTTTTACGTTCTCAAGAGTTACATCTGGTTAACCAACTTAACTGAGGACCACCTGGAACCTGGGGGGCAAGTGACCATGACCTGAGGGCAAGTAGAACTTGACTTGTATTTGCCCGATGGGCAAGTGCCTCGGAGACCTTAGTGTCAACCCCTGCACTCTGCTCATGTAAGGCACACTGTCACTGGTGGACTGGTTTTGGGAACTGACCAAAGGCCTCCATGAGACAGACTGAGTTGGGGCGGGGCGGGGGGAGTGCTGTTTTATCATGATTAGTGATGTGGTGGTGAAGTGGTCCTTTAAAATGTTTAATCTTAAGTAAACCCGTATCAAGTCATGTGTCGTAGATACTGTATAGCAGGGGTTTTCAACAGGTGATCTGGGGACCACCAGTGGTCCCTGAGAGGATTCCAGGTGGTCCCCAACTAAATGATGGGCAGTTGGTAACCAAATGGACTCTTATAGATCTGTAACTCTTAAGCATAAATTACAAGAGTTAAATTACATTTAAACTGTAATCTGTATTACTTAATTTTAATAATCTACACCAAGGGTTTTCAACAGGTGGTCCGGGGACCACCAGTGCTCCCTGAGAGGGTTCCAGGTGGTCCCCAGCTAAGTTGGTTAACCAGATGTAACGTAAAAATGACACCAAATGGACCCTTGCGGGTCCATTTGGTTTCATTTTTACATCCTCAAGAGTTAAAATATTCATCATCTGAATTAGCCCAAGTCTACACAACTAGAAGATGGAAAAAAAGCTAAAGAAATCTTTAATTGTGGGGTCCATGGGGCTAAAATGTCCTCAAGTGGTGGTCCGTGGCTCAAATTCTGAATAAATGGTGATCCCTGGTGTCAAAAAGGTTGAAAACCCCTGATCTACACAATTGTAGAATAATTCATATTTTGAACAATGTTTTGCCAGTTATTTCTTCTAAATTGTGGACACAAACTTGAAAATTCTTAGTTCTACCACTTTTTCGAGTCACATCTCCAAATACTGGATTGTGGTTGGCTTAAGAGTGGTAACTCAACATCAAATGGTGGTCCGTGGCTAAAATACAGAATAAATAGGGGGCCCTGGTATGAAAAAGGTTACAAACCCCTGCTGTATAGTGTATACACAGTATACCAATTCCATAGATCAGGGGTTTTCAACCAGTGGTCCGGGGACCACCAGTGGTCCTTGAGAGGGTTCCAGGTGGTCCCCAGCTAAGTTGTTTAACCAGATGTAACTCTTGAGAACGTAAAAATGAAACCAAATGGACCCTGGCGGGTCCATTTGGTTTCATTTTTACACTCTCAAGAGTTAAAATGTTCATCTGAATTAGCCATTTTGGAATGTAAATTTAGCTTGTTTTGTTTCCCAAATCCAGCCTGGAATTGTGGAAAAAACTAAATCTTTAGTTTTGGGGTCTGTGGGGCTAAAATGTCCTCAACTGGTGGTCCGTGGCTCAAATCCTGAATAAACGGTGGTCCCTGGTATCAAAAAGGTTGAAAACCCCTGCCATAGATTATGACTGATGTCACAGACATCCACATGCCACATGATGGCATGCCACCATACTTACACAGAAAGGTAACACAGTTTACTATTCTGAAGCGGCATGCTTTGAGTCCTCATCGGAAACCCATTGAATATATGTAGGCTACACATTCCATCCAGCCAGCCACGGCTACAGAACATGCCTGCAATTCCATATAGTGCAATTATAAATCCCTGCATAAATAGCCATAGTCCAGTCAGTGCATCATTATGGTACATAACACACACCATCAGCCATGCTGTGTGGCAGCGAGCAAGCGTGTGTGTGTGCGTGCGTGCGTGCGTGTGTGTGTGTGTGTGCTCCTCGTTAGACCTTTTTCTCCAAGGCTGGCTGACTGTGTGACTGACGGCAGCCCAGTCGTTACTATGCAAGCCTTGTAGTTTGCCAGGAGTGACATGCGGATGAAGACATTTTTAAAATATTCTGTCCTGTCTTAAGCCCGATTTATACTCATTTTATGCCCTAATTATCCTCTGACATACACAGGCAAAAGAAAAAACTTGCAAAAACATGCAAGAACACGACGCCTCACAGATGTCATAGCTTTGGAGAGCGGTACCGTATAGATCTATTTTCTGTGCAACTGGAGCGTCATTCTTTTACACTCATTTTATGCCCTAATTACACCATCGCTCACCCAAAAAACTCGTGAAATACTTGCAAGAACACCACACCTTGCAGATGTCATGGGTTCGGGGAGTGTGTACCGTAGATCTATATTCTGTGAAACTGAAGCATTATTCTCCCTCTTCTTTCCTCTCCTCTCCTCATCGCTTCGTTCACTGTCTCCCATTCAGAAAGGGATTCCCATTAGCCAGTTTTGCAAGGACTTCAATGAGCAGACCAAGGACCTCAAGGAAGGAATTCCCCTTCCAGTCAGGATCCATGTAAAGGTAAGCCATCTCTTCCCACCTCCGTGCATTCATCATCAAGCCCCTTTTTTCCCCCCTCAATGTTCTGGTAAACGCTATAGTGGCTGCATAACATTTCCAAATGCACTTCCATTATTCATACTCGTACCACCGAAGTAAGCCTCTCCATTTGCATTCATTAATGAAACCATACCCCAGAGGAATGGGAGAGCCAGAGAGCATTAAGTGAACAGCAAAAAAGCAGAACTACAGAAGCATACAGTAGCCGGGCTTTGCCATACACCTAGTTAATGGTCACCTCTTTTCTTGCGTTTTCCTTTGTACCTTTTATCTTGATTTCATATGATCGTCATCACACAAAGTCTTGATACAAATCAGCATCTGGAATATATTTAGATTAGTCTAACCGTTTTATAGGGTCTATATGAGTTTTGTTTTGAGATGCAATATTCAGTAGGAATGCTCGGCCTTCACACCTGCTGCTTCTGTCACTTCAGTGCCATCTGCTGGTGGAGAGTGTCAAAAAGAAACAAATCTAGTAGCTCTAGGCCAGTGGTTTTCAACCTTTTTGACACCAGGGACCACCATTTATTCAGTATTTGAGCCACGGACCACCATTTTATGACATCTTAGCCCCAAAGACCTAAAACAGTGCAGACTTAATACTTAATTAAATAGTGCTAATGCAGATGATGAATATTTTAACTCTTGAGAGTGTGAAAATGAAACCAAATGGACCCGCAAGGGTCCATTTGGTTTCATTTTTACATTCTCAAGAGTTACATCTGGTTTACCAACTTTCCATCATTTAGCCTGGGGACCACCTGGAACCTTCTCAGGGACCACTGGTGGTCCCCGGACCACCTGTTGAAAACCCCTGCTCTAGGCATCCAGGCCTACAATACTTTCATTATGTCAGCACATTTGATACATCATAATTAGGTTATGACCACATCAAATTTCCTTAGGGTATGAAATGAAATATCATGGATGGTACAGCATGGACAACTAAAGCACGGCTCACTGCAGCAATATATCTCTGTATATTCTATAATAATCTGCACAATAAAGGTCGCATTCTGTTTCCTGCGATTAAAACAAATTCTGCTGTGTGTTTTCTGGAAAGTGCACTTCGTTTGGCAGGTGTGAAGGCACATTGGAATTCTAAACAATTCCATTCTAGTTTGACCAAATATGGGGGTTCGCTTTGCCTCCAAGCGCACAATACGTTGATTCAGTAAACCCAGTTGGAGATGGAGAAGGCAAATTTTATGCAGCAAATATAAATGCTTTAAAATTATGGGGAAATGTTTAGATCAGAATGATCTATCTACTGTAACTGTAGTCACATGGCATATTATTATGTATAAGAATTATATATGATGATCATCGATCATCTGTCCCCAAAAGAACAGTGTGTGCGTGTGCGTGCGCGCGCACGCGCGCGCACACACACACACACACACAGAGAGACACAATGCAGCAAATTAAAAATGCAAGAATGATGCAACTCCACGCCTCAATCGCACCAACTCTACCGTAGTAGTAGAGGTGACAATGCGACCTGGAACAGGGATACGTAAAATAGAGACACAAAAAAATATATTAGCATTACAAGAGGACCCTACGAGGATAAGATTTTCATCATCATCGCTTAAAATTTCCCATAACTAAATGTAAAAAGTCAGCCTGTAACAATAACAGCACCCATACAGACACAAGCTTGAGGCAGTTAATTTTATCATAATGCATGGCCATGCTGTGAAGTGATGTGTGTGATGCATGCAAGTATCTTCATTAAAGTCAATTAGAGATAATTAAGTAACTTTTTATTCACCTTGTGCATGAATCATAGATCAATAATTATTCCCAGCATGTCACAGGAGCAGAAAAACACAACCCAATGTTTTCAGCAGAGCTCATAAACAGGAGATGGGTCACACACCAGTATTGCTGAGGGCCTTATGACCTAAAGCAGGGGTTTTCAACAGGTGGTCCGGGGACCACCAGTGGTCCTTGAAAGTGTTCCAGGTGGTCCCCAGCTAAGTTGGTTAACCAGATGTAACTCTTGAGAACGTAAAAATGAAACCAAATGGACCCTGGCGGGTCCATTTGGTTTCATTTTTACACTCTCAAGAGTTAAAATGTTCATCATGTGAATTAGTCCAAATCTACACAACTAGAAGATTAATGGTCATGGCCAGAAGCAAAAGAAATCTTTAGTTTCAGGGTCTGTGGGTCTAGAAAATATCCTCAATTGGTGGTCCGTGGCTCAAATCCTGAATAAATAGTGGTCCCTGAGATGAAAAAGGTTGAAAACCCCTGACCTAAAGGGAAGAAACAGTGTACTACGGTTCTAACCACCAATACAGTTGTTGAGCATACGCAGTAGCTTACAACAGGGGTTTTCAACCTTTTTGACTCCAGGGACCACCATTTATTCAGCATTTGAGGCACGGACCGCCATTTGATTACATTTTCACACCGAAGACCTAAAATTAAAGAATTCTTTTGATTTTGTCCACAATTCCAGGCTGTATTTTGCCAACATAACAGTGTAAACTTCTTAATTAAGTGGTGCTAATTCAGATGAATATTTTAACTATTGAGAGTGTGAAAATGAAACCAAATGGACCCGCAAGGGTCCATTTGGTTTCATTTTTACATTCTCAAGAGTTACATTTGGTTAACCAATTTTCCGTCATTTAGCCTGGGGACCACCTGGAACCTTCTCAAGGACCACTGGTGGTCCCCGGACCACCTGTTGAAAACCCATGGCTTACAACTTGGTCA
Organism: Benthosema pterotum; assembly: GCA_039105355.1. NCBI lineage: Eukaryota > Metazoa > Chordata > Actinopteri > Myctophiformes > Myctophidae > Benthosema > Benthosema pterotum. The sequence continues at coordinate 40,554,475 of CM076984.1, forward strand.
ACAAGGTGGCTATTTGGACGAAAAGGTCTGGGCTGGAGGCAAAGATTATTTTTTCCACCCACTATGTACAAAAAATCCAGGCCATTTAGACCAAAATACTTTGGCGCATGAAACTGTCTGAAGTATTGAGGTATAGAAGGGAAACAGCCTTAAAGGTAGGGGAAGTGATTTCACTTTTGTCAGATATCACCCACAATTTTTTCTGTTAAAATGCTCTATTATAAGGTGTGGAAACCATATATGGAGTTTCCCCCTCCCCCACGTTAGCAGAGGAGCTAATAAAAGTTCCCCAGGTGGTGGTGAATTCTCCTCCAATCAGGATCGAGCAGCAGGTTCACATAGTGTAGCTACTGTTGGACGCCCCTAGTGCAATAGGCTGGTACTACACCATGAATTTCAAATCACTTACCCTACCTTTAAAAGCTGAACTAGAATCTTTATGAAGCCCATAGACTTGGCTGTGTACTCTGTTTGTTTATAGTGCTCTTAGCCCAGCATAACCTGAAATAATTTTGGCATAGTGGGGGCGGGGACCGTCCAAGCCTGGACGGCAGATCGAGCTGATCTGATTTGATCTCACCAACATGTCGTCATCCCCAGCCCCTCCCCCGCCCCTCCCCTGCTGTGCTACACCAATCATTTGGAGCAACCCCCACCCCAAAAGGTTGACTCCCACTTCTAGGCCACCGTGGCTAAGAAATTAGTCCAGGCTTTCTGTTTTCGTGCATGTCGAGGCTATAGTGATCTAAACTAACATTAAAAAGTCCATAGACCTGGCTAATACAGTATGTACTATGCTATCGTTCAAAAGTTCAAAAGCCAGGCAAAAATGAGAGCTCATGCCAATCCATGGCTCTAGTAGTTCACACCCTGCCCACCCCTCTATCTGATACTCTCACTCCCTCTCTCTCTCTCTCACTCACTCTCACTGATCTACTCACACTATGCTACTACACTGTTTCAAAATTTCTTAAAACTCATTGCTCCACACAGCCAGAATCTCAGTTTTGGTAGTGGAGCCTTTTGAAAGGTCACATCCAAGTATGACACTTGAACCTGATAACAAATCACCTGCAGGATCCTTTCAAGCACATAGCGCACATAGTATCTCTCAGCCTGCCTGTGTTTGTAAGGGTTTGTTTTTGACAAGTAACAAATCATCTGAGGTACTGTAAGCTCTCTCTGCTTTCTGTCTCTGCCTCAGCCTGACAGGACGTACGACCTAAAGATCGGCAAGCCCACCGTCTCTTACTTCCTCAAGCAAGCGGCAGGCATTGAGAAAGGCGCAGGGAAAACGGGTGAGTTGTGTTCCTCCGGCCGTGTGTCTCTCCGACAGTTCTTTTTCCAGCCCGTAACACATGTGTGTCTCGCTCTCAACTGGCCTTCAGGAGACACAGGTTTGCTCTGATTGATGTTATATTCATGAACGGCAGAGCGGAGTGGCAGGCAATTACAGACAGTACGGCATGAGAGGATGTGCACTGAGACAAGGGAGTTATGGATTTTCCGTCTTCATGCTCCGAGCGATGCCCTCCCACGCGTTGATGGCTGACTTTTTCTGCCTCCACTCTCAGAATAATGCCTAATTTATACACCACTGCACGACAGACGGTTGCCCCTTGACCGCCAAGACCTGTTGTTTTCAGCAAGCAACATAGTGGTGGGATGGAGGATTATTTCACCTCTTTCTATATTGTATGTACTACTGTATTGAATTGAATTGATCCGATTGACACCGAGTCACCGATTGAACATTTGTTCTAAAAGGATATCGCCTTGCGGTTTCCATTCGGGTCCTGGGGATTCAGTTCATAACCATGGCATAAAAAATAACAAAATTCAAATCATCACAGCACAAAGAAAATAAGGAAGGAAGTTATAAAGAGGTGGGGGGTTTCACTTGACCAAGGGAGGAGTATGTTGTAACATACAACATTCATATTTCAACTTTGAATGTTTTTTTTTAATTAATTAATGCCCTTGAGCTTGTACACCTTTATCATACTATAATAGACTCAATGTCCATCTGAATGTCTCTCTGAATCAAGTCCACCGACCATTCCCCGGACCCTATTGGCTTTGCTACAAGTGTCCTTGAGTAATAAGGCACTCAAGGTTTCCATGCAACAGCGATGATGATCTACAGACTTCTCTCTCGCTCTCTCTCTCTCTCTCTGCCTGTGTGTGCGTCCGCATGCGCGCGTGTGTAGGTCATGAGGTGGCTGGTATGGTGTCGGTGAGGTCGGTGTATGAGATCGCCCAGGTGAAATCTCAGGACGAGTGTTTCCAAATCCGCAACGCGTCCATGGAGTACGTGGTGAAGTGCATCATAGGCTCTGCGCGCTCGCTGGGCATCAAAGTCGTCAATGAGTAAGTCCCTCTCTCACTCCCCCGCCCCTTTTCTGACCAGTGTAGTGTCCTTCATTTTAACGTCTATTTAACAGAACAAAACAGTGACAGTACTTGGCATTGACTGAGGCTCTCAGACGAGCCATTAAGCCACTTTACTTTATCACCACCTGGGGAGTGATTCAGTGGGTAATACTGTGTGTATTGAGCACCTTTTCTAATCCAAGGTTCTAAAGTGCTTCACAGTAGGAATACAAAGACATTAAATTACAACAGCAGGCAGGAAAAAAGGGAGGAAAAAAAGAAAAGATTAACAATGAGGCAGAAAAACTGTGGGATTGCATAAAAGCTAGATAACATTGAATGATTAAAAAATAAAACAGCATAAAACCAGCACCAGGAATTCTAAATGGACACTGGCCTTTAATAATCTGATGGCATGGGGAAGACAAACAAGCACTTGACTTTACCTGTGTAATAAACACGAGGAGAGGTTTGAGGGCCTAAGGGTTCTCTCAGAGTTGTTAAAGTGTAATAATTGTGAGATATTGCTTGGAGGCAGTGCTTTACAATGAATTACAGTGCCTGTCAAAGGTGCACTGCAGACATGACCTCCAGAACCCTTACCCCACTCGCCCTTGATGGGGGGTGTCCGGGTTTAAATCCACCTGAAGAGACTCTCTCTCTGTCTGTCTCAGTCTCTCTGCCCTCTTCTCTTTCTCCCCCTCTCTCTGCCTTCCATGCTGCCTCTCTGACTGTCTACTCTCCTTTTTAAAACAGAGTAATAATTCTAAACTTGACTGGAAGCCAAAGAGGGCGGCCAACATTGGAGCTAATGTGAGACCTTCGTTTAGTCTTGATTAAAAGCGGTTTGCGTGCATTTTTTTGGAGTCCCAGCCGGAGTGGAGTTAACGTCAGCTTGACTGACTGAGGCAAGTAAACCAGACATAATGGTGACGGGGGTTTTCAAAATCTGTTTTTATTTCACTTTTGTTTTAGTTTGGTGGTGGATTTGTTTCAGGCACCATAGTGTGGTATAGTGAGGAGGAAGCTCAAGCTGTTGTATTATTAGTATGAGTTCTGCCCTCTAGTGGTTCTTAGATTAACCACTCCACATAAAAAGTAGGAACTTTTTGGGCTCTTGATAGCAATAGAACTATTTATTTTCGAAAATGATTTATATAAAGACGATTATGCCGTGGACAAAGCCAACTCTGGTCGTGACAAATCATGACAACCAACACAATATTACAATATACTGTATAATTATCAAGAAGGGGGAAAATGGCAGGATACAAAACTTTTTGTTTCGTTTTTCTTCTTAAAAATGATTTGATTGTCCCAAAGCATTGTGTGTGTTGTCATGATTTGTCACAGCCCGTCCCGAGTTGGCTTTGTGTGTGGTGTAATCGCCTTATATAAATCGAAAAATGAATGGGGAAATGAATGGGTAATCCCTTTCTGGAGCACGGGCGACATTGCAAGAGAGGCAGGACTGCTCAGCTCCATTGGACTTTGATTTTTTTTAAGGTTAACAATTTGATTGGTTCATTTGGTGAGTCCCTTTAATGATGGTGGTTGCTTGTAGACACAGGGAGCGCAAAATGTTTATCAACCGCCACTATTCAACCTGCAATTATTATAGGGTCAGGTTAACATCTCTAAACACAGTACATACACTGGCGTTCAAAAGTTTGGGGTTACTTAGAACCGCCTGCATTTAGGAGGCAGGCATCCCACATCCAAAACCTTTGGAGTTGGACCGCATTCCATGAACACTACTATATTATATACCAGGGGTTTTCAACAGGTGGTCCGGGGACCACCAGTGGTCCTTGAGATGGTTCCAGGTGGTCCCCAGGCTAAATGATGGAAGGTTGGGTAACCAGATGTAACTCTTGAGAGTGTAAAAATGAAACCAAATGGACCCTTGCGGGTCCATTTGGTTTCATTTTGACACTCTGAAGAGTTAAAATATTCATCATCTGAATTAGCACCACTTAATTAAGTCTACACTGCTTTGTTGGCAAAATACAGCCTGGATTTGTGGACAAAATCAAGAGAATTCTTTAATTTTAGGTCTTTGGTGTCAAAAAGGTTGAAAACCCCTGCCATACTGTATGGCAGGGGTTTTCAACCTTTTTGACTCCATGGACCACAATTTATCCACCATTTGATTACATTTTCACACCAAAGACCTGTGTGTGTGTTTGTATATTTATTTAATTTCTCTCTCTCTCTCTCTCTCTCTCTCTCTCTCTCTCTCTCTCTCTCTCTCTCTCTCTCTCTCTCTTTCTCTCTCTCTCTCTCTCTCTCTCTCTCTCTCTCTCTCTCTCTCTCTCTCTCTCTCTCTCTCTCTCTCTCTCTCTCTCTCTCTCTCTCTCTCTCAGCCTGTCAGCTGATGATTACAGAGTGTTTCTGGAACAGAGGGAGGAGGCTCTTAGAGCTCAAGCGGCAGCAGCGGCGGCCCAAGCTCTAGAGGACAAGAAGAAGTGAAGAGAGACATAATGTATTTATATTGAATTTCACACACACCATGCTTGTGATGTACTATTGTTTTACTTGTTTTGTTATAAAAAAGTGTTTTTGTTCATGTAAGCCTTTCAGAGTCCTGTGTGGTCTCTCTGTACTGTAGTCTGGAGTTGATGAATGCTCATTCACAGCCAATGATCTGGGTTTCACAATACAAGCGTGATTTAAGTGATCCTTAACCCCATTCTTCTGGCAGTAAAACTAAGACGGCCTATTGAGCTTTTATTAACAGAATTTATGAGTCAATGTACTGCACATCCACTTATCATTTAACCGATCCATCTATGCCCCCCATAAAGATTTCCTCCTCAACATCTGTTCTGTTGTTACTGAATCGTGAGTTCTAGAAACTTCTTATTTCCCATGTGGGCTCCTAACTCCCTGGTCTGCAAATATTCTGCAACTGATTAGCCTGGGATCTGAGGGAGGGTGTTTATTATTTATAAACGACTAGGGGCCATATCCATGAAGGCCACGCAAGCATAAAAATGCAACTGTCTGCTCAAAGATTGGTAGTTAGGAAAAGAAAATGTGGAATGTGCACAGTGCACAGTAGCATGCTATGCACAGATGTATAGGGAGAAGGATCTGATGGCAATAGGAAATAAAATTCAAATGTGCTGTTAGGTTGCGTACCCATGTAATGGGTACGCAAGTAGGGAAATGCTGGTGTGGCATGCAAGACAACAAATACATTATGCAACAAGTTAATAATATACATAATAGTGGATTGCAATAAATCCACTACACTAATAATGTAGCTGCAAGCAGCAATGAGATGGGGGCCAAGCAATAAGAAAAATCTTGTGCAAATGGTCCTTTTAGGCTGCCAAATGAGACATGCGTTATGCCTATTCAGTGCATGCCTATTCAGTGCAGTTTTTTCAAACTGCTCAGAATCGCATAAATTCTGATGGGAGAGCTTACCGGTCAAAGTGGCAGATGGGTCCCCACATGTGGAAACTTTTGGCCAAACGAGGCATGAGGTGTGCCACTTCAAAGTTTTCATTTTCCTTTCCATTTGGCATGTCCATACCGTTAGTCTACATAGGGCAGAAGAAGAATTTTTATAAAGCTAATTTTCACTGTCTCAGAAAACCTTCGTTTTTTCAGGTAAGAATGTTTTACTTAATTGCAGGAGGTGTATTTGAACTATATTTCATATCTATTTTTAAACACGCCAATTCTTTGTACTGTACATACATGCGCACATTTGTAATCCAAGAAACTCGAGAACCATTTCCCCAACGACACACACGTACTGGTAAACCATTGCATTCCCTTCAAACAGGCCTGTCTCTTGAACATCCAATATCTTTTATCTTTATCATACTCATTTGTCGGAGGATAACAGCCGCTGGTCAGATCAGTGGATGGAGTGGAAAGAGATGTGACACCAGCAAAATGTTTGCATGAGCTTTGTTCAAGTCTGGGAATCATTTTAGGCCTCCCAGCAAGGATAATTGCATCATTGCGACATTGTGCTTTCAGGGATGTTACAGATTAGGCCATCTCGCTGTCCATGTCAACAACACTCCTTATAGTCGCTCTAATCTCAGTAAACCACATCCTCTTGAGTCTTGGGACTTGTTGCTTCATGATAACATGGCAAGTTATATTCTTGTTTGTGTAAAATTCTCAGTTCTGGAACAGGATTTAAATTCATTTGGCTTAGGCTCACCCTTAGTGCAGCTTGATATTTTTCGGTGGAGGTGGGGAAGCTGACAATTTTCACTTAAAGAGGATTGTGCAATAAAATTATTTGTAGTAGAATTTGACTCACTATACTTTGCGTCCTCACCTTCCCCTTCATTGTTTACCCATATGATAACTTTTATATAAATATTATATATGTGAACTCTTCTCTAGGTCATCCTCAGACAAGCCCTCCATTGTCGCTTCCAGTCATCCCGGTTCTCCATACATCCAGCCATCTCACTGGTGCTTCGTGCTCCTGCATCCTTCATGAGTACATCCACATATGTTAATGTGGGACATCCTTGTGACCACTGATCATGTGTTGGTAATTGGTTCCCACAGCACTAGTTTGCTGGCTGGCAGTTCTTGATGCCTTGAACAGTGTCCTGCTAGTCTCATTCTCCTGGCTGCTACTTTCTGCCTCACCTTTGGTATTCCCTCATACAGTGTGTTGTTGGTAACATGTTTGCTCTTGGTGATGTTAAGTACTGCACACAGCATTCTGGCGTAGCAGCCGTCTAGAGACTTCTGCAGGGTTGGCTTCAGGGTCCAGCATTAGCTGCCATAGGCCTATAGGAGGACAGATTCCACCTTGCATAGAAGAACCTGAGTTTGATTCGTCGGGGGAGATTGGAGTTCCATACACTTGCTATGCCGTTCAGGGCCCTCCAGGCAAGTGCCTTCCTCACTTTTAGGTCCTGCTCGGTTGAGTTGACCCATGAGCCTAGGTATATATGTTTCACTTTAGAAAAAATACTATGGATCTTATATATATATTTTAATGACACATAGAATTCTTAAATAATAATAAATTACAAATATCTATCTATCTATCTATCTATCTATCTATCTATCTATCTATCTATCTATCTATCTATCTATCTATCTATCTATCTATCTATCTATCTATCTATCTATCTATCTATCTATCTATCTATCTATCTATCTATCTATCTATCTATCTATCTATCTATCTATCTATCTATCTATCTATCTATCTATCTATCTATCTATCTATCTATCTATCTCACAAATACTATGGATCTTATGTTAACTTTTCTTTTTGAGGATTGTATGAAAGGTGCCACTTTCAGGAGTTTGCACTTTTCTTTCCATATGGGTATGTTTACACAATGTTTGTTTGCACAAACTCTCAGATTGGACATAAGAGGGGATAGCGCCCCTCAAAAAGTTAGGGCAGGAAAGTGAAGACGCAAATTGTGATTGGCTGGAATGTGATGATGATTTATTTATTTATTTTCTCCCATGATTTTTGAAACTCGTTTTCATAATCCTACTCTGCCAACCTGGGCAGAGCCCCGATCTGAGCTCATGCTTCCTTCAATGCATGAGGAGTGAGCTGGCCGCTGCTTATTATTACCCGCTGTGTCAGTTCCCCTGGTAGTGTGGAAGGAACACGTTATTTCAACCATTTTCTTTTTTCCTCCATCAGGTGCCTCCGTCCGACCAGGGAGAGACAGTATAAACCAGGATTATTGCATGTTTTTTGTCAGGGTAGTAGTAGGGCACAGAGAACACAGAGAGGGACTCTGTAAGGGGAGAGACTACGCTCACAGTGTTCCCATTTGGAATAGATATGAATACTTGTTATTTATCGCCTGTACTGTAAATCAGGGGTTTTCAACCTTTTTGATACCAGGGCCCACCATTTATTCAACTTTTTAGCCACGGACCACCATTTGAGGACATTGATTGAGCCCCACAGGCCAAAAAACTTTGCCCACAATAACAGGCGGGAATTGGGCAAAACATACAGACCAAAATGAACGTCAATCTTCTAGTTGTGAAGACTTGGACTAATTTGCATGATGAATATGTTAACTCTTGAGAGGGTAAAAATGAAACCAAATGGACCCGCCAGGGTCCATTTGGTTTAATTTTTACGTTCTCAAGAGTTACATCTGGTTAAACAACTTAGCTGGGGACCACCTGGAACCCTCTCAAGGACCACTGGTGGTCCCCGGACCACCTGCTGTAAAGGATAACAGAATGATATTGATTTCCAGATGTTTATATGTATAGACAGTTTGGCTGCAGGCTGTTACAGTGTTCCTGCCAGATGATTCAGATCCTCTGGACCCTTTTACTGTACGCTTTTACTTTCCTTCACATTCGGCTCAAAAAATGAAAGCCTGAGGGAACAAGACGCGTCTCCTGGTCTTGGAGTGTGAGTGAACTACAGGCTAAATGTGTGACATCCGTTTTCTTCGCTGTTCTCTACAGTCTGTCTGAAGGGCCAGATGGGGGTTCTCAAAACAGCCAACCAATATTATATTATCCTTCTGCCCCTCTAGACCAGAAAGCATGCAGGCTGGGTCATTTTATTGTCTACTCAGTCTCATGCAGTTTTTACAATACTTGATTAATTACTTGATGTTCATTTTAGCTGCCCCACTTCCTTACTATACAAACCCATTATAACTTAAACCATAATAGACCTATCTTATTTCTGTTAACTCATGTCGTCTTCCTAATACGTGAAAGGCCATGGAATTTAATTTACTTTGTTTTCATTATTTTTTTAAATATTGTATTATTTTATAATATTGAAATTCCACGGCCCTCTCATGTATTAGGAGGACAATATGAGTTAACAGAAAAAAAGATTGGGTGTTTTTTGATTAATC
>CM076984.1:40568701-40593701 GCA_039105355.1 Benthosema pterotum
CGTCAGTGCTGTTGCTGAGCGGACCTCACTCCAGGGGAAGAAATGGAGGAGAGAGTGTGAGAGAGGCAGGCAGGATGATGCTGAGAGGAGATGAGGAGGAGGAGGAGGATAATTGGGGGTGCATACTGTGACGACACAGACCACATGAGCCTCTTTAAGAGCACTTTAATACAAATGCATTTGTTTGACAATCAAACACACTCATAAGCAACACAACTGATTGAACACTGATCCACAATGTCCATTCTTCAATAAAGATATATATATATATATTCTCCATCCTCGACCAATAAAAATCTCTGTCTTTTATACAGACCAATAGCTATGCTATATAGTTCATACAAATGTACAAATGTGTACAATCTTTCTCAAAAGAACATACTGTATGCCGTATCCACAGAAATAATGCATATGCATTAAAACATCTGCTTTGTTTTCCAAACATCACACATACAATATAATAATTTTACACGTATTAATTTAGCCTTTAATAGCTAGAACGTAGGAATCAATCCTTTACTTGACCGTAGACAACTCTACGTGAGCGTGTCGACACATGGGAATAGTACCATTCTCAACCCGTGTCGCTTGGTAACTAAATAGAAATAGCACCCCCTCCCCATTTTTCATTTTTTAAAACAAAACCTTCATATAGTCTCTAACCCCTCTCAAAAAAGAAGAATCACTCATTCAGAGTCAGTTGTGCCAAAGTACACCGCGAGCCCCAGCGGAGCTCACGATGTGTATTGTCCATTTTTGTAATGGACAAGGATAAAAAGTCCTTTTTTTGCAGGTCATGGCCATGTCAGAGCACACAGGAGCCGCTATAAGCTGCCAGCATTGCAAATATTGATGCTGCAAGAATATCCAGCCAACCGCCCTCAAGCCAAGGCTGACCTGCAGTCCACATTCAGAGTCTATAATGTACAGTACGATGTAGCAGTGAGTTGGCACCATGTGGTCAGAGTCCCAGCATTCTTCCAGACGATCTCTACAAAGAGGACTCCATCGGGCAAAAGCCATGGACACATTCTTGAGACCTTCTGGTGCCAGTAGTTCTTCATGTGGTTTCTTTTGTAAGGTTGTGGTTGTTGTTTTTTTGTATGCAGTGAGTGTACATCATCACATTGATAACACAGGTTTCAGATAGAGAGATAACTTATGGAATGTCAACAGGTTCTGCAGCCGCAAGCTCAAAGCTCAAAGCGATTTCTGGTTTTTAAGCATAGCTGGGATCGTTAAGGAGTTCTGTGTGTGGCTTGTATGGCGGAGCTGGCTCCGATAACCGGATAGAATAATTTCCTGTATAGAAATATACTTCTGATTAATGATGCCATTAAGACCACTGATAGCTGTCATCGCAAGTATTTAGAGAGATTGTAAACATAGTTTTCCAGCGCATTTGAGTGTTTGGGTTTGCGTTGCTGCAAGACATCAGGCAGAAGTGCTATAAATAGCACTGTTTTCTTTTTTGTTCACAACAGGTTTTTTTTTTCACTACGAGTGAATACAAATGCGCGCCTGAAGATTAAACAGCGCATACAAGTTCAGAGATACTGCTCTGTTTGGTCATAATGTGAAGCTCATATTACAGAAATGCTGTGGAGACACCACATGGACTCAAAACCAGTTACCTTTTAAACTTTGTGAATGACCCTTTTGACAGTTGTAAAAACATTTTTCAGTTTTTCAAATGAAAAGTGTTGAGCGATTTCTCCTTGAAAAAGGGCCATTGGACAAAGCATTCATATGCTTTTTAAGCGTCCACGTGGATGCACCATTTGTTAAACCAGTTTTGCAGTAGAAGTAGTACACAGATTAATGAATGAACAAAAATAGAATTCCAATCTTTGTTCTCAGTAGACATGTAGGAGTTTAAGTCCTTAAGTTGTATATACATTATGTATATTTATACACTTAATAATTTTTTACTTTTCAGTAAAAGGGGCTCCACAAAATATGACAATATGCCATACTTAATGAAGTAAGTCACAGACTTATTTTAGAACGGAGGAACACTTCCACTCCCATCTGAAAAACAAGGAAGGAAAGGGAGAAAGAGAGTTAGAATTTTATGCTCAGACATCCAGCACTTGGCTTTATATCCAGAAACAGATTATGCACAGACGAAAAACAGGATCACTCTCTCACCTTTGTGGAAGCACTGCGGCGATGAATGACGCTGGAGTTGATACAACTCAGGTTGTTGCCCTACACCAGGGGCGATCGAGGCACCTGCCCCAAACATGGGTTCCAGAGCGGCCAGTTCCTCCAGGAGGGACTGGGTGCAAGTCACGGCGGACGTGGGTGAGGCTCCAGATGTGGAGACAGCAGGGGCAGGTGAAGCCATGAGGATGAGGGGAGGGGAAGCCGGGACAGAGGAGCAGGAGGACATGGGAGATGATGCCACCTCCACCGCCATAGCTTCCTCTGCTTCACCCTCGCCCTCTTCTTCCATGGTCTCGGTTGTCCCGCTCCCTGCCATGGAGCTATGTTGCGTCGATTGCACGCTACAGATGTGGCCCACTCCCTCAAAGTGGGAGGGTTGGTGCCAGCTGACAGGGGTCTGGGGAGAGGCTGGGCTGGAGGGGGAAGGTGATGGGGAGGAGAGGAGCGGGGACTGGGGATTGGCGGAAAAGTCCTGGAAGAGATTCTCCAAGACGCTCTCTTCAAACAGAGAGTCATCATCGTCCAGGAACATGGGAGTGTCCAACCCCCTCCACACTTTGACAGGATAAAACTCTCCGAGCATGTGGACTGAATCAACATCCGTCCCATCCAGGGAGAGGGACGGGGAGCAAGGGGAGGGGCACATGGAGGGAGGAGAGAGTTTGGATAAGAGAGGGTCCAAGTAGAATCCCTCTGCCAGCGTGCTGATATGCTTAGCTAGCAGGGAGATCTCTGCCCTTTCCTTCTCTCTCTCCAGAGAGAAGAAGGACAGGCAGGGCTGTTTGCCAGGGGAGGCCTCGGGGGTCAGGAGGCCCTCGGGAGGGCATTGGAGAGGTCGCAGTGGGACGTCAACATACAGTGGGCCTCGCACTTCGGGCAGGGTCATCACTGTGCAGTCGCCGTCCCCAGGGCTGTCGGGGGTCGGGGGCAGTTTCTCGTACAGACCGGCATTGCAGGGCTCAATGGAGAACAGCATGTCGGTGGTTGGGGTAGGGAGTGCCAGGGGCAAAGTAGTGGAGAGGGTGGATGGTGGAGCAGGGCTGGAGGTGGTTGGTGGCGGGGCGGAGGGAGCGATTGAGGTGGTGTCGGTAGCGGTGGTGGATGAGGGTGGGGGCGTGGTGGTGCCTGTGGGGTCAAAACTAAAGAGGGGTTCACCAAACAGAAATCCGGGCCCGCCAAGTTGTGGAGTGTATGGGGGCGTGCACGCAAACTCTTTGGTCTGCAGGGCCTGCGAGGTGGGCACGGGGGGTAAGGGCAAGGGGAGAGCAGGCAGTGGGGGGTCAAGCTGGAAGGAGGGTGGCAGCAGAATGTTCTGGGTTAGGAAGTCTAAGTCTGCCACTGTTGCAACGGTAACTGGAGTTGGCGAGGAGGCAACAGAGGGGCTTTGTTCAGGACCAGACGACTGCGGCTGCTGAAAGAAGGTCTCTTCTTCCAGTGAGGAGATGCTGGAACGAGGATCACCTTCCAGCTGCATGGCCTCCACAGATGCTCCTCCCTGTTCCTCAGAAGAGCCCACACTGCAGCCGGCAGAGGTGCTGAAGTCAAACGACTGGGCAGACAGGCCACTGCTGCCTGGGGTGAAGACCTGATCTGGGCTGGACAGGGGGGACTGGAGACTGAGGCTTTCCTGCTGAGAGGTACCAGTAGCCAGAACTAGCGTCAGCTGGGTTTGCTCTGAACTGAGTTGCTGACGCACTGCCCAGGCCTCCGAATCACTAAAAGGAGTAAAATAAGAGTAGAGTTATGGTTAGACTTCTCTATTAACTGTTCAATCATTGCGTAAATCTGAGCTGGGGCATCAGTGGCCGTGGTTAAGACAATATAATACCTGATCATGTAGTTGTTGCTGCTGATGGGGACCTCTCCAGTCTCCAGTTGTAGCACCATGTAGAGCCAAACCCAGGACTGGTCCTCGGCCTGCACCCGCACCACCATCTCTGCTCTGCCGTCGCCTCCCTCTCTCACTGTGAGGAGAGCATGACAACACCAGCCTGTGAGTCCTACTACTGGTAGTCATCATCATCATCATCATGTGATTAGGCCAGTGGGTGCAGCAGTGCGTGTGTAACTGTGTGGGTGTGTGGCGTGCGTATCATGCGTTGTATTGGTATAGGTTGCATAGAAAAAGGACTCTTGGCTGCTTACAGAGGCTACGGTGTTGAGCGGAGGCATGTGACAGATCCTGTGGGTGGAGCAGGCTGTACCACGAGCGGGAGCGAAGAGCTGCCACATCAAAGCCCAGATAGGCACTCACGCTGCAGGGAAGAGTGGGCGAAGACATGTTAGGATAATGTGGTTCTTTACTCGTTTAGTTGAATGTGTATGGAAAGAAATCACACGTGTGTGAAGTGAGGGGTGCTCGTCAATATCATTTGCTCAGATAAATTCTCCATTCATTTTCAATGGCATCTCACAAAAGTGAACCACAGGTGTGTGTGTGTGTGTGTGTGTGTGTGTGTGTGTGTGTGTGTGTGTGTGTGTGTGTGTGTGTGTGTGTGTGTGTGTGTGTGTGTGTGTGTGTGTGTGTGTGTGTGTGTGTGTGTGTGTGTGTGTGTAAACTCACTTGTCCTGTGCGCTGTGAAGCCTCATGTCTCTGGTGTGCTGCGAGTGGAAACAAGCCAGGAAGAAGTTCCTCTCAGCAGAGAGGGAAGAGGTGGGGATGGACTCCTTCTCTTCTCCTCCTGCCAGGGAGGTGCGGGAGGAGGCACTGGCCTCCAGAGGGGTACAGAAACACACCCAAACTGGGTTGGAGGTCCAGTAGGAGCCAGAGGTGGAGGCGGGGGGAGAGATGCAGCGAGCGCGGATCAGAACCAGCTTGTCGCCAGCACTCTGCCGACGCACAGACTTTGATGTGTTGAAGCGACAGCGAAACAGCCGGTCTGTGCAGAGAAGGGAGGGAGGGTTGGTTGGTGACTTTGTTTGACTTGGAGTTTAGGGCAGTGGTTTTCAATGCTTTGATGTCAAGGCCCATTATTTATTCTTTTTTAAAGTGAGATTTAGCCTTTCTGACCGAAAGCTAAAGAATATTTTGTTGTCACTTGACTTTGTCTACAATTCCATGCTATATTGATGTTTGAGCCATTAGGAGAGATACCAGGCAGCATTGAACAAATGTAATACTTATTCTACATGCTTTAGTGTGTGTGTTTCTTGTAAGTTAAGCATGCGGATATTGAACAACAGAGTCTAAAATGGACCCTATAGAATCTATAGCCCCCTCATTAGTGGACCACTGGTTAAAAATAACTGATTTAGTACATTGAGGGCAGTGCTTATCTTCAGCTCTTAGTCTTACCTGTCTCAGGTGGTGTAGTGCTGGACAGGTTGCTCCTCATGTTGAAGTGTTCTGAGGCATCGATGATGTCATAAACACTGTCCCCCTGGGCGACCAGGTCAACCTATAGAAACAATTACTTGTTTAGGAAATGCCCCAAAATGCAGGAATGCAACTTTTATTTATCTGTTTGTTTATTTGTGAAGGTCTACGTGGCACATTGACTGACCATGGAGTGGCCAAGATGCTCGGAGACACTGTCTGACAAGTAGAGGATCTTCCCTTCCCCCGTCAGCAGCATTAGGAAGCCAGGCAGAGATTGCATCAACTCTGATAGCTCGTGGAATGAGAAAAAGCCGGTGGTATCCTGGGCACTCCCCGCTTCTAGAGTGAATAGAAAAGAGCAAAGCATTAGAGGCTGACAGGTTTTTAATATAATGTTATTATATTAAAAAAATAGAATGATCCTAGCACGCCATAAACGCGACATTCCTGCCTCCATTCTTCCCCGCAATACAGTCAACTGTGTCCGTAGTGGTTTCAGCACCGCGGACAGCGACACTTGAAACGGCATCGCATCTCTCTGTCCATGGTGCTGATATAGTCGATTCAGCACCACGGACAGCGACATATTGTACTATTCCCAGACTGTCATTATTTATCATTGTTGTTAATCGATCGAATGTGTTTTTTCAGCGATGACATTCAACCGTAAGAAGTTACATGCACTGACACTTGTTGATTCCACCCACGAGCCAGCTAAACTAACTGTGTGAGGAAAAAATGGCTGCCTAGTGTGAAGGAATTTTAATTTTCACATGCAGAAATGAAGCAACAGGTAGCTTTCAAAGATTCTTACCTTGGGAGAAGAATACAGATTTCCTGGTGTAGATGGAGGCGAGGGACATGATATGCAGGTAGGAAAGCCGAGCTTTATCTGCGTCGGAGATGGGCAGTAGGTCCTTCAGATTCCGGATCTCAGCATTGATTTGGTCCCTCCGAGCCTTTGAGGCTCCTTTAGTTGAGCGATACATCGCAGCGTGCTACCAGACAATTCCTCTAAATGTAACGTATGAGCTCTATATAGCAGAGCTTTAGTTGAAGTCTTGTGGGATCTCCTATTTCCAAGATAAGAGTATTGAGCCCCTGACGCTGTGCTGCTATTGGACTTTCATCTCTCAATCTCTGCCTCTCTCTTTTTTCCCAGAGCAAGCTTTTAAAAACCTTCTCCTTGTGTATCTCTTTCTCTCTTTAATTCTTTCTGCCTATAAGCAGCTCGGTCCAGCTGCAGGTTGCTGGCTGTATATGTGGCTTCTGTCAGATAAAAGCTAATAACTAAGTCAGATGTGCATGCGGCTGTGTGGAGCCGTCCTCTTCTATGAGCCCGTGAAGTCGGGCAACTCGTGATATCTGGTTGTTGTGAGGGTACTCTGCTCGTGGTTCACTTATATAGGCTGGGACTCCGCCTGGAGTAGGGGGGCCCCCGACGCACCAACACCGACGTAAAAGGGAGAAGGGGGGGCTGATATGAGGGGGGTGAGGGTGATGCATCTCATATTAGTGTGCGAGCAGTGCTGCAACTCTCTCCTCCAATCTCCTCCCTCCTCATGATGTGCGCCCCTCTCCTTGCCGGTGACACTCTCTCCGACGTCAGACCCCCTCCTCCTCCCTCTCCGGTCCGGTGATGACGTGGGCCGTGAAGCAGGGAGCTCCGGCGACGCAAAAAGCCCGATTTGGACAAAACCGAGTAAGTGGGCGGAGTCCCACCGAACCTGGGCGGAGTTAACCGTTAAAACGTAAACGGAGTCACCGTGCACCGGGCTCCGGTGGTGGGGGGAGGGGAGTGGGGAGGTGTGGGGTGTTTCGGGAGTGTTGAGATGCATACAAAACTGGAGTGTGTGTGTGTGTGTGTGTGTGTGTGTGTGTGTGTGTGTGTGTGTGTGTGTGTGTGTGTGTGTGTGTGTGTGTGTGTGTGTGTGTGTGTGTGTGTGTGTGTGTGTGTGTGTGTGTGTGTGTGTGTGTGTGTGTGTGTGTGTGTGTGCCTGGCACCAGTCCGTCCACCTCTTCTGTAAACGATACCAGTCAATAAATCACTAAGTCAATAAACGTACTAGGCTATAGCATATGGGTTATTGTTCTTATGAATTAACACGTTTGACGTGAGCATTGTTTATTGTAAACAATGACTCAGATATATTGCGTCCACCTCTGCATCGTCAAACAGAAATTGTCTGACATTTGTTGAGGATATAGAAGCTGGGGTGTTTTTTTTCCCTTCATCATGATCCTGTCATTTTGTTTTTTCAAAAATGAATGGCACATGCGGCAGAGCGAACGCCTGGACGCGCAATGGATTTTTCCCGCAATTGTATGCCATGTGATGCTACCAATCAAACTTGGTCGGCTACATATTTTCCAGTGCGTCTTGCTGATGATTGCCTTGACAACAGAGCAGCCTAAAATATACCTGTACGAATCGATCTGTGTCGGTGTTAAGCTACATTGTTCGTGTTGCCGTGAGGAGACTAGCTTAATTTTACAGGTTAGTTATTTTATTGAAAGTATATGTATTTATTTATTTCCTAAATAGCGTCGTAAGGCTGAGGCAAAATAGACTGCGCAAATAAATAATCAAATAGCCCGTATATCTATCACGCTACTGCGGATTCGGACTATAGTGACTGTTATTTATTTATTTCTCAAACAAAACGATCCTCGTTAATGAGTCATAAAGACCATTCGTCAAGGGTAACTCAGGGGCGGATCTAGGCATGGGCATGTGGGGACAATGCCCCCCTAAATGCCCAGACTGCCCCACCAAACATGATGGCATGCAAAACAACCCAAGTCTTGGGTACCAAACATGTTTAATTGGTAACCAAACATGTTTGGTTCATGTTAAATATGGGCACTTCAATTTGAAATATCTTGGGTCCCAAGATATTTCAAATTAAAGTGCCCATATTTAACATGATTTGAAACACTACTACTGTCTGTTAGCCTACTAAACCAACAGCATTTCATCATTGAAAACAGAAAACTCTCTGAGTCAGACGAGTCAGACCTTTAGCTTTATGCATGCTGCGTGTCTGTTGCAACTTCAACTCAACAACAACTGATGCTATTATTGATGCTTATAATTGCCTAATAAAAGACCTGTAAGCTGAAAATGCCACGGGCACGGACTTCATCGCCTGTGGTGCAAAGCGACACGGGCGATGAAGCCGCCCCCATACCATTTTCTCCTGCCCCCCCCCCCCCCCCCCCCACCCCCCTGTTGGGAAATGTTACATCCGCCCCTTGGTAACATCATTCATTGCGCTAGTAATGGGTTGCAGCGCACACGAGGTAAATGTTTCTATAAATAGCTTTCACCGGTGACTGACACGGCCACTGCAAAGACGCGCCCCCGCACACAGCTCCAATTGTCCTATTTATAGGCAAGATGTTTTGACTTGGAGCCAAAAATAGACTTCCATCATCCACTTGTGATGAAAAATCGCAGCGAGGTTGGTCCATTCATGGTTTTCTTTTTTTTCTTCCCTTTTTATCAGTGGTTGATTGTGTTTGTCCTTTCCATCCCAAGGTCTCCCCCCCTCCTTTCGAAACATTTATACAACGAATTAGGGTTTAAACGTCCATGGTGCAGCTATAGAGGAAATCCTCAGAGTTCAGGATATGAACTTGTATTCTTATTATCCATGTATTACTGAAACTCTGCTATTTCCCTTTCTGGCTCACTATTTTCTGATTCATTGGAGGTTCCATGTACGTCAGTGTTTAACTGTTGGTGCAGTGCAGTCAATCATTTTCATGTCCCTGGCTGTTTTTCCATTGGTCTTGATCTTACCACCACCATCACCACTACCACCACCACAGTTGAAGGTGAGGTCACTGGAGCCTGTTCTTGTCACCCTCACCAGGGATCCAACTACAAAATCAGAGTGGTTAATCTGTAAGGCAGGGGCGGATCTAGGCATGGGCATGGTGGGGCCCCACCTAATGCCCCCCTAAATACCCAGACTTCCCCACCAAACATGATGGCATGCAAAACAATAAAATATAATAATAAAATAAAATAAAAGTCCTACTAATAAAAACTAATAAAAGTCCTGTAACTGAAAATGGTATGGGTGCGGCTTCATCGCCCGTGGCGCTTCATGCCATGGGCGATGAAGCCGCCCCCATACCATTTTCTCTTGCCTGAAAGTTGCCCCTCCAACATGTTCTCTTGCCCTCCCAAATGGGACATGTTACATCCGCCCCTGCTGTAAGGTAAAATGTTGACTTATTGGCTCACTGAGCAGAATGC
The DNA here is from genome assembly GCA_039105355.1 of Benthosema pterotum. Taxonomy (NCBI): domain Eukaryota; kingdom Metazoa; phylum Chordata; class Actinopteri; order Myctophiformes; family Myctophidae; genus Benthosema; species Benthosema pterotum. Next base: position 40,578,457 of record CM076984.1, read on the forward strand.
CTCTTTTCTTTTTTTTGTAGCAGATCCAATTATTTAACTTAATTTTCAATTGCAACTGTCTTGGAATCTGCTAACTATACAGCATTTTTTAGTGTCCAGAATTGTACCCAAATACCTACAGTATGACCACCTGCCAGTGCCCCACGGGAGTGGCTGCTTGGCAACCATGAATAAGGTTTGCAGTTTGCAAAGCAAGACGCTGAACCTGTAATTCCTCCAGGATGGTTTCCTCTGCTATTGGTGTATGAATGTGTGTGTGCATCATCAGGGCTGGATCTAGGCATGGGCATGGGGGGGGGGGGGGCAGTGCCTGATTGCCATTATATTTCTTGTATTAGTAGTGTTACAAGTGTGTTTTATATTATTCTCTTAATCATGTTTTCTGCCACTGAACATGAATAGCTGTGCGCCCAATGATCACAGAGGATCTGTCACTTCTTTGACACAAGACAGATGCAACCAATTAGAGCAGAGGAGACTGTTTTTGGCTGGAGAACAGCTGGCAACACCATGGAGGCCGCAAAAGCAGTACACGAAAATGTGTACTTTATCCCTTTGGGGTAAATGTGTCCCATCCTATCTACTTAGGAACACCGAATGGTCCCTAAGCACAGTTAGGGACCATTTTCTTCTACAGGTGTAATGCCAGCACTCCAGCTGGAGTATATACTGTACCTAACCAGGGGCGGATCTAGGCATGGGCATGGGGGGGCAATGCCCCCCTAAATACCCAGTCTGCCCCACCAAACACGATGCCATGCAAAACAACCCAAGATATTTCAAATTAAAGTGCTTATATATGAAATGGTTTGAAACACTACTACTGCTACTAGCTACAATTTTGGCACCACTAAACCAACAGCATTTCATCATTGAAAACAGAAAACTCTCTGAGTCAGACCTTTAGCTTTATGCATGCTGCGTGTCTGTTGCAACTTCAACAACAACTGATGTTATTATTGATGCTTTACTTGGCTAAAAGTCCTGTAACTAAAATGGTATGGGCCCCCATACCATTTTCTCTTGCCCCTCCAACATGTTCTCTTGCCCCCCCAAATGGGACATGTTACATCCGCGAACAATAGAACCGTATGGTAGGCGCGCTCCACTCAAAGTCCACCTTGTGTTCTCAAGTGACTGATGGGTGCAGATTCTTGAAGATCAATGTAAAGAGGAAATATCCGCACTCGCATATAGTTCATGAGTTTTCTTTTATTTAGTTTCACAGCAGCATAGTCTACCTAGAGAAACGTTTCTCTAGGTAGACTATGCTGCTGTGAAACTAAATAAAAGAAAACTCATGAACTATATGCGAGTGCGGATATTTCCTCTTTACATGTTACATCCGCCCCTGTACCTAACGCTCATGTTTTGGTGTTTGAGGAACCCCAATGCAGACATGGGGAGAACATGCGAACTCAACACAGAAAGGACACCCCCACCAGGGATTGAACCCTGCACCTTTTTGAGGTGAGGCAACAGTGCTAACTTGTGCACAGTGCAGCTCTACAGAGAGGAGGCAGGGAGGTCATAACTTAAACTAAAATCATCATCATCTGCTATCCGCTTGTCATAAAGACAGACAAGGCAAGCGGTCCTAGGTGTTCTTTTTGTTATGTCTTACATATAATTACATAAAAGTAAACTATTTTTTCTAGTTTCTTGCAACATTGTAGCAGTAACATCATAATAATGTAAGCAGATATACAACAAGGAAATAAAAAAACACAAACGTAATGCTCAGCCACAAGGACTGTTGTTCCAGCACTTAAGGTGCTTGAAGGTGTTGTGTGTAAGGTTCTTACTCCCAGGTTATAAATATCCATTTTAAACGTCTGTGTGCATGTACAAGTGGTAAAGTGACCTATGGAAGTGTCCTTGGTATTGTTCAACACACAGGCTGCCTCTGATCCGACACAGGCAGGCAGTCATGCGTCGGTGGGGTCTATTAGCGTTTTCTAAGCCTTATATCGAACCTTTCTAAGAAAGGGAAGATTTTCCTTTCTATGGCCAGATCATTCATCGTTTATATTTTTGACCGCCCACGGGAAAAAAGCACTTTAATAATCTACTGCCAGTGGCCTCCATGTGCCAGCATCTGAAACAGTCCATGAATGTGTTCGATTCTGTAAGCTCTGCTGATACTGACAATGCATGTGCTGTCAACAAGACCCTTTGCATTTATTTCAGGTTCAATACCAGGCAGTGGTGCAGCCAGTCGGGGTGCTTTTGGTGCTTCCTCTAGAGAAGGCATTGGGGTCCATGGTGAACATCCACCGTTGACTGAGAAAGTAAGCCTGTTGTGCCTTCTTCACCACTTGTTAGGTGTTTACATCCCAGGTTTCTCAGAGATGAACTCCAAGGAATTGGAATGAAGGAATGAAGCTGCTTTCCAGTGCACCAGGTTGCACACTTTACCTGATTTCATTAAATGATCATCTCTATTGTCTTATCAACGTTGAGAGCCAGTGTTTTCCTGGCTATGTGTCAGGTTCACCAACTCGTTCCTGTAGTGTAGACTCTCTCACCGCACATGACATGTGCAAGACTACTTTTGAGTGGCCAGACTGTTGCCTCCTGCGATTCTCAAATGTTATACAGTCTGGAGCGTGGAAGCTCTGATCATGAGCAAGCGATAGAGTAGAAGTCACTTACGCTTTATATTTAGAAATTTTAGAGTTACGCAAATGTATCCTAATAATATAAATAGAAACCATCTAAGCATATATAGCTTGCTGTGTAGCAGAAATATTTAGACATTTTAGAATATATTTACGTTAATGGAAATGGCTGCTTTCTTGCTTGGAGACGGACAGAGGACACTTCTGAACTCACTTACTGCAGCAGCCCAAAGGACTGGATGTTGACTGATTTAGCCAATAGAGTAGACCAGGGGTGGGCAATTATTTTTCCCAAGGGGCCAAATGAGATACATAAAATATTGTGGAGGGCCAAGACTAAAGACTGAACTAAAGTCTGCGTAATATTAATTTAATTTCAAGATAAAAGTAAGCCTAAGACCATCCATTTTGACACCTATTTATTCAGAATTTGAACCACCATTTGATGACATTTTAGCCCCAAAGAAACCAAAACTAAAGATATATTTTGCTTTTGTCCACAACTCCAGGCTGGATCCAGGCTGGAAACAAAACAGTCAAACATATAGATCAAAATGACCATTAATCTTGTACATTCTCTAGTTGTGTAGACTTTTCACATGATGAATATTTTAACTCTTGAGAGTGTAAAAATGAAACCAAATGGACCCGCAAGGGTCCATTTGGTTTCATTTTTACGCTCTCAAAGAGTTACATCTGGTTAACCAACTTTCCATATTTAACTAGAACTCTCTCAAGGACCACAGGTGGTCCCCGGAACACTGGTTTAAAACCCTTTCAGGGGCCGTTCAGAGTCAGCCAAAGGGTCGCATTTGGCCCCCGGGCCGTATAATGCCCAGGTATGGAGTAGACAGAGAGAGTGGAACCTAAAGCTACACGTGAACCTCAACCAACCACAGCGGCAGATTCTGTCCCTTCTGCCCTTTGGGTTAAAAGTAGAACACGGCCTGTTCACGAGGGCACATGAGCATTTTGGTGCCAGGAACTGGTGACTACTAGCCATGTTTTTTTATTGTCACATCCAGAGATCCCATGGTGGTGGATGACGCAGCTGGCCTGATACAACCATGGAGAATGACGGCCAGGGAAGGCTTTCCCCGGCCAATTATTTGGACTTCCGTTTTTTACAATGTTTTATTGAATTGTGGGTGCATGCATCGTTTTGTGTAATATAATATTTTGCTTTGTGTCTGATTTTAACCAGACGTTTAGATCCCCATCTGTGACAGAGTTTTAATGGAATCTGGTTTCTGTGGAATGAAACACTGCTCATCCCCGGTGTGTAATATTTCCTCTGGACCAGAGGGATGTCCCTTTGGTCTAGTGGTAAAGATTTTGGACTTGCATACGGGAGACTTGAGTTTGAATACCCCTTTTTGTGATAATACATTTACGTTTCTTTGTATTTCATCCTATTGCATACAATATGCCAGGTGATATACGCCAATATCAGCTGATGAAAGTGGTTGAACTGTATAATTGAGGCTTGAATGTTTTAATTATTTCCTCTCTTAGCAGAATGATTAGAAACCAGATTAAACAGAAGGACAAAGTGAAAGACGGTTCCATATCCTGATTTACAGGTGAGTCTCATCTTCACTATGTTAGTGCTTATAGACAAACATGAAGGTTCTTCCAGAGACGGTTCAAAATGTTGAGTGGAGTGATGTCGGCTTCGATGCTCAACCAAAATAGAACTCATGTTTATGTAGGAGCTTCCTGAATAAAAAGTACTCTGCTCTGTGCATTCTCATCTGTACTTGATGTGTCCCCGTGTCCTACTCACACGGCGTTGTCTCATTAGTGGCCCGGCATAAATTGCTAGCACTTCGATTGTTATTGTTGGTATGCTAATGCTGTGTTACTGTAGGGACAGGTGAGTGGCATTTGGAAACATGGCTATAGTGCAGACTGCAGTGAAGGGAGCCTCAAGGATAAGTGTATTTTTCTCTCAGTAGTGAATGACACCATTATGCAATATCCATACTGGACATTAAGTAGGGGCACACACACATACATATAATACATACATGTGAAAATGCTTGGACGTAGACACACACACGCAGTGAGACATGTGTTGGGCAGTAACAAATTATATATTACTGTAATTATTAGCTTTTTCCAGTAGTTTCCAAGTAGTTTAACGTTATTACTCTGCTAAAACTCTGCTAAAACTCTCCTCATTACTTATTACAAATGAGCTTACGTGATGCTGTGAAAATACCACAGATTTACAAGCTATCAACAGATAACACTGCAGCATTCTGACATGCACTACAAGTTGTCGCTAAACAGATTGTGTACTACATCTCGATTCTTTTGTGCGTGGGAGAGGGGAACTTCGGAAATTAATATGCAACTCTTCGATTCAAGTATTATAATATTACTTTAGCTATTTGGTCATAAGTAAAGAAGATATTACTCTCCTAATATAGTAATATTGCCCAACACTTGTCATGTGCAGTACACTGGAGTGCTATGTCTACATAAAATGCTAAGTTATATAAGTTTAGTATAGGTCCTATGCACATGCCTGTAAGGGCGTCAAGGCTAGGGCAAGTGGCTAGGGCTTAGGTGGAGTGTGATGATTTTCAGACTATGGCGGAAGATTGGAAATGATTTTGCAGTTCTGATTACAATGGAAAGTGTATTCCATAGTTTTGGAGCCACTCTCCCAATGGCCAGATGGATACACAGCACAGCAGATTCTTAGATATGTCTCATCCCCCACCGTTAGTGGCTCCAGCGAGCAACACACTGTCCACCTGCCAGGTGTGACTTTCACGACTTTCACTGTGGCTGAACACAGTGAAATATTTCCAACAGCACGGTGTGTTCCTTTCATTAGACTGAGTCACCACATCACAGCCAGTAGGCTAATCAGACTCACAATGTACTGTACTCCAGCCGTCATGAATGCCTTAGCGACAGTACGATGGTTGAACAAAGCACTCAACTCCAGTGCTTTGTGTTGAAGTATAGATACCCATGGTTAAATATTACTCAACCACTCATGTGAAAGTACCACACCACTTAAATACTTAAATTAAAGTATTTAAGTACTCAAAAGTACAAGTGTACAAAATACAGTATTTAGAAAGAACATTACAAAGTGAATTGTCTTTTTGATGTAAATGCATTGCTCTATTGAACTATAAACATTTTAGACACAAGCTAAAAACTTGTCACACCACAATTGCCCTGTGAACTTGTACAAATGTAGACCTGCTTTTTTCCCTGCCTATTTTCGGTGATATTCATAAAGTACTCTTCAAGTGAAAGAGTCAAGTGAAAGTCATAACAAGTTAAAATCCTCAGGTAAAAATAATGGTACAGTATGCAAAGTAGATAAGCACTCGGTCTAGTGCCAACTTGAGCGCACAATTAGGCCATGGCCTACTTGTGAGCAAGTGAGCGGAGTGAGCGACTCAAACACAAACAAAACAAACAAAAGACCTTCAGGAGATACAGTAATACTCATGTCATTAGTTATAAAGGTCTCTTAATTACGTCATCATTACGTCATCACCTAAACTGGCCAATCCGAGGTCAATGCAACCACCGGCGATGGCCAACCGATTGCTTGTGCGTTCTCTGCTCACGCAACTAATAACAGTACTTTGTTACTGTCCACCACTTCTCATCAGACTGAAAAAAAACTATCCCTTGCATCATGGCTACCTTATGGTGTTCATAAAAGCACTATACAATTAGAGTGAGGTCATAGTTATCTCAAATACAAAAAGATTTCTGCACCACTATAGAGGTAAGAATGAGGGGGTTGGGGTTGGCGCTTACAGACAATACTTTGAGGGCTAATAAAATGTCACACACTTGCAGTGGAGATGAAGGATACTTGTGCCTTTTATTTTCTCAGAGATTCTTTTTCTCTGTTTATTTTTACACCCCGAGAATCAAGGTCCTTACCCCTCTTCTTGAAAGGAATGAGCTAATCTGTCGCCTAGCAACACCTCCCACTCTTCATCGCAGAGAGAGAGCGAGATAGGATGTGGAGGTACAGAGTGTGTGTGTGTGTGGGGGGGGGGGGGGGGGGGATTAGCTGTGTTATTTTGAGTCTTCAAAATAAGTGCTCAATAGCTCGATGATTTCAAATATTCTTACAGCAGTGCAGTTAGTGTGTTTGTGAAAGTGAGAGACAAAAAAGAAAGCGCCGATATATATGAAGCCACACAGCCACACTCACAGACTAAACTGCACAAACATCTAGCGTCTGTAACACCTTGTGCCTGTTTTATTTTCTTTTTCAATAACCGCTCTATTTCTAGAGAAGAACGTCTAAAACCTTGTGTGTGTTCTTTCTCCATTGTATTAGGCTTTCTGTGTCCCCAAGGTCTTTGAATTATTCCGAGACTCGCTGGAGAACATGAGTACAATATATTGGCAAATAGCTCTAGCCCAGATCATTAATTCCGGAATCCAGTACCTCCCTTATGAAACTGAACGTCTGAGATTATGTGAGGATAGAACAAATTCACCTGTTTAATTTACTTCCATTGTGAATGGTAGATATAACATTCAATAGAAATAAGCATCTAGCTTTCTAGCATTATCCATATGGCATGTAAAGAGAGATATGGAGGATTCTAGAGAAAGCCCCCCTTTCCCCTCTTTGTATATATCTCTTTTCCCTCTTACCTTCACTGTGATTTGCTGCTTCTGGCAAGTACAAAGTATAAAGTAACTAGACCTGCGCCCCTTTGGGGCGCATGTCTCCACCGTTTCATTTCACGTCACTCAGTTACCCCCACCGGGTGACTGTTACGTCACCCTGTGAGAGTGACGTAACAGTCACTGGTGGTGAGTCACCACTGTAAGGCAGGGGCGGATTGGCCATCTGGAGTACAGGGAGTTTTCCCGGTGGCCTGCGCCACCTAGTGGCCTGGACAAGATACAAAATGCACTAGTGGCACTTCCAAAATGCACTAGAATGTGCTAGATGCTCGCCTGGAACATACAGATCAAAATGACCATTAATCTTCTACATTCTCTAGTTGTGTAGACAAAGTTGGGCTAATTCACATGATGAATATTTTAACTCTTGAGGGTGTAAAAATGAAACCAAATGGACCCGCAAGGGTCCATTTGGTTTCATTTTTATGCTCTCAAAGAGTTACATCTGGTTAACCAGCTGACCCCCCAGGGTGGCCTGGCAAAGGCAAAATTGTCCCGGTGGGAAAATATGTGCCAATCCGCCCCTGCTGTAAGGTGACGTAACAGGCGTGTGAACGGACATAGTCACCTCCCTACGGTGGTCACCACCCAGGCGTGTGGGCAGACGGACGCGTACGGATGGACAGACAGGGGGCGGAACATAGTCACCACCTTACGGTGGAGACAAATACTTTGTACATCTTTAAATGTCTTGATGAAATGAACAAGGTGGTTACTACTGTAAACAGTGCTTAATGAGCATGTCCATTCACAGTTTTTTTGGTTGTGTTGTAGTTGTACTTGAATTGTACTGTAAATCCTTTTTGTTTTACTTGAGGTTTTATTAGCTCATTCTGTGCCACCGTGTCTTTAAAGAGGTCATGAGATCCTTCAACAGCTGCCTGAGGAGGATCTTGAGGGAGGCCTGGCAACTGTGGCCAGAGCCCATCAGTCGTAATGATTTCTGGCAGAAAGTGGGCCTCCCATCAACCGACCACACGCTGCCTAAAAACCCAATGCCAGCATCACCAGGCAAGCCCTTGGATGGAAGCCCCGCTGCACAGGAGAGGCAAGAACACCAGGCACTGGGAGCTGACGTGGAAACAACTGAGAAGGAATGTCCTGGTTAGAAGACTTATGTAAGTAAGAAGTAGCAAGCATGGGACTCAAATGAGGGAGTTGTTGACTTCCCTTAACTTAAAAGGGTCGAACCCGTTGTTTACTTAGGTTAACAACATAGAACAGCACTAGAGTGCTAACTTGCTCGTTGCGCACAAGTAGGCCGGGCTTACTTGTGCGTGAGTGGGGCGAGCTAATACTCATGATTTATGAGGTCTCTTATTTACTTCACAATTACGTCACCATTACATCACCCCCCCCATCGCCAACCACGCATCGATCGCATTACTTGCGGCCACTGCGCCTATGCAAGTATACCCAGGCCAGTATACAGCTAAACAGCAAGCAACGTAAACAATAAACATAATTTCATTTTGCCCAAGAACTAACTTTTTATTATTATTATTTTACCTTTTTTACCAAAGGCTAATCATTGGAGTGGTACAGAAACCTTGGAATTAAATAATTAAATGATCACTAAATATTAGGTGCAAAGTGACCTGTAGTTCTGGCCAATCAGCCAGCAGTGTTGGGCAATATTACGTTTTTAAAAATATGTTTTTAAAAAAGTAATAATAGTATATTATTACCTGAATCAAAGAGTAATATGTTACATATTAATTTCCCAACTTCCCCCTCCCACCCACAAAAGAATGGAGATGTACAGCGGCAACGCAATCTGTATAGCGGCAACTTGCGACGACTGCAACAGCTGGTAGTGTATTCCATCATGTGTGCAGAATGGTGCTGTAGATTGGGATCTACAAACTATTGTGTATCTCTGTTGTTATCTGTTGATAGCTTGTGAATCTGTTCTATTTTTGCATGCAACAACAAGCTCATTTGTGGGGTAACATTACACTACAAACATTTTTCATACTGTAATATACCAGCACACACTGGTTTCCTCAGTGATGCAGGGTTTCCATGGTGATGTGATGTAGTTGTGATGTCAAATCACTAGACACCTCCTAGCAGCAGATTCCTCTTTCATTTCATCCCTGTCTCTGCTGCCTTTGCTGATTTCTCTCCTCCCTTTCTCCATCTTTCCCTCTCTTTTTCTCGTTCACCTGTAGGGCTGTCACCATTACACATTTAAATTGATGATGAATCGCCACACGAATAATTGCCATTAACTATTTAATTGTGTTTTTGACAACAGTAGGAGGGGGGGGGGGGGGGGGGGGGGGGGGGGGGGGGGGGATGGGGATGCCTGCGCCTGTGTGAAGTGAGGGGCGCTCTTATCAGCATACATCGTTCTCCTTCTGGCCAATCACAATTTGCATCCTCACGTTTCCTTCCGACTTCACTTTTGTCTCTAATGTACTTCAAAATGACATGTTTGTAGATTAGCTATTTACTTGCTTGAACGGAGCGGCCGCAAGTTAAGTGATCGGTGCACGGTGGTCAGTGGTGCGCGGTCGGTCGGTCGTCGGTGTACTCCGATTGGCCGGTTTAGGTGATGATGTAATGGTGACGTAAGTAAAAGACCTTTGTAGCTAAAGTCTATTGGCTCACGAGGAGGCCATGGCCTACTTGTGCGCAAGTTTGCGCTCTACCAAGTGCTGATCTAGTTTTTGGAAAATGTTCGAGCAAGAGTGTGTGTGTGTGTGTGTGTGTGTGTGTGTGTGTGTGTGTGTGTGTGTGTGTGTGTGTGTGTGTGTGTGTGTGTGTGTGTGTGTGTGTGTGTGTGTGTGTGTGTGTGTGTGTGTGTGTGTGTGTGTGTGAGAGAGTGAGTGAGTGTATGTAACTGAACTGTCATGTCGCCGTTTCTCTTCACCCTCTACACCTAATTTCAGAATTTCAGACCACCACTGACAAATGTCACCTTCAGAAGTTCTCAGACGACTCCTCCATCGCTGGATACATCAGCGACGGTAGGGAGGAGTACGGAGCTCTGGTGGAGAAGGTCTCATTCATTTATTCATTCTATTATTCATGTATCTGGGGAACCCCCCACATGGACCCCTGGCGGTCCCCCAGAGCCCACCTTGTTAACCAGTACTGAAATGGAAAGGAAAGAGATTCAGATGTGGAACGTCTTTATTGTTTATATCAGGGGCGGATCTAGACATGGGTATGGGTGGCAATGGCCCCCTAAATGCCCTGACTGCCCCACCAAACATGATGGCATGCAAAACAACCCAAATTTCAAAGACATTTAAAATTAAAGTGCTTATATTTAAAATGATTTGAAACACTACTACTGCTACTAACTAACTACAGTTGTGTCACCACTAAACAAACGGCATTTCATCATTGAAAACAGAAAACTCTCTGAGTCAGACCTTTAGCTTTATGCATGCTATGCGTGTCTGTTGCAACTTCAACAACAACTGATGTTATTGTTGATGCTTTACTTGTCTAATAAAAGTCCTGTGACCGAAAATGGGATGGGTGCGGCTTCATCGCCCGTGCCGCAAAGCGACATGGGCAATGAAGCCGCCCCCATAACATTTTCTCCTCCCCACCCAATTGGGAAATGTAACATCCGCCCTGATTTATATAATTTCAAACAATGTCAAAGTACTTGTGAGGATAGTCCATTAATATAAATACAGATTTATCCTGTGGATCTTTGGTTAAAGATGTTGGGGATGTTACTGTGTACCGTCAAATACAGAGAGAAATGACTGTGTACTCTAGCCTGTGGTTTTGCCAGGTTTTGTCATTATTTGAAAATCGACAAAAACGGCAAAAAACGACATACTATACTATGACGTCGACGTCCAGATTTCTACTTTTTTCAAAAATCCTCAAATGATGATTGATGATGATCGAAACAATGCATATCAAACTGTTTTTTTTTTTTTGCTTTTTTGAGCATTACTGGTATAGGAGATCAGAGGGTCAAGTTGCAGTGATTTGTGTAGTATCCAACATGCAGCGATGCAAGCCCAAGGCCGAAGATTATTCTTTTTCTTCTTTCTACTTCTACCTTTGTTACTTCACATTCACATACCTGTCTGTCTGTCTGTCTGTCTGTCTGTCTCTCTCTCTCTCCCATCTCTCTCTCCCTCTCTCTCATTGCTGTTATTTTTACAGGGCTGAAGATCCTTTCAGCCTCTGTACACCCACACAGCCATAGCAACGCATTGTCATTTCTTAGTAACCACATTTACGCAATGAGCAAAAAGAAGGAAAAAAAGACCTGAAGGTAGGGCAGAGTGTTATGTGAATTCACGAAGACTCCTGCAAGTCAAGAGATGTTCTCTAGAACCTGCCTTTACCGCAGGCATTAAAATCCTGGGCACTCTGATGCAAAAAAAAGTATCTTTGCTCCTTTTGAATCAAAAGAGGAATTATGTATCCAAATACTTATAAACTGACCTCATATCATTGCAGTCCTATGGTTCTGACCTGACAGTAATGTTCCTGTAAATGCTATATATCTTGTGGTCTTTCCTTTCTTGTGGACGGGATAAGACACGGTGCACAAACATGGATGTTACATGCAAATTTGCAACAGTATTAAAACATGCAGACGTGTATAGCCTATTTAGAAACAGGGTTTGCAATGCTTAATAGAATCCATAAAGGTGAATGACAGAGTGAAGGGGGGTGGCAGCTATACTCTCTTTTTTTTGCCTATTTCGCCTTGTGGAAGCACATGTGTTCCACTGCTGTTCATGGTGATTGATTGCAATTGTCTTCCATCAAGAGTAAATATGAATATATCCTACAGGTAATTACCTTTCCACAAAATGAAGTACCAAGGCTAGGTTTCTGCTTGTGTTTGTGAATTAACTGTCATTTTGAGATTTGTTTCTGCACAGAGTGAATAAAATAACTATGTCTGGGTCCTGAATCCCAACCAAGTACTTTATAACTGTATTTGAAGGAAAACACTTAGGGCCCCAATTTCGTCTCATCTGCCTTTATCTACTATTAGAGCATCTAGGATTTGGGAAGAGGCCTTCCCACACTAAAGTCGGTAATTTCGTTACCATCCTATCTCCCTTAAACACCTCCTATACCCGTTACATTATGCGTTTTTAGCTTTCATCCAATCCGTGTTGGTCTGGCCATTGCCTTTAATTCATCCCATATCTATTCCCCTTATCCCTACTGCTATGCCTACTCCTAAGCCCGCAGCCTGTCTGCGGGCTTAGGACAGACACATGCATGAGTATTCATGCACATGCATGAGTAACAATTATAGCTTAGTCAAATCTCGATCATTTCTTACCATTCAACATGTTATGTTGAAAAAACATGTTCCATGTTTTTTTGCTGTATGTGGCGTCTTTTTGATCATTCATGTCTCGGTCAATTCTGGACCATTTTTTACATTTCAAAATGCAGCGTGACGAGCAAAACATCACTCTCTCAGATGCTGTATAGAATATGCGCGTAGGGCTTCTCTACGATGCGGGATTGAGCAGAATGTAACTGTTGGGAATTCGGTGGAAACGTGAAAGCAACAGCATTGAGTCACAAGTTAATTAATGTATTTAATTATATTATATACCTTAAGTAAACACAAGGAAGTAAACACAAGGAAGTGTGTTTAACGGTGTCGGCATAAAGAATAGTGGCTAAGGGAAGAGGAAAGGTGACGAAAATACCAATAAGGGAATTCGTTGCGGGTTTCGGGTAGCGTTAGGGACAAAGCATGGAGCAAAAATGGAGCCCTTAGACTACACAAGTCAATATTCTGTGTGGCTTCCATTTGGATCTCTGACTTCTTGAGACCAGTCTGTGTCTGTGATGTCACAACCGAAATGTCATCATCACCATATTTGAACTTTGGTGATGAACTTTAGCCAAAAACACAGGCAGTGCACAAGCAAGGTGTAACCAAAGATCCATATTTAGGTCTAAATATTACCAAAAGATGTGCACAAAATGGGTTCTGCTACTAATAAAACAAATAGCAGATTGGTAGAATCTTGGCAGAACTCTGAGGCTGAGCTATGACAAAAAGGATGATGCCATATTGTTCAGACGCTCTCGACAGCATGGTGATCGACACCATTATCATCAGAATCCACCCAGTAGCTGGAGTATATTGAGATTTCTATATTTAGCCACTGATTTGGGGAGTAGCTTGAAATAAGACATGTACTTATTTGATAGACTATAGGGTGAATCTGCCACTCAAATGAAAGCTGATCTATCTGCCACTCAAAGGAAAAGCTGATTTATTTGCCACTCAAAGGAAAAGCTGATCTATTTGCCACTCAAGCTGTTAATATGTGAATGCCTAAGCGTTGTCATGTGTTGTGGGGCAGTGTATGCCCCAGGTAAGTGGAAGCTATGGTATTTAGTATTTACTTGTGGGGACGGAGTGGGCGCAAGTTAAGTGATTGGTGCGCAGTGTTGGGTGGTTCCTTGGTATACTCCAATTTGGCCGGTTTAGGTGATGACGTAATGGTGATGTAAGTAAAATACCTTTATAGCTCATGTCATGAGTATTAGCTTGCTCGGCTCACGCACGGGTCGGCCATGGCCTACTTGTGCCCAACGTGCAGGCTTGCACTTTACCGAGCGCCGATCTAGTTACTCGTTACTTGCGTGAGCGGCGTGGGTACAAGTTAAGCGGTTGGTGCCCGGTGGTTGTCGTCCCTAGGGGCACTCCGATTGGCCGTGCATGGGTGGCTGGCGGTCGGCGTCCCTCGGGGCACTCCAATTGGCCAGTTGGGCGGGTGATGTAATGGTGACGTAATTGTGAGGTAAATATGAGACATTTATAACTAAAGTCATGAGTATTGGCCCTCTCCGATCACGCACAAGTATGCACATCACACGCACACACACACACACACACACACACACACACACACACACACACACACACACACACACACACACACACACACGTGCGCGCACAAAGAAAAGCAACCTAGTTTATTGGAAATGTTGCTTCTTTGTTTTTTTGTGCCTATATGCCAATTGATTCCACCCCGTGCACATTTCTGTGTGTTGTCACTGCTGTTTCCTGTATCCTACTGGCCCATCTGCCAGTGAGGAGCCTCCATCAGGGAGGCATGGAGCCTTCGTACTACTCCTCCTGGCCAGCTCTCTGAGCTGACCAGTGCCGCCCTGGTCCGTAGGAGTACACACAGTATGTGCAGTGACAAATATCGCCCCCTCTGCCCTCCCCCGAACATGGGCCACTTGAATTTGTATATTGCGCCCGGAAAGATCAGAGGCACCGTGGGGGAATTTGAATGGTCAGATTCCATGGTGGTGGGCAGCTACTTGACCCACTGTGCTACCCGGAGCTCCCCCATTATGTCCTATGGTACTATATTAGCATGCCAAAAATAGGGGCACCTTTCAATGGTGTAAAAAAATATATAACAGGGTAGATAAACTGACTTTGATTGTTGGGATTTGTATTTGTATCCATTCATCCAAAAATGGAACATGGAAATGCTGAAGTGATTCACAGTCCGTTACTGTATTTAATTTTAGACGAACATAACCGTTAATTGACTCATTAATTTGAGTAGGTGCTGTTTATTCATAGACTTGTACTTGTGAGTTTGTACTGTCTTGTTTGCATTTCGTTCCATTTTGATACAGTGTTAATTCTCTGAATTTGACAGATAGGAACCCCCCCCCACCACCACCACCCACCACGCACGCACGCACGCACACGCACACACACACGCACGCACACACACACACACACACACACGCACGCACGCACGCACGCACGCACGCACACACACACACACACTTACCTCCACTAAAATAGACGTACATTTCCTGTCAGCCACCCCTACATCGTCCCACTCTCCACTCATACAGGCCTCTCTGGATTCGGATGACTGTGTTCTTGATGTCACATATGTGGCTTCCAGTGGCGCTGTGGTTCATTAATGA
>CM076984.1:40598701-40648701 GCA_039105355.1 Benthosema pterotum
AAAGACCTGTTAGAAAGAGCTGCAATGAAGCCACTAAGCGAGGAAGTTAAACTTCGTAGATGGAAGATGATTGGCCACATACTACGGCAAGACCACAACAACGACTCGACTGCAACATAGCAATCACCTGGGCACCAGAAGGAAAACGAAGAAGGGGAAGACCAAAGACCACCTGGAGGCGTACCGTGGAGAAAGAAAGAGGAGAAGCTGGATGGAAATCATGGGCTGAAGTCAGGACTGCAGCAGCCGACCGTGAGAAGTGGAAGTGCTCCGTGAAGGCCTTATGTGCCACCAGGCACGAAGTGGATAGGTAACAGGTAACAGTACTCTGTGCATTACTGTTATTCACTGTTACCCCTTTTTGGGGGGTCCCCTGAGCTTGAGCCTCTTTGCGGGCCCAATGTGCCCGTTGGATAATCCTTCCCTGGACATCATCATACCTGTACCTTATGCTGGAACACCCACTGAGTGGCCTACTTTCTGACATTGACAGCACTTACAGTACATCCAAACAGAGAAGTCCTGTCTGATTGCATTAAACAACATTAAACTCACCAACAAGGCAGCTGTATGAAAGCTTGAATTCTTGTCTTTCTATCTGCAAAGCTTTTTTCATTAAAATCCACCCTAGAAATAGCTTGGACCCAGCCTCATTTGCTGTTGCAACATTCAACTTCTGAATGTTACTGGAAACCGAGTCTGGCGAGTGCCTGCTTGACGCAAATTTCCTTGACGTCACCTGTTGCGTAGCGCCGTTGTTTCTGATTCGACATTGTTCCAATGAAGGTAAACTGTTGTTCTTTCCCAAAGAAATCAGAAGCCTTGACAGTATTTCAACCTTCACAAGCATAGTTCCACTTGTGGAGATATGCTCCTAGTCAGGAGCATAATGAAGTTGAAGGTTGTGAAGTTGAAGGTGAATTTGAACTTCAACGTCGAAACAGAGTCTGGTACCAGGCTACCCTAGAAACAGGGGTGGACTGACAGTCTGGCATACAGGGCATTTTCCCGGTGGGCCGACCCCCCCGGGGGCCGTTAATGTCGTGTTTTAATTTAAAAAAAAATCTGCACAAAACCGGCCCACGAATCAGTGCTGGCGGCCCTCTGTCCTCTTCAAATGAGACTGCCTATTGCAGGGTTTTTATAGTTAACTAAAACTAACTAACTAATTTTAGTTAGCCCGAGCCCCAGAGCCCCTTATGTCTTAAATTCTCATGGGGGCTCAGGCCCCGGAGCCCCCACAAAGATTCAGAGGGCCGCTCTGAGGGCCGCTCTGAGACAAAATTGCCCGGTACGTTTTGAGCTCCCAGTCCACCCCTGCCTAGAAACATTATGAGCTGCATTCTGCCAAGAAATGCTCTGCATTTGATAATTTTTGTCAGAATTTGGAAGTGCTTGTTTTCCATCACACAATACTTTGGCATTATGTGACATTTAGAAGCAGCAGGTGGTACGCAGGCTGTGATTTCCAACAAGCACAAACTCCAACGCTCCATCATGCTGCTCAATGCCACTCATTCTAGATGAGAGAGGCGTGTCCTTGTAGGAAAACCATGCATGCATGTGCATGCATGTGCCATCAAAATAACAGTTTGCCAGTGTGTGTGAATAATGTGGAGATGAGCAGAGTGGAAGTGGGTGGCATTGTGGTTCAGCCATGTGTTTATATAAGGCGTGAGAGAGAGAGGATCACCTTTGGTCATTTCACCATGGACACGAGGCGATTCTCCCTCGATTTGGTTGATTAAAAAAAAAACATAATTTAATACAGGGGCCCTTGCGGGTCCTTTTGGTTTCATGTTTACACTCTCAAGAGTAAAATATTCATCATCTGATTTAGCCCAAGTCAACACAACAAGATTAATGCTCAAACATCCATCCTGGAATTGTGGACAAATTGTGGACAAAATCTTTAGTTTTGGTGTCTACGGGGGTAAAATGTCCTCAAATGGTGGTCCGTGGCACAAATGCTGAATAAGTGATGGGCCCCTGCTATCAAAAAGGTTGAAACCCCCTGATTTAATAACTACTAGTAAAGTAATATGTTACTTTTTCAAAACAATAACTTTTAAAAGTAACTTACCCAACACTGGAACCGTGTCCTGTGTTGACAGATAATGGGCAGCAGAACCACACTGGCCATCAACATGGGAGCCCCTCAGGGGCTGTGTGTGGTTGTGTGGCCACGTGGTGCACAGTGCTGCAGATGGCCCAGCACATTGTCACAAGGCAGGGGCAGATTGGCCACCTGGAGTACAGGGAGTTTTCCCAGTGGCCTGCGCCACCTAATGGCCTGGACAAGATCCAAAATGCACTAGAATGTAGCTAGATGCTCGCCTGGAACATACAGATCAAAATGCCCATTAATCTTCTACATTCACTAGTTGTGTAGACTAAGTTGTGCTAATTCACATGATGAATATTTATAACTCTTGAGGGTGTAAAAATGAAACCAAATGGACCCGCAAGGGTCCATTTGGTTTCATTTTTACGCTCTCAAAGAGTTACATCTGGTTAACCAGGGTGGCCTGGCAAAGGCAAAATTGTCCCGGTGGGAAAATATGTGCCAATCCGCCCCTGTCACAAGGTCAGCTACTGGGCTTCCCTCCTCCCAGTAGTACAGCAGATTAACTCATTTTTTTCATACGATACTTCACTTCGGTATAGAAGCATGAAAATTGGCACAGATACTCTCCAAGGTCTACTCTTTAGGAAAAAGGCGCGTGCCACTCAAAATTCCAAGATGGCGGCCCCCAAATCCAAAATGTCCGCCCAAAAATGTGGTTTTTCCTTCATAACTTGAAATGCATTGATTTTACACCCCATAAATGTATTGAACATTAATACAAAGTTGGCCATTACGGACGGTTTGGCACCAAGAACGTGTCTGTATCACTTACGGCTCTTGAGATACAGCATATAGGTACTTTCACAGATTGAGACGAGCAAGACATTTGTAACATTGATTCTTAAGTGAATCAAATGGTGATACAGGCATGAAAATTGGTACACACACTCTTCAAACCACACTATTTCTAAAAGTACTGCGTGCCCTGCAAAATTCCAAGATGGCAGCCCCCAAAATCCAAGATGTCTGTCCAAAAATGTGTTTTTTTCCTTCATAAGTCGAAATACAAAGCTTTTAAGCCCCATAAATGTATTGAGCGTTAATATAAAGTTAGGCATTACGGACATTTTGATACCAAGTACATGTCTCTATGTGCTACGGTTCTTGAGTTACAACATATACGTAGTGATGAGGCACCATAAGTGTAACATTTTGGCACATTTCCCTCTTTAACTCAAAGATCCCTTTATCACCATATCTTCTATTTTCAGGAAATGGACCTACATGTATCTGCTATCATAAACCACTTCAGGTTTTTCAATTGATGAAACAGGTCGGGAGTTATTAAGCCGATCGCGAAGGGCTGTTTCAGTGCTAAATTTGCTGCGTACATTCTGCGAATATAAGCCACCCAGAAATGTCTGTCTGTGCATCTGTCCTTCAAAATAAGTGTATATGTGAAGTGGACGCACCAAGTGCACCATGTGTCATACTATAATTGCATAATGTGCTAAAATGCGTAATAGTGTAATATATGCAATAGTGTAATAGAGCTAATAGTGTAATATATGCAGTATATAGCGGTATACTGTAATAGGGTAATGTATGTAATAAGTGTCACAGTGTAACATGTGTAATAGTGTAATAGGTTAATATGCATAATAGTGTCAGTGTAATATGTGTAATAGTGTAATAGGTAATATGTGTAATAGTGTCATAGTGTAACATGTGTAATAGGGTAATATGTGTAATAGTGTCATAGTGTAACATGTGTAATAGGGTAATATGTTCAATAGTGTCATAGTGTAACATGTGTAATAGGGTAATAAGTGTAATAGTGAAATATTTTGCATTAGGGTAATAGTGTAATAGGAAATATGCGTAATAGTTTCAAAGTGTAATATGTGTAATAGGGTGTCATGTGTAATAGTGGCATAGTGTAACATGTGTAATAGCATAATATGGTAATGTATGTAATATTGTCATAGTGTAACACGTGTAATAGGTTTATATGTGTAATAGTGGCATAGTGTAACATGTGTAATAGTGTAATAGGTTGATATGTGTAATAGTGGCATAGTGTAACATGTGTAATAGCATAATAGGGTAATATGTGTAATAGTGTCATAGTGTAACATGTGTAATAGGGTAATAGTGTAATAGGGCTAATAGTGTAATGTTTGTGCATTATGATAATAGTGTAAGAGTGTAATATATTACTGTAATATTGGTATAGCATAATAGCGTAATATGTGTCATATTGTGACATGTGTAATAGGCAAACATGTGTATCATGTGTAATGGTGTAATAGGACAATTACACTAGACCACTATTCCATATATTACACTATTACCCTAATGTACACAGATTACACTATTACACATATTAGCCTATTACACTATTACACTAGTAGCCTATTGTACATACATTATGCTATTGCACGTATTAGCCTATTACACAAATTACCCTATTACAGTATTACACGTTACACTACGACACTATTACACATATTACCCTATTACCCTATTACACATGTTACACTATGACACTATTACACATATTACCCTATTACCCTATTACACATGTTACACTATGACACTATTACACATATTACCCTATTACACTATTACACATATTACCCTATTACAGTATTACACGTTACACTACGACACTATTACACATATTACCCTATTACCCTATTACACATGTTACACTATGACACTATTACACATATTACCCTATTACCCTATTACACATGTTACACTATGACACTATTACACATATTACCCTATTACACTATTACACATATTACCCTATTACAGTATTACACGTTACACTACGACACTATTACACATATTACCCTATTACCCTATTACACATGTTACACTATGACACTATTACACATATTACCCTATTACCCTATTACACATGTTACACTATGACACTATTACACATATTACCCTATTACACTATTACACATATTCTCCTATTACACATTTTACCCTATTACAGTATTACACGTTACACTACGACACTATTACATATATTACCCTATTACAGTATACCGCTATATACTGCATATCTTACACTATTAGCTCTATTACACTATTACACTATTGCATATATTACACTATTACGCCTTTTAGCACAATATACCATTATACTCTGACACATGCTACACTTGGTGCGTCCGCTTCACATATACACTTATTGTGAAGGACAGATGCACAGACAGACATTTCTGGGTGGCTTATATTCGCAAAATGTACGCAGCAATTTTAGCACTGAAACAGCCCTTCACAATTGGCTTAATAACTCCCGACCCGTTTCATCAATTGAAAAACTTGAAGTGGTTTATGATAGCAGATACATGTAGGTCCATTTCCTGAAAATAGAAGAAATGCTGATAAAGGAATCTTTGAGTTAAAGAGTGAAACATGCCAAAATGTTACACTTATGGTGCCACATCACTACGTATATGTTGTAACTCAAGAACCGTACTACATACAGACATGTACTTGGTATCAAAATGTCCGTAATGCCTGACTTTATATTAACGCTCAATACATTTATGGGGCTTAAAAGCTTTGTATTTCGAGTTATGAAGGAAAAAAACACATTTTTGGACGGACATCTTGGATTTTGGGGGCTGCCATCTTGGAATTTTGCAGGGCACGCAGTACTTTTAGAAATAGTGGGGTTTGAAGAGTGTGTGTACCAATTTTCATGCCTGTATCACCATTTGATTCACTTAAGAATCAATGTTACAAATGTCTTGCTCTCCTCAATCTGTGAAAGTACCTATATGCTGTATCTCAAGAGCCGTAAGTGATACAGACACGTTCTTGGTGCCAAACCGTCCGTAATGGCCAACTTTGTATTAATGTTCAATACATTTATGGGGTGTAAAATCAATGCATTTCAAGTTATGAAGGAAAAACCACATTTTTGGGCGGACATTTTGGATTTTGGGGCCGCCATCTTGGAATTTTGAGTGGCACGCGCCTTTTTCCTAAAGAGTAGACCTTGGAGAGTATCTGTGCCAATTTTCATGCTTCTATACCAAAGTGAAGTATCGTTGCACTAATCTGCTCTACTACCAGAGGAAGGAGCTGCTCACAGTGTCTGACGACGCCGATGCCAATTATAGAAAAGGCAACTCTTTCGTCTTTAAAGTAGCACACTGTTTTTGTCCTTTAGATGTACAGTTGTAGGGAAGTTGATCGACTTGAAGGCTCAGTCCTAGGTGTGTTCCAATCACTGCGTTTGTGTACAGATTCCAAAAGAAAGAGCAGCATCAGGCGGGGCGAAAAGGTATATTGTTTTATTTTAGTTCAAAACTTGTACAAAACAATTACAACATGTTCAATAATGCTGACTACAGTGAGTGGGAGGTGCTTGAGCTTAGGGTGGCTCAGACACAGAGAGAGAGAGAAAGAGAGAGAGAGTTGAGTCACGCTTTGATCTCGGAGCAAAGCAGGATGCTGCCTCCTGTAGTTCCAAACATCTGAACTTCCTCACTGAGATAGAAAGGGAACTTCTGTATTCACTCTCACATTGGGAGTCTCTGCTAGTGACGCAATTCTCTCCCTCTCTCTCTCTATGGGACGGTTTGGCTGTGAAGGAAGTGGGAGGAGACTGAAGTCTGAGGTGTGATCTGAGTGGTTACTGAGTCATGTCAATCAACAAGACGGGAGACTGGCACGTAAATTACATGGTGTCAAATAGTGAAAACAGAAGGCATGTGCATCTCTCTACTGGGACAACCATTTCTTGGGGTGACAATTGTAGAAAACCTTTTTTTTAAATAATTATTTTTTATCACCTAAAACAGCTGGATGAAAAAAAAATACACACACAAAGCAAAACACACACACACACACACACACACACACACACACACACACACACACACACACACACACACACACACACACACACACACACACACACACACACACACACACACACACACACAAATGAAAAATAAAAAATAATCACCAGGCTGTATTGGGTGATAAAAGCAGTGAAGTGAATAAAGTTCTTCCTAACCAGCCTATACAGTCCTCCTAGTCCTTAACATCTTCAGCACAGAATCCTTTAGAAATGAGTAGCATATTGACCACAGAACAATGTTGTCACAGATATACAGTAAACCATAATCTCAACCATGACCAGTTTAGAATGGAATCATAAGAAATGGGGAAGACAGCAGAGGGACAGGTAAAAAAAAACACACTGTCCGTTATCAGTAACTCACTGAATACTCTGAGTTATCAGTGAATCACTTAAGACTGTGAGTTATCAATGAAACTTTTAAGGCCTCCAGTCATTTAGTGAATCACGTAAGACTGTTAGTTACTTAACATTGAGTCACTTAAGACTGCTAGTTATACGGAAAGTGAGTCAAATTGCCAGAGAAATATGACTTTTCATTGGGCAAATTGCGTAGGAGAAACCAGCAAAGATGCAACATCCGGTGACTGCTGTGCTGATAATGCCTGGGTGAACTGCTTTGACCTCTTTGGATTTGTACACTGGTTTACATCTTCTGTCATCTTGTTTTCTGTTTCTCTCTCCCAGGGTGGTTCTAGAAGGCGTAGGGGCCGACAGGGTGGTTCTAGAAGGCGTAGGGGCCGACAGGGTGGTTCTAGAAGGCGTAGGGGCCGACAGGGTGGTTCTAGAAGGCGTAGGGGCCGACGTAGATGGAGAGCCTGAGGGCAGAGCTTGTCTGGTAGCTGCTCAGCAGGGGGTTGATGGACACCATCTCCAGATCCAGTGTGTACTCGGTAGGGCCTGTCACTGCACGAGCCAAAACCAGCATTGCACTGATGTTGTTGATTTGCTGTAAGTGAGGTGAGACGTCGTCAAGAGGCTTGCTTAGTCATTTATTTACTTATTTATTGACTTACTCGTTCATGCATCCTATACAAATTGCACTCATCTAGATTGACAATTGACTGAAAATGGCCTCATCTAGACCAGGGGTTTTCAACAGGTGGTCCGGGGACCACCAGTGGTTCCTGAGAGGATTCCAGTTGGTCCCCAGCTAAATGATGGAGTTGGTAACCAAATGGAGCCTTTATAGATCTGTAACTCTTGAGATTGTAAAATGCTAGCAAATGGACCCTTACGGTTCCATTTGGTATCATTTTACGCTCTCCAGAGTTAAATTATATTTAAACATCTGAATTACTTAATTGTCAAGAATCTAATTAGAAAATGCAGAAGAATTGTTATTTTTGACCAACATTTTGCCTGTTTATCTCTCCTAAACTGTGGACACAAACTTGAAAATCCATAGTTTTGGGTCTGAGAGAACAAACTCAAAATGCAGAATAAATAGTGGGCCCTGGTATGAAGAAGGTTGAAACTCACTGATCTAGAGC
Source organism: Benthosema pterotum (assembly GCA_039105355.1). NCBI lineage: Eukaryota > Metazoa > Chordata > Actinopteri > Myctophiformes > Myctophidae > Benthosema > Benthosema pterotum. The sequence continues at coordinate 40,607,160 of CM076984.1, forward strand.
AGGGGTTTTCAACCTTTTTGACTCCAGGGACCACCATTCATTCAGCATTTGAGCCACGGACCACCGTTGGATTACATTTTCACACCAAAGACCTAAAATTAAAAAAAAATCTTCTGGTTTTGTCCACAATTCCAGGCTGGATTTTGCAAACAAAAACAGTGTAGACTTCTTAATTAAATAGTGCTAATTAAGATGATTAATATTTTAACTCTTGAGAGTGTGAAAATGAAACCAAATGGACCCGCAAGGGTCCATTTGGTTTCATTTTTACATTCTCAAGAGTTACATCTGGTTAACAAACTTCCCATCATTTAGCCTGGGGACCACCTGGAACCCTCTCAGGGACCACTGGTGGTCCCCGGACCACCTGTTGAAAACCCCTGATCTAGAGCATTGTTAAGTGCAGCTGCACTGATTGTCTCAGGTCGAGGTGGCCCTGCCCCCCAGTGCCTGCTCAGTCTACTCTACAGAAACAATGCAAAGCAGTTTGAGATGTGTAGTTTCTGTGGTCCTAATGCCACTTTACTACTTCATGAAGTCGTGTGCGTCATTGACCCAAAGTAAGTCACCAGAATTTGTGTTATGTTTTACCTAACCTAAATGCATACTAATGATCAGCTACATGTTTCATTTTTCTTTAACCTGGTAACAAAGTGTGTGCTTCACTCCATGCTATTTCATTGTTCTTGTTGTCACTTCTACTGTATATTCACTACTGCGTAGTATTATCGACTTTGAAGTTGAAGCTACATACGATTTACCCCAAATAATGTACTGTGTTTTTGCTTCGGTGGAATTACATCTCCACCAGGTGTACTGTAATTTCCCTCCCAAATCTTAGTTATCATCACACCCTTGGCCAGGGGCGGATGTAGCATGTCCCATTTGGGGGGGCAAGAGACCATGTTGGAGGGGCAAGAGAAAATGGTATGGGTGCGGCTTCATCGCCCGTGTCGCTTCGCGCCACGGGCGATGAAGCCGCACCCATACCATTTTCATTTCACTTTTATTAGTCAAGTAAAGCATAGCAACAGACACGCGCACATGCATAAAGCTAAAGGTCTGACTCAGAGAGTTTTCTGTTTTCAATGATGAAATGCTGTTGGTTTAGTGGTGACACAGCTGTAGTTAGTTAGTAGCAGTACTAGTGTTTCACATCATTGTAAATATAAGCACTAATTTGAAATATCTTGGGTTGTTTTGCATGGCATTGTGTTTGGGGGGGCAGACTGAGTATTTAGGGGGGCATTGCCCCCCCCTTGCCCGTGCCTAGATCCGCCCCTACCCTTGGCCTTCACTCACCCTGATGTAGAAGTCTCCGTTGTCGTCTCCAGAGCGGATGCGGAAGGTGTTGTATGCTCCTGGGGACACGCTGGTGGCCTGGATCTGGAAGATGTCTGAGGGGACGGAGCGCTCGGAGGTGATGCTCATGTAGCGGTGGACGATGGAGAACGGCAGGTCTCGACACTCAGGCTTGTTCACAGGACACACACAGCGGCTAGAGACGTGCAGGGAAGAGGATAGATTAAAGGTTAAAGATCTATATTTGATCTCCTATGTTTGTTCAGTAGTTGATGTATGTTCAGTATCAATCCAACCCGTCCCTCCAGTTCCCTGACGAACAGAACGTATCGACTTTGGTTGCTTTCCTGTATATTTGTGTGTATTTTCCACACAATAAGAGCAAATGGAATAACTGCTTCTACAACGTAGAAGCAATACATTGTTTTTAATGTCTGACAATGTAATTCACAATTTGTACTTTTGAATACCTGAGTATTTACGTGAGTATATGAAGTATATACTTTGTCACCAATGGATACAACGGATAAAGAAGAAGATGGCTAATATCAATGTGAAGACTTAGATCATGCACAAGATTCTACATATATTGTTGTTGAAACTGTTGAAACATGTTGAAACTCAAAATCAAGTTTTGGAAGACCCTTTTCTAGGGTCAATCTATCACCATTTTGATCCTATATAGCTGTAATATAAAAGCCAACGTGGCCTGTATTCAAGATGAGACTTCAGTGATTGGTACATTCCAGTAGTTCATACATCAGCCAACAGGGGGTGCAATGTGACGTAAAGGGGACGTGGAACTGTCCTAGAAAGCTAAACTAAAATGATATTTGAACAGTAGCCATTTTCCCATCTGTTTTTCTAAAACACATTTATACTACAAAAGCAGCTTTGAAGTATTAACAACTCCCCACACCTGCTACCAATCAACACTTGTTTCACCATCCTAATAGTTTTCTAATTGTACTGGAACACATTCAACAGAGAAGGTCATGGAGTTGGACAGACAGATATATGGAAAAAGTAATGGGAGTAATCTAGTGATGTGAGCCATGCTCCATACAGGGACCATTATATTTTGAGATGAGGGCCAGCACATATTTTTGTAATGGCTTAAAGGTGTTCGAGTGTGTGCGTGTGCGTGTGTCTGTGTGTGTGTGTATATGTTTGGGGGGATTGGGGGTTGAGAGGGTGGATGGAGGGGAAAAATAGAAAGCAAGGCTATGTTCAGACTGCCAGGCAAAAACTGGATTTGGGGGCTTTTATCAAGTCAGAACAGCAAAACGACACATGGAAAGCCGATTTGAACTACCTAGAAATGCAATACACTTCTGATGTCTAAAGATGTGTATCAGTTTAGACACTTTAATGCTGTAGCCTTGCTTATACTTTGACCTATCGAAAATAGCCGATCTACAAGCTCACCGTGCTCTGCAGTCTGAACTAACCATACTGTAAGTAGCTCATGCAAACGTAATGACTCACTTATCAGACACTTGAACATATGGGTCCTGGCAGCGGTTGGTGTCCACACACTGATAGCGCCCATGGATATTCACACAGGTCTGAGAGTCTGTGCACTGATGCTCTCCTGTTTCACACTCATTAATATCTGGAAAAGGGAGGGGAGGAGAGTTGAGTTAAGGTGAGGGAAGCGAAGTCAATGGGAGTGGACTCAACAACAATATATGTATGTTAACCAGTGGTTTTCAACATTTTTGATCCCTGGGCCCACTATTTATTAATAATTTGAGCCACAGACCACCATTTGATGACATTTTAGCCCCACAGACCCTAAAACTAAAGTTTTGTTGTTGTTTTTTTTGCTTTTTTTTGGCTTTTGTCTACAATTCCAGACTGGATTTGGGAAACAAAAAAGGCAAAACATACAGATCAAAATGACGATTAATCTTCTACATTCTCTAGTTGTGTAAATTTGGGATAATTCACATGATGAATATTCTAACTCTGAGAGTGTAAACATGAAACCAAATGGACCTGCAAGGATCCATTTCGTTTCATTTTTATCTTGTTAACCAACTTTCCATTTACTGGGGACCTCTCAGAGACCACTGGTGGTCCCCGGACCACCTGTTGAAAACCCCTGTCAGTTAATGTAGCATGGTTCATGGCTGTTTTAAGTTATTAAGCATAACTCAAGGAAAGTTCTATAAGTAATTTCATTACCACGGTGGGTGCATGGCTTGGAAGAATACATCCAGAGAATAGAGTCATTCTTGTTTAAGACCAGACTGAATTATGTTGTTCTTACCTTGGCACAGTCTGGTGCCCAACAGTTGATATCCCTCTGGACACATACAGGAAAACCTCCCTGGTTCGTTCACACACTGGTACTGGCAGAGATAACTGGAATAGCTGCACTCGTCTATGTCTGTGGAGACATGGGGGAACCCAGCATTACTCACAAACACAGCATCGCTTGTCTGTGCACACACACACACACACACACACACACACACACACACACACACACACACACACACACACACACACACACACACACCTCTGAGGTTGTCAAATGGACTTGGGCATTTTGGTACACAGCACATTCCATTTGATGCAGTGATGGAAATACTTTTTATTACATCACGATTTTTACTACTATTATTTCCAGTGTGCAATATATAAAGAAGTGTGTTCATTCATAGATATTTACAGTATTTGCCCATAGCATAGAGACCCTATGTCTGTCTGTTTATCTCAATCTGTCTGTTTGTCTACCCCCCCCCCACCCTGCCCCCGGTAACACAGAGGCATTTCCACTTTAATGTGTTTTGTCTTTTGCCATTATAAAGTTTTGTATTGTTGTTTTTTCGACACTGATGGATTATTCCAGTGACGCAACCAAATAGCAGATAGATACAGTCATAAAGTCTTACCATTGCAGGCGAAGCCATCTGGGCCCAGCTCATAGCCCTGGTCACATCGACAGAGGAACGTTCCATATGTGTTGTAACAACGCTGAGAACAGGGCGCTCCCATCTCACATTCATTTACATCTGAAAAATGGAGGGGAAGATTAGAGTTACATACACACACATATTTATATATATATATATGTATATGTGTGTGTATATATATATATATATATATATATATATATATATATATATATATATATATATATATATATATATATATATATATATATATATATATTTCTGAATGGTTGATGACATTCATTTCGACTTCCAGACCTAAATTAAAGAATTTGTCCACAATTCCAAGCTGTATTGATGTTGGTACCATTAGGATCGAACATTCACATTTTCTACAATGTTTACATGTCTACATTCTAATTCTCTAATTGTGTAGACATATTTTGAATTAACTTAAGTAATGCAGATGTTTAAAAACTATTCACCTGCATTTGGCAAACTATAGCTATTAGTAGTTAATGAGTAGTTAACAAGCTAGTTAATGCTAACAGCCTATACACTATATATATATATATATATATATATATATATATATATATATATATATATATATATATATATATATATATATATATATATATATATATATATATATATATATATATATATATATATATAAAACATAACATAAACACACAGGCAGTGTGTGATATAGGCCTACTGTCTGTGTATAATAATAATAATACACATGTGTGGAGAGAGGGGGGAAGAGAGAGAGAGAGAGACCATTCATGTTTTAATTATTTTCCAAGTACGTGATGTGTGGGTTCTGTTATTCTGTTCAACAGCAGGGTTGTGGAACTCACCGATGCAGGAGCGGTTATTTCTGTGTGTGTTCTGTTATTCTGTTCAACAGCAGGGTTGTGGAACTCACCGATGCAGGAGCGGTTATTTCCTGCCAGCTGGAAGCCAGGCTCACACTGGCAGGAGAAGGAACCGGGAACATTGACACAGCGATGCTGACAGTACCGATACCTGCACTCATCAATGTCTTTGACAGAAGCAGAAGACAGGTGGGTGGAGGGACACAAAGAGCCAGACAGATGGAGGACAGACAGGGACACACAACGCACAAAGTTAGCATCGTCCTTCCACTCATTTCACGAGTTTATTACGCTGCATTTCGTGACTAAGCTCCATCTGGCATCTCGTAGTTAGTTACGGTCTGCATCTCGCGTACTAGATACCATGAGTCAGCCAAACCAGTAGACCATACAACTGTTACTACATGCCATTGTCTACTGTCAACATTGGCCACGGAGTTTATATAAACGAACCTTTTACCACAAATTGCTTTATTTTTTAGATATCGTGTGACAGAAAGCACCTGAATGTTTTTTTGTACTGTAATTTGCTAGAAAGTAATCTTCAGGCTAAAATTAGAGTTCTAGAAGCATCACGTGTATGGAACTACTTCAGTGGTATTCAGAGCAACAAAGTCACTGTGGTTTTTCAAAAGATTGTATGACCTATACCGTTGCAGGGATTGTCCACACTGTTTCAGAATATTTTGGCAGTGAATGACATTTACACAAGTCTAAATTCCATACCCTTATGTACACAACATTTGTTGAAGATAAAGTCAACCCCTGTTTAGTCCAGCCTTTTGTCCTTTAAGTCAGTGCTTCTCAAAGTTCCAGGGGGTTCCCCTCCTACCCTATAGAGCTGCGCAGTGATGTCACCGTCCCTGTTCCGGAAGTCTTTTCCCAATTCATTTTTCTCATAGACTTTTCGAAAATAATTTATATCAAGACGATTACGCCGCGGCCAAAGCCAACTCAGGTCGTGACAAATCATGACAACAAACACAATATCGTCATATAATATATAATTGGGAAGAAGTAGAAAACGGCATGATACAAGACTTTTTGTTTCGTTTTTCATCTTAGAAATTATTTTATTGTCCCAAAAGTTTGTGTGTGTCATCATGATTCGTCACGACTCGAGTTAGCTTTGTCCGCGGCGTAATCGTCTTGATATAAATTATTTTCGAAAAGTCTATGAGAAAAATGAATGGGGAAAAGACTTCCGGAACAGGGGCGGTGACGTCACTGCGCAGCTCTATTGGCCTGGATATAAGACGTTGTTTTTTCCAATGGAAATATCCTAAATGGAGTCAACTAATATTTGGGGACTACTGTTATTGACTGACTACTGTTATTTGACATTCACTGTTTTTTTGTTTTTTTTTTTTAACACAAATGAGTCTTGAAAAATGGGTCGTATAAGCAGGGTCCTCTTATATCCGGGACAATATGGTAAATCAGTCGTATGGGCACAGTCTCTGGCACAAAATATTTTCAGATGTGGGTCTGTGGTAAAATAAAATACATCGGGGGGGGTTCCTTGAAATTAAACATTTGAGAACCCCTGCTTTGATTAGTAGAAGGCAGAAGGAGGAGATGAACGTACCGATGCACTCGGTGCCAACCTTGCGGTACCCGTGGGGACACTGGCAGGTGAAGGCTCCTGGTGTGTTGATGCACTGCTGGCTGGGCTGGCAGTCGTGGTCATCTCTTTCACACTCGTCCACATCTGCGCGACACCACGGTCCCAGCACACCACCACAGACAGATTGACAATTAGCGGCGACATAATCCAGCGTCATAACCGAGACCAAGAGACACTAAACGCTACATGGCCTTTGATTTGCGGTCAGCAGCTGAGAATGTCCCATAAATGTTGAGTCATTCTCGCTGTGTCACGCGTTCCGAATCAACACCTCCCAGCACAAGTAGCTCTTCTCACTTCCAGGCCAGCTGATAAAGCACAGCAGCGTGTGAAATCTCTGAATTCCAACAGTGTGTCTGTCTGCAGACGTGCACATACACCCACACAGCTCACACCAGCAGCGGCCCACACAGGCCAAACGCCTGCTGTGGCCACCTGTCCCTTAAAATCTATGCTCTTCTGCAACGCGCGCGCACACACACACACACACACACACACACACACACACACACACACACACACACACACACACACACACACACACACACACACACACACACACACACACACACACACACACACACACACACACACACACACACACACACACACGCACGCACACACACACACACACTGCCCACTCATCCTGGCTGTGGCCACCTGTTCACCTCCGGGACTAGCCACTATCCTCCCCCACTCAATCCCCTCACCTCTAACTCTGGCACCCACCAAGTGGTGGAAAGTAACATTTACAGCAATATTTAAGTATAAGCCCAGGGGTAGAGTCACCGGATGGCAACCTCAAGGTTGCCAGTTTGATCCCAAGCTCCCCCAGAGTTAGCGCCAAAGTGTCCTTGAGCAAGACACTGAACCCCTTATTGCTCCAATGTGCTAGTAGGTACCTTGCATGGTTTCCACTGTCATCAGTGTATGAATGTGTGTGTGTGTGTGTGTGTGTGTGTGTGTGTGTGTGTGTGTGTGTGTGTGTGTGTGTGTGTGTGTGTGTGTGTGTGTGTGTGTGTGTGTGTGTGTGTGTGTGTGTGTGTGCGTGCTTGGGTAAATGTGATGCACAATCTATGAAAGTGCCTTGGATAAAATATGGTGCACTTACCATATAAAATGGTAAATTTACCATTTATATTTGATTCATCGTGAGGTACATTTACTTTACTGTACGATCAGTAGACTTAATTCACCTCTGTCCAGCTTTGAGGATTTGTGTAAATACAAACATTGTCCTAACACAAGCATTGGATGTCGTACAGAATTTATTTTAGGACCTTTTTTTCTGAAAGCATAAAGATTTAAGATGGCGAAACACCTGATGCTATCAGGTTTTGTTACAATTACTTTACAGTAATAGTTCTTTTATCATTCTTTTATCGTGCCAACATACCATCTCTAAGGTAAATTAATGATATATTAAAATGTTGAAAATGGATGCAAATCCATTTTAAGTGTAAATTTGGCCTAAAGGGACTCCTGTACTTGTCCAGCTGACAGGTACCCACCCACACAGCTGTCCCCCTGGGGTTCGTAGCCCACAGGACAAGGGTTGAAGGGCTCATGGTGGTGGTCGGCGGTCGGGGTGCTGGGAGACTCCGGAGCAGGGATGACGGAGGCAGAGCGTGGGAGGCACAGGTAACCTCCATAGTGGTTGAAACACTTCATCTCCCCTTTGCAGGCGTCTGCGATGGTCTCACACTCATTTATGTCTGATGACGGGAAAGGCAGGAGAGTAGCCGTTATTGTCATTATTATTCTTATAATTTTGTTGAGATGTTAGGTTTGTGCAACAAGGTTGAAAAGCCTCAAGGAAGGATGAGTGAGATGCATTACTAAGCTATTATACAGTAAGGTATTTTACTTTGAAATGTAAGAGGGTCTAAAAGAGCGCCAGTAGCGCCCCCTAGAGGCTCTGTTGCTACTTACACCCAACAGGACCTAAGTGGTTTCACTGAGCCGACCCATGTTGGCAGTCATACAACATGCAACAAGTGCTCTCAGCAAGTTTCAAGGCAATCTTCAGGTTTTTATATATCATGACTTTCAAGTATGCAAGTGGAAATACTGTCTTAAGGGTGGGGCTACAGCTGTATTGGGAGGGGATGGGGGCTAAGATTTTGTTCTTTTGTAACACTTGTTATGCCTCAGTGTCAGTCAGTGAATGACTACATGGATGGATGGCCCTCATAGGTTACGGTCACCGGGTCATTCAGTTCATGGTCTCAGAACTAGTGGCAAGGGAATTAAACAACTCAGGAAAAGTCATGGGATCAACAAAATTATGGACCATCATCGCATAGTTAGGGAATATTTGCAGATATTTGACCAAATTCTTGGCAACTAAATCGTTACCAAGATTTTTTTTTCACCAATGTGTTTCTAATGGTGTCTCATAACATGTACTAAAATGTTGAAATTCAACACCCGTGGGAAACCTCATTAAAAAACAGGTCAAAGTCAGGGTACCATTTACTAACCATTAGAAGGCAAAACATGCAAAATGTCATCATGCTTTATGTGTCATGTGATGTGTTAGGCAGTTTTCATGATGCTGAATCCATTCCAAGCATTAATTTTGCAAAAAGGCACACTCATTGGGCTGAAAATGGCCATAGCACTTGCCCAAATGTGCTGACTAAGCACATTTATGATGACAAGTATGTTTGTTTTTAGCCAAAGGAGTTGTTTTCTGAGAAAAACAAATTCTTGGAATGGATTCAGCATCATGAAAACCACCAACTGTATTTTGTTTTGGACCAAATTGTTGTACTGGCGGCCGGGTGGATGTACCTAACTAAATATATGTCTGCTCTGCATACATAAGGTGAAATGATTTAATAGGGGTTACCTTTACAATGCTGAGTGAGAGAATCCCATTGATACCCATCTGTACATTCCTACAGAGGGAGAGAAAGACAGAGAGGGAGAGCCGATTAGTGTTATAGAAACTAAAACAGTTCCTTTTGTAAGATTATAAAAAAAAAACAAAGTTTTGAAATAGTGAAAATAGCTGCTGTGTAATCTCAAAATAACATGTCATATCACAGCTCATTTTGAGCTTGTAGATCTGCTATTTCCGCCACCTTAAAGTTGAAATATGTATATACACAGTATATACTGTACAGTATATACAAGGTTTCTGCCCGACAACAGAAATGTGTATGCAATGTGCATAAACCTTTCATTTTTGGCATATGCTTGGAAATGCTCTAACGCACAATAGAGTAGAATAAAACAGAGTTGTCAGAACAGTAATAAATTACCAAGATATACAAGAATTCTGCACTAAACCCCCCTCAAAATAGCTCGCACTAAAAACAGAGACAGATGTGTACGTGACACTATATCTGCTACCACCACTATAAAGTATTACCATGGTAACATAAGAACACAAGAGAAGATAAGATTCAGATTTGGACAGAGGCCTGGAAAACAGTGATATCAGCGAACAGAGAGGATGCAGAGGAACATCGAGAGTCAGACAGAGAGAGAGAGAGACCTTCATCCATCCTTACCGTGTAAGTGTCACTTTCAGTGGGCGGCTGCGAAATAACACTGTGGACAAGCGCGGACACACACACGCACACACACACGACTGACACACTAATGCCCTGCATGCTCAGGCACTGGCTGGCGGGAGAAGTTGCAGGTAAACACACAAACACACACTGTCAAGCAAACACACACACACACACATATATACACACACAAACACACAGACAACTGGCCCGACACAGGTAATGGATGGGGATGAGAGAGAGGAGGTTGGCTTCAAAGTGGAATACCTGAGAGACAGACATAGGGAGAGGGAGGGAGAGAGAGAAGCAGGCGTTAGATGTTTCCACGAATCCAAATATTTAAATTAATTCTTATTTAATTAATTCAGCCTCCTGTGTGTGTGTGTGTGTGTGTGTGTGTGTGTGTGTGTGTGTGTGTGTGTGTGTGTGTGTGTGTGTGTGTGTGTGTGTGTGTGTGTGTGTGTGTGTGTGTGTGTGTGTGTGTGTGTGTGTGTTGTGTGTGTGTGTGTGTTGTGTGTATGTCTGTGTGTTGTTCCTATAACTAAGTGAATAAATCAACTACAGTCTAGTTGTACAGTCAGAACACATACAGTAGCTATTTGTCAGCTAAAACAACCTTCTCTCTTAATGCAGGCAAAAATGAACGCATGAATTGTCCCTGCAGGTGAAAATGTAAATATAATGACGTACTCTATATCCTTCAGCCGAAAATAACAGAGTCAACAGTACAGAAATACTTTCATGTTAGCTGGTAGCACACAACCACCTCTGTGTCTGCAGTCTGGCACGCTGCAGCTCTCTGGAATGAAAGCTGTGCTGGAAAGTATATCTACTCCAAGTACTGCACTTAACTACAGGTATCTGTAGTTGAATATCACAGGAATATTCCTGTGATTTTTGACAGATCTGGCTTTTGACAAAAAGCAGCATAGTGACCGGGGTCACATGAGTGACCCTGAGGTTCAGTGTTTAACGTATCGAACTCTGGATTATTTCACTTTAGGATTAAAAAATAAATGAGGACAGTTTAGTGTATCAGAACCTTGCTTAATCATCTCACAACCCCAGACTGTAAGAAAGTAGTTCAAACAAGCCCCACATTCAGCAGCTGCTTACCAGTAAAAACATTATAATATCATAATACAGTATAATCAAACACAGACTTTTACTTTTTAATGCTATACCTATGTAGTTTTAATTAAGTGGTTAGTTTCCTTATAGTTTTATTGGTAATTTTACTACTGTAAGTAATACAGATTCAAGTACTTCTTACAACTCTGCTGGAAGCTGTCTCTGGAGGCTGCTTGTACTGACAGAGGTGCCTGCCGTGACGTCTTGGGCAATTATCTGCCTACTTTACAGCACAGCGACCCGCCGGTGTCAACAGCTCCGACACCAATTGAGCATCTAAGAACAAACCCCCATTGTTTTCATTCGTCCTCCTCGTGGATGGGAATCTCCTTTCTGGAGGCTGCCATTGTGTTTCTGGGTAATACAGCATTTGTCTTAGTCATGCTGTGTTATTTAGTAGAGTATGGGGGAGGCATTTTGCTCTTTGAGCAAGAGCAGCAACACGCTCTGGGCTCGGATCCCAGTGTGCCTGTACTCATGTCTGCAGACATCTTTCATAATCTTCCTGGAAGGAGATCACCACTGTTTAAGCAGAGCCTGGATGTAGACAAACGTTCTACTCCGGCCCAGCGTCTCCACCCCCACCAACCCCCCCCAAACTGCAGAAAACAGGCCAAATGAAACAATAATAAAACATTCTCTTAGCAGCCGCTGTTTGCAGAGCCAGTCAGCTCTAGTCAAAATATATGAAAACGCAAACGTATAATCATTGCCTGGTTGACGTGTCTACGTGCGTATGCACACACAGACTACACACAAACACGTGCGCGAGGACACGCACACAAACTCCACAGGCCACATTGAGAGGACTGCACATTGTTGTCGTGCCACAGAGCGATGTTCGCAGACAAACATTTGACATCTGACAGCACGTAAACCACTTGATGCTCTCTGTGTTGGGAAAGGCAGAAAAACACATCCTCAACCCCAAGAGCGCTGATGGTAACTCACCCCCCTGCCTGGCAGTCAGATAGCCACAATACCGAATACGCTACTACCCCAGCGTCCGAATTGGCACTGTGGTCAACTTACAGCTGGCAAAAATGTTACTCAAAACCACCCCGAAAACAAACTGACCGCCAGTCCGGGGTCCAGTCACTGTCTGGGCCCTGACCGCTGTGAGAGGGGAGACGTGGGATCTGCCCGGCTCCGTGCATGAATCCAAGTGGCGGTGGACCTCTGGAATTCCCGTGGCGAGGATGTGGGCTGCAGGGTCCAGCTGGGATGCCCTGCCGTGGCAGCCGTTCCCAGGGTGTCCGTTTTCCGGGGATCCCCCACCCGGGGTTTCACCCGAGAGGACAGTCGGTCACCCAACCTCTCATCTCACTGCGTGGCGTAGCTCTGGTGAACGCCCAGAGGCCCACAGCAGTGCAGAAGTTCATCCAGTGTCCTTTGAGTGACCACTGAGGCCCGGGAATGTTTACTGGACTACTGGATTGTTCTTCCTCAACACTGGGCAGTATTCTCTTCAGCGCTTTCTTCCAAGACCTTTTGGTGGTACTTCACCAGCTATCACAGCAGCACAACATTATTATTTCAAAACACATTAGGTGGATCATTGTTCATCGTCTCTTCAGTAGCATCTGCAGTGAAACAGAAGGCTTATCAACGCTTAGGTTCACGGTCAGCCTAATTTAACGAGCAAAATGTCTGCAGGCTCATAAAGGTCACCTCTTGGGGACCAGGAAAAACAGTCAGGAAGACCACACGCACACCACAGACACACAGAGACCGGCTAAAAGACAGGTCATGTGTTGTAGTGTATACTGTATATTGTTCTGTTCTGCTTGGCGGTGCATGGAGCATCTCTTCAGTGCGGTTCTACAACACGTGGCCCCCACGCAGGCTGCAAACCCCGAGACCTGAAGCCTTTCATCTCAGTCAGCATTGCTACCGCTGGGGGATAAATATATATTTTTACATTACATTCAGTGACAGGGGAAATTGCTCCCAAAACCACACTGTAACATAATGGGTCCCTTCAGAGCTGTTTTCCTCTCCTGCTCTGTGCTTTGTCTCGCTGGCAGTGGCAGCAAAGCACACTGAAAATGCAACCGATATATTGGTATACATGACACATGGGATCTGGTGAGGTTGATGGACTGGGATCAGCAGGGAATTAAGGCTTGTTCTCCAAGCCAACTCTGCTCGCCGTCCCTCTCTGACCCCACCTGTATTACCTGTCAAATGCTTGCAGCACTTTAGAGTACATGTAGTACATCACATGCTGCGTTGCTGTGGATTGTTGTAAGGCAGTGTTATCTCCAAACGGGTGTTTTGTATGTTTCTGTCTGCGAGAGTGTGATTGCATGAACAGCTTAGCATGAAGGCACCTGCTCCACTTGCTTGATGCGGCCACATGGCTGGCTCGGTCAGAAAGGGTTGTAATGCCTTAGCTCAATAGTGTTTGTGAAACTGGGATACGCACATCTCCTGGGTCTGTGAAGCATTGTTGAAATTGTATTTCAAGTATGAATTATTTTCATGTTTTGGAAGAGTCAAATTACTACAACTGATAGCAACGTACACCTACACACACAGCAACTCAATAACCAAATGGTTATGACTGTAATCACATGGGCTCAAATGCCTGAGAGCGTGTCCCTGGTTCAATTCCTGGCCAGCTGGACTACTGGCTACTCTACTCTTTTCCAATAAAGGCTTAAAAGAAAAGCCTACACACACTCCAGTGCAACAGATGTTAGTGGGTCATCATCATGACTTTGGTGTTAATTCCAGCCTGGTTCAATTGAAACAAACGTATAAACTTCACATGATGGGGTGTTTATTGACCCCTTGTGACAGAAACCAACCAATCACGTTTCAATGTGACAGAGTTAACAAGATAACTGCTGCCACAATTAGTGTTGGACAGCATTTCGTGCAAAAGGGGTCCACAGAGAATCGGGTTGTTTGCTATAAAAGCATCATGGTCCATGAGCCTGCCTGGTCCGTGGGAGGTACGAGTAAACTTTGATTGTGACATAGATGTCAGCTCTTGTGAAACCTTATATACTGTGGCCGTGGGGGGTAATTTTGCAATACATAATAACACACCTACTCTCATTACTCACTGTGTGTGTGTGTACCCCTTTCCCCCTTGCTGTCTTACTCACACTGAAACACATGACACAACTAAAACACACCATAGACCAGAGCAGAGGAGAGCAGAGCAGTGGAGCTGAGTGTGACGTGTAAGTAAGGCCTCCCAGTACCGGAGTGAAAGTGAATGAAAGACTCCTCTTCCTCTCCTGTTGGTGACAGCCACTCGCCGATTAACTCATTCACCCACCCTTTCATTTCCACAAACTTTCTCCCATATAGCAGAAACATATGACACACACACACACTCTCACTTACAGACAAGCCTCTGTCCTCAGGTTCCAGTCTTCTGTCCTGCTTCTTGTCCAACAAAGTCTGTTGCGTCCTCCCTGCGTGTTGCGTCGGGTCCCTGGTGTGTTGGTCGACTGTTCCTGCTGCCTCTGTGACCCTGAGAGTGAGAAGAGAGACCGACAGCTGGAGAAGCTGAACGCATGTGAGGGAGGGAGAGAAAGAGAGAGAGGGAGAAAAGACAGAAGGAAAAAGAGAGGGAGGAGAGAGGGACAGCCCATTCCTACCCCCCCTCTGGCCCCCTGCGCTGCCATCTTTTACTCTCCACCCCTACGCCCCACCACCACCAAACCCTACGCCACCCCCTCTGTCTCTGACCCCCCAGGATGCAAATTCCTGGTCTGCGGCCCAAATTCCAAAATTCCAAATCTGTCCAAATCGCAGGCAGAACAACAACTCACACAGATTCAACCCCCCCGCCCGCCCCCCGCACCCCCGGAATCGCCTGCCCCCCAACCCCGACTGCCCCCATCCCATTGCCCACTGGTCACACAACACACCTGTTTTCATTTAAAATGCCCCCCTCGAGAGCCCTGAGCCCTCCCTCCCTTACCCCATGCTGCCTATCTCCATTTACCCCCATCTATCTATCCCTGACCCCCCTCGATCGCTCTGTCTTTTGAGTGTTTTTTCCTGTACCGGGCAGTAAAGGCTGTTAACTCTGCCTCTCTCTCCTCCATACTGACATGAGTGGATATTTATAACTCAAAGGAAGTTAGCGGAATGTGGATAAAAAAATTAGAGGAATAGAGAAGGAGGTAGCCAGAGAGAGCGACAGACACACAGACATGACCAAATTTGTTCCTTCTTTTGGTGAAACACGTTGTGTTTTGCTGGAGGTTGTTTTTGGATCAAATGCAGGCAGGAGAACCATCATGACTTCATGCAACACGTTCTTCTTTAACTGCACTCATGCTGTACCGTACATGCCCAATATATTATGCACATCACAGCACCTAGTAGGATTTACAGTAGTATTTCATATTGCTCTCACCAGTTTCATATGACAGGACAAAAGTAGATTAAAGTGTTTTTGTCCTAAGCCCACATAGTTCCAAGCATACTTTTTAACTCTCCAAAGAACTTCCCACACTATAAATCCAATTGAAGAGTTTCATTCCCATGAAACTGTCCCAGTTTAAAAACGTGACTTCACATAACAACCATCTATTGACTATCAATGTTATTAGGCATTAACCTTTACCAAATAACAGCTTTTCAGGGCACATATTCCTCTGTAGGGATAAGACTGACACCGTAGGGATTTGCTTAACACTTTTCATCATGAAGCCTGTATTCATTTTCTTGTAATTGGTGGTCTTATGTGTCTTTTAAAATATAGAGCGATGAACATCAGGGAGCAATCTTATTTTCCAAAGTGGATAATACAGCAGTAGGGAATGTTACTCTTCAATTACCCCCAAACTGTTTGCGTGTATTGTGGTTTAGCTGGTGTAGGAGATGACAGCTGTCATTACAGGAGGGAACTCTTGTTAAAAATCGCACACTCAGTCACTCAACAACCCCCCGGCTTGACAAATTGTGCCCCTCGTGTTGGTCCCCTCTCCACCCACCCACACACAGACCCCACACATTACTAATTACTGTAGGACTACACTCAAAACAAGTTCAACAAGTTCTACAGGAATTCAAAGTAGAATTATGCTGTGAAATATTAAATGCTATGAAATATTAAAGCTATATATTAAAAGCTCATCTAACTTCCAAAGGTTATTTTGCCACAGTACAAATGTTATCCAGATGTATGTTACTTGTTCACATATACCATGTCGGTAACACTTCACTTGAAGGTCACCTTTATAATGCATTAGAAGCTCATTTATAAAGCATTATAATTCATTTATAAAGCATTATAATACATTTATAATGCATAATAAGACTTGTTATAAATGTCCATAACCATGTATAACTCCTCATAACTACATTTATGACATTTTATTACTGTTAGTCTTAATGCATTATTACGGTCAAAGGAACAGCACATTATCACTTATAAAGGCACATATATAAATTATCTACTGCCTCATAATGCATTATAACCATGTGTTTATTAAATTAAATAGTGTTTTATAAACAACAATAACATGCTATAGGGTGGCTTTAGGTTTAGGACCTTTAAGTAATGTGGGCAGATATTCATGTTCATGTCTGTAGTTTATATTATGACTATTAATGATGCATAAATATCTGCCCACTTTACTTAAAGGTCCCAAAGCCATAATATAGCATGTTATTGATGTTTATAAGACATTATTTCGTGTAATAAACGCATGGTTATAATGCATTGAGATACAGTACATCATTTCTATATGTGCCTTTAGAACTGAATAAGTGATAGTAGTTATAATGTGCTGTTCCTTTGACCATAATAATTCATTATGACTAACAGTTATACTGTGTTGTAAATGTAACTTATGAGGTGTTATATATGGTTATGGACATTAATAAGTCTTCTAATGCATTCTAAATGTATTATAATGCATTATAAATTAGCTTATAATGCATTATAAAGGTGACCTTCAAGTAAAGTGGTACCATTATGGGTAGTTAGTTCGATAAATGTATGCTGTTTTCTTGTTCACATTATGTTGCCAATGTTATAGAGCAGGGGTTTTCAACAGGTGGTCCGGGGACCACCAGTGGTCCCTGAGAGGATCCCAGGTGGTCCCCAGGCTAAATGATGGAAAGCTGGTTAACCAGATGTAACTCTTGAGAATGTAAAAATGAAACCAAATGGACCCTTGCGGGTCCATTTGGTTTCATTTTCACACTCTCAAGAGTTAAAATATTCATCATCTGAATTACCACAACTTAATTAAGAAGTTTACACTATTTTGTTGGCAAAATACACCCTGGAATTTTGGACAAAAACAAAAGAATTCTTTAATTTTAGGTCTTTGGTGTGAAAATGTAATCAAATGGTGGTCCGTGGCTCAAATGCTGAATTAATGGTGGTCCCTGAGACGAAAAAGGTTGAAAACCCCTGTTATAGAGTATCAGCTGCTTGTACAACCGTGTACTACCAAACTGTTGAGGTATATTGTTTGCTTTGTACTGTATTTCACAGGATTTGGATTTGTTTCCATATGCAGCTATGGCTGGATTTCAGGTGACATTTGGACCCTGCTCAGGAGTTCTGGGAGCCCATGTGAGGTGGTTTTGCCCTGAATTGGTAAAACTGCAGGTAAATTGGCTTTTTTTTGTTTTGTTTTGTTTTTTTTATTTTTTTTTTTTTTGTTTAGGTGCAGTTCTGGTTTTGATGGACATACAATAAGTATACAGATAAAATGAAAACAAAAACACAGAACTTTACAGGTTCTGTAATGAGTTCATGGTAGGTTTGGGCTTAGTTTAAAAAAAGGAATTAGATAACATGTTGTTTATACAGATGTTAGATTGGATGCTTACTTGCTACCCTAGTTACCTTTGTACCACCCATTGCGTTTCTTTGCACTTTATTTACTTGACCACCTACTCTGTCGTGTTTAGGGTTGCCAACTCTGAGATCTTGGAATAAGGAACACTTCTAAGACCACGCGGCGAAGCAGCGCGGTTATTAGGTTAGTTAAGTCTGCGGTTTTCTCGTGGAGCCGTTGCCCCTGTGACCCAACTACGGATAAGCGGTTGAAGGTGGAGGGATGATTTCACATACCATATTAACCTTTGGGATCAGTTAAGGCCTGTTTACTGTGGTCAGTAAGGAAGAATAGGCCGGTAGGCCTATTGTGCTGTATAAATGTTGATTAATTATGAACAAGTAGTCCATTGTCTTTATAACATTAAGAATCCCGATTTTAAAGAAGTTTTTTTTGCCCTTTTAAAGGGCAAAATTTGTATTGAATACGCACACATTTATTAGACTAATAACTACTAATAAACCGTCAACCATATTAGCCTACTGAAATAGCTTGGCTATAGGCATATACCCACATCAGCAGCTTTAATTATTATTATTAAAAAAAGACTGAGTCTATGACAGTTGTTGTGGGGGATTTGCATAACTCTCATACTATGGCTGTGGGAGTTTGCGGAACTCTCTTACTCTATGGCTCTGGGAGTTTGCGGAACTCTCTTACTCTATGGCTCTGGGAGTTTGCGGAACTCTCTTACTCTATGGCTCTGGGCACGGCAGGATTGGCACACAGAGCAGCAGCGCTACCAGCGCACCGCGCACACACACATGCAGATCTGCAGCCACGGGGAGGTTTTGGTTTGTTGTTTGGTTGTTGTTGGTTTCTGCTCGTGAGAGGTCCTGTGTGCACTCGCCACAGAGCAATTGTGCTGTCTTAAATATATCTCCTGCTTTATTTTGTTCACTACTGTTAAATTCAGTGTTGATGTTTGTGCGACGGATCGCACAGGAGGCATTTAGGGAAATACGGAACAAACCGCGTTCCGTATCGATTCAATACGGAACGCATCATTTAGTGTTCAATTAAGGAACGATTCCGTATTATACGGAACGGTTGGCAACCCTACTCTGTCGTGTTTAGTGTTATTGCTCTTTGTAAGTCACTATGGGTAAGAATGCCTCTTAAGCCCCTTTCACACTAAAGGGCCACCCTGCAACCCTGTCCAAACAGTTGCAAGAGTTACCCTAAAATAGTCTTGACCCTTTGTTGTGATATGGTCCATGCAACTCCAAGCATTCAATCGCTTGGGACGTGTGTCTAGGCGGCCCTGATATGCCTAAATTGTTCTAATAGTATGTAGCCCAGTCTAAAATGCATCCCCTTAATTCATTTAGACTAGAGGCCAAAGTTCATACAATAAATAAATAGGTTAAAAAACACTACCATGTCATTCTAAAAAGTTCATATGGTTTAAAAAGGATTAAAACATGCAAAAAGTCTTGTATTTAAAACAGGAATGTAATTCATAGTCCTTTAAGTTAAAACCTTAGAATGAGTGCATTATCCCTTTAATGCCTAGTTTGTTTGCAATGCACAGTGCAGAGCACATGTTGTGCAGGTACACAACCTAGCTTGTTAGCTGAGGGTTTGTGTCAATCTTTAGTTTCCTTTCTTTTGATTTGTGCATGTTCTTCTGACAGCCAATCAGAGTCCAGCCTCAGGTGAGGGCGGGTTCTCACAGCCAGCAGGGTACAGCCATAGAGTAATAAAATAACAGAGAACTGACTCGAGCGACAGCCCCGCCCCCTTGCCGTTCATTTCAATGCAAGTTGCTCATTGGCGCATGAAGCACCCGGAAGACCGCCGGAAGTGCGCCTATTTCCGCATTTGGACACCAAAATTTGGTGTCCAAATGCGGAAGTATTTCTCCATGAACGCGCCCGAAGCAAGGGATTATGGGAACCATGAACGAGCGCCGTCGCGCACGAGCAAAGGAAAAAAAACATCAAAAAGCATCAAAAACAAGCTTGTGGGTTTGCATTGAGCTTATTATCTGTCATATAATACATCCGTTATGTTTTGAGAGGTAGTATATGACGTGAGGACCGCTGGTTTATTCAGAAAACAACTTAAATACAAACTGCCCTGTCCACGTGCACAAAGCAAACGAGCGTGCGTGCTCTCCGGCGGTCGTGCATGAATTCCACCCGCCTGCAGTACCAGACTTGACCACCAGGCCCCCCCCTGCTTCAAGCCTGGAGGCGCTATCTGGGGCCGTGGGTACAGCAGGTGTTCTAATTAGCCCAGAGAGAAAAAAAGGAAAAAAACAGTGTTCACTCATTCTACCAGAGACAGCCAGAGAGAGAAGTCACAGTATTGTTCAGTGTTCCTGTGTGAAGAAAAATATCAGTCAAACCGTGGTTGACGACCAGTTATCCTCTTCGGTGTGAACTATATTGATCTGCAATAGGTAAATATATGCCGGTGGAATGTTTCTGTGCTGTAACTATATGTTGTAGTAAAACAGTTCATGTGAATGTAATTGTGAATAGCCATTACTATTTCGCAGCATTACATGGCTTTGTATTGTCTTGTACATGCATAGCGTGGCATTCTAAGAGAATGGTTTATCTACAAGCTACATGTAACTATCTCTTCATGATGTAGTGTTATGGACTTGTTGCTTAGACATTTTATTTGCTTAAAGGACACTGGCGAGTGTGAACTTCGCTGTTCCTTGGGAACACCCTTGGCTGAAGAGTGGCCGTCTCTGCTGTTTTTTCTTCGACTACGCTGTTTGAACCATTATTCCTTCAACCCGGTTGGTTCCCCAACGCCGCCGTTTCCACCAGAGTGTTGCCGTGGGAGGTTTCCCATGGGCTGAGTGTTACATCGCTGCTGTTCCCCGCCTGCTGCATTCGCCATCCCGCAGCTAACCCTCACCATTCCCCATTCGAGCCTGGACTCGTGAGTACTGTACAAAGCACGTGCATTTTTATTTTCTGCTTGTGAAACAAGTGAAGCGGCCATCACAGTTTTTAGGCCACAACGCACCCGAACGACGACTCAGGCCTGCAACGATCGTTCAGTTAGGGACACTAAAGGACATTCAGTTGAGGTCAGGTGTGTGTGCGTGAGTGTGCGAGTGGGGCCCATTTTCTGTGTGACCTTTGACCTTATTCGCAATTCCAACCCTTTTTTATTTTCTATTTCTATTGCCTTGAGAGACCTTTTATTATTTTTGTATAAATAAATATTGTCACATTTGGTTTTAACACATTCACTGCCTAAGACATTTTGACCTTCTAGCTCATTGATAATTCATGTTTGGTAATTACATAATTCATGTTGACTAATGCTGATTTAAAAAGTAGTTAAAAGCTTGGTTAAAAGTGGTTTCACGTAACTCAAAAGGTAAAAAGCATACTTAAAGGAGTATAATTTAATTATATTCTACAACTTGATACGGAGGCACGCCAATAGAATTAAAATCACTAAGCACAGAGTTAAAAAGGTAATAAGTTAAACTACAGGTATTCACGCCATTTAATTAAAACGAACTCAGGGCCCCGTCCAGCGTACTACTACACTAGAAACCTCATAGCTACCTGGGATGGGTGTTACACATTGGAGGCACCGCTGGGATGGTGTATTACCAACAGTAATTGAGCTAAGTGACACACAAGTAAAAGTACTTTTAGTACAGTGAGCAAACAGTGAATAATTTCATAACCTACCTCTTGTGATACTTTCGTTTTAGCACGTTGCAAGTATGGCCAACAAAACGAGCAGTCCAACACAGTCAGATTTAGTTGATTGGTGCAGGGGAGAGCTCTTAGATGTAAAACACGCCCTCCTAATATACGGTGTGCCAGAAAACACTCAAGTAGGTGATATCGAAGAAACAGTAGAGACTGTCAAAGCCTTGGGCAAAGTCAGAGTGAGGGGCAAACTATTCCGTTCCCAACTCCAATCCCTAATGGTGCTCTGTGAGTGCCGTGAAGAGGTAGACCCCTCTAAAATTCCCCCAGAGATTACGCCAATAGCGGGTGGGTCCCCCTGGGGTACGTTGCACTACATAGAACCTACAGGCAGTGCAGATGAGTTCACAGAGAAGCTAAACAAACTCCTCCAGGACGAGGGAAAAACAATGGATGATATCCAGAGACTATGCATCCCCAGCGCAACAGGGCCCAGCAGCGCTGAGTCCATTATACGTGCAGTGGGCAATGCATGGGGCGGAACCGGTAGACCGGTAGACAGCCATGGCTACAGACGTCTGAGGACATTCTCTGGAGTCAGTCCTACTCCAGCAGGAGAAGAATGTCTAGACCTCTGGCTGGAGCATGCCAAAATCCTGGTTGAGGAAAGCGAATGCTCAGAGAGAGAGAAACGCAGAAGGATACTTGAGAGTCTCCGAGGTCCTGCCTTAGAGATCATTCAAGCTGTGCGTATGACTGATCCTGATGCTAGCCCAATGGAGTACATTGAGGCCATAGAGAGCATTTTCGGCGTGACCGGATCAGGTGAAGACCTCTACTTTGCGTTCAGATCTCTCCGACAGCAACCTGATGAGCGCTTGTCCGAGTTCCTGCAAAGAATAGAGAGATCCCTTCTTAGAGTAGTGCAAGGAGGTGGTCTGCCAGTTAGCGGTGCTAACAAAGCCAGGGTTGAGCAGCTCATTAGAGGATCGACCTCTGACCTCCTGCTATTGCAGTTGAAAGTGAGGGAACAAAAGGATGACCCTCCTTCTTTCCTCCATCTGCTGAAACAGATCCGCGAAGAGGAGGACCGCCACTCTGTTAGAGAGAGCCTAGCCGCACCCAAGCGCCACCAGCATGTGCGCACAGTGCAGGCCTCAAAGGAAAGAGAGCAGTGTGAACCTGAAGACCAGATGGATGAGCAAAGCCCACCATCCTCTGATCGTCCGCATGGTTCAAAGAAAAAGAAAAAGTCAAAACCTGAGTCGCACAGTGAGCTACAGTCACTGCGACAACAAGTGAAAGCACTGGAAAACAAGATGAGTGTTATGTCAGTGACACCGACTGCAGACCACAACTCCACACCTTGGCACAGGAAGAACAAGGGTTCAGGCCATAAGCCTGGTCCGCCCAAAGTGCAGTCTTCCAAAGAGACTGATGGATATTTCTGCTACCGATGTGGGGAAAGTGGCCACATCGCACCTAAGTGCACTGCCCCAGAGAACACACAGAAAGTCATCAAAAAGCTAGTACGCTTAGTGCGCACAGAGAAAGACAACACCAAGGAGAATTCCGAAGAACAAGACTCATCAGAAGAGCAGTGTGTTGCCAGAGTCCACAAGGTAGAAGTCCCTGAAGACGACGGCCTGCCTGAGGGTCTTGTGGGTCCATCAATGATTCACCCAATCAAAGTCAATGACCTAACCTGCGATGCTCTTCTGGACAGTGGTTCCAACGTGACCATAATATTTGAGAGTTGGTTCAACGAGCACTTGCAGAATGTCCCAGTACACCCCATTTCTCGTTTAGGCCTCTGGGGTCTGTCCGACACAGAGTATCCTTAAAGGCTATGCCGTCGTGGAGATGGAGTTCCCAGAAAACATGACAGGTGTCAAAGGGCCCATAGTAGTCTTAGCTTTGATCTGTCCTGAGCCAGAGCACTACAATCAAGCCCCTGTGATCGTTGGCACCAACGCCTTCCTGTTTCACAGACTATGGGACCTGTTGAAAGAGAGTGGTGATGAGACCATGGTTCACACCATGAGAATCCAACCAGTGTATGCACCAGTCCAAGTGCAGTCTGAGCTCACCCCTGCTGAGGCAACGAATGAGACTGTTGGACAAGTGAAGTGGCAAGGCCCTGGTCCGCTCTCAATACCTCCTGGGGAGAAGTGTTATGCCACTTGTAAAATCGAAAGTCGGACGCCCATGTCAAAAGACATTGTGATGGTTGATGCACCTGCCGAACAGTCACTACCAGCTGGCGTGCTAGTACAGCCCAGTGTGCTCACAAGTACAGACGTAGACGCCAACTGCTTCACAGTGCTGCTTCACAATGAGTCTCAAAAGCAAACCTCAATACCAGTGGGCACTGTAGTCGCAGAGATGTTTGCAGTGGATGCAGTTACCCCAGTCCAGTCATCTACCGTCGCAGCTGATGCAATAGACCCAGATCTGTTTGATTTCGGCAACTCACCCATCCCTGAGGAATGGAAGAACCGTCTTCGACAGAAGTTGGCTGAGAGAGTGAACGTCTTCTCCTTGCATGAGTGGGATGTGGGATTGGCTAAGGGTGTAGAGCACCACATACGCCTACATGACTCCAGACCATTTAGAGAAAGGTCGCGCAGATTGGCTCCCGCAGACATTGACGACGTCCGACAACACCTACAGCAGCTGCTAGAGACAGGGATTATAAAGGAGTCCCGTAGTCCCTACGCCTCTCCCATCGTGGTTGTCCGCAAAAAGAATGGACGAGTCAGATTCTGCATCGACTATAGAACCCTCAACAGTCGCACCATACCGGACCAGTACACGATGCCTCGTATCGATGATGCCCTAGATGCACTGACAGGCAGCAAGTGGTTCTCGGTATTGGATCTAAGGAGTGGCTATTATCAGATAGCTATGGCTGAGGAGGATAAAGAGAAGACAGCCTTCATTTGTCCCCTTGGATTTTATGAATTCGAACGCATGCCACAAGGGATAACAGGAGCGCCTGCAACGTTCCAACGTTTAATGGAAAAAGCGGTTGGAGACATGCACCTCCTTCAAGTCCTGGTGTACCTCGATGACATAATTGTCTTTGGAAAAACGCTTGAGGAGCACGAGCAGCGTTTACTCAAGGTCCTCGACAGACTGGAAGAAGTGGGCCTGAAACTCTCCATTGACAAATGCCAATTCTGTCAGCCTCAAGTGAAATACGTGGGCCATATTGTGTCCGAGTCCGGAATTGCCACTGACCCGGAGAAGGTGGAGGTGGTCAAGCACTGGACAGAGCCCACAGACCTCAAATCTCTAAAGTCGTTCCTAGGCTTTTGCGGCTACTATCGTCGTTTCATTGCCAATTACTCCGTCATTGTTCGTCCTCTTACTGAACTCACCAAAGGCTACCCCCCAACTCAGCATGAGAGGAAAGCCCGGAAGGAGAAAGACCCTACCAAGACCTATTTCAAGGAGTCGGAGCCTTTTGGAGAGCGTTGGGACGACGCCTGTCGTGATGCCTTTCACAAGATCATCGATTGCCTGATTAATGCCCCGGTGTTAGCCTTCGCCAACCCTTCTAAGCCCTACATTCTCCATGTGGATGCTAGCATGAATGGCCTTGGCGCCGTGTTAAACCAGGAGTATCCAGATGGCCTGAGACCAGTGGCTTTCGCAAGTCGTAAACTTAGTGGTCCTGAGACTCGCTACCCAATCCACCAGCTGGAATTTCTGGCGTTAAAGTGGGCAGTGGTGGACAAGTTCCATGACTACCTCTATGGTGCTAAGTTTACTGTAAGAACCGACAATAACCCGTTAACGTATGTCCTTACGTCAGCCAAGCTAAGTGCAGTAGGACACCGTTGGCTCGCAGCCTTAGCCACCTACGACTTCACTGTCCAGTATCGCCCAGGGCGTCACAATATCGATGCTGATCTATTGTCACGGCAGTACGACAAGGAGGCTAGTGGCTGGACAAACATCTTACCGTCGGGTATCAAAGCCATCTGTCAGCGAGCTTGTGGCAATGAAGCACACGTCAGACTCGTAGAGCAATTAGGAGTTCCAGAAACCGTGGTGCCTGAAGCATACGCCTTCCCAGTGAACCTAAGCCTCGGTACCATTGATCAACTGACCCCAAAAGATCTTCAAACAGCTCAAGACCTAGATCCAGTGGTTGGGCCTGTAAAGAAGATGATTGAAACAAACCAGAAACTGACTCATACCAAAAGCGATTCCCCTGATGTCGCCTTACTCATCCGTGAGGGGAGTAAGCTCGAGTCACAAGATGGAGTACTCTTCAGAGTAACAAAGAAAGTGTCTGGAAAGAAAATCAAACAGCTTGTCTTGCCTGAAAGATACCGGAATGTGGTGTTACGATCACTGCACGATGAGTGTGGCCACATGGGAGTAGAACGAACCACCGAGCTGATCAAAGACCGGTTCTACTGGCCACGTTTGTCAAGTGAGGTGGAGCAGTACGTCCGCACCTGTGGGAGATGCATCTCCAGAAAGACACTTCCTCAGCGTGCCTCACCACTGAACCAAATCACTAGTGATGGCCCCTTGGACTTAGTCTGCATTGACTTCTTACAGATCGAGCCAGATTCCAAAGGTACAGTTAATGTCCTGGTTGTCACAGATCACTACACGCGCTACGCACAGGCATTTCCTACCAAAGACCAAAAAGCCCTCACTGTAGCAAAGGTCTTGTGGGAGAAATACTTCGTGCATTATGGTCTGCCTGCGCGTATCCACTCTGATCAAGGCAGAGACTTTGAGTCTCGACTAATCAAGGAGCTCTTGACCATGCTTGGGATCCGAAAGTCACGAACCTCTCCATACCATCCGCAAGGTGATGCACAACCAGAGCGTTTTAACCGAACTCTCCTGGCGATGCTTGGTACCCTGGACACGAAAAAGAAGCAGTGTTGGAGCCAGCACATCAGTCAGCTTGTACACGCGTACAATTGTACTAAGAACGATGCTACTGGATACTCTCCATATTGCCTAATGTTCGGGAGAGAAGCGAGGTTGCCAGTCGACATCTGCTTTGGTACGTCACGAGACGGAGAGGGTGAGACGTCTCACCTCAAGTATGTCGCTCAGATGAAGAAAGAGTTGCAGAGTGCGTACAAGCTAGCATCTGAGGCAGCTACAAAGAGTCACCTGAGGAACAAGTCACACTATGACCAGCGGGTCAGAGATTTGCCCTTGGGAGTAGGTGACCGAGTCCTTATCCGGAATGTTGGGCTCAAAGGCAAGCACAAACTGGAAGACCGATGGAAATCAACCCCATACGTGGTGGTGAAGAAACTACTGAACCTGCCAGTGTACAAGGTCAAACCGGAAGGTTCGGGCGAGGGCACAGTCAAAACTCTGCACAGAGACCATCTGTTGCCCATAGGTTACCTGGTCAGGATGTCCAATTCTCCTATTGATACTGGACCTGTCAAAAGGAAGCCCGTCACGAGATCACAACAGGCCAGACAGAGCCACAGACCCGCTGCGTCTGCTGATGAATCTCCGAACAGTGACACAGACTCATCGGATGAAGAGTTTGAAACTAGACCTACAACTATGGATGTAGATGAGATCCGGAGACACCTCTCTACAACCTATCAAGATCCTGAAGAACCTGAGAGTCAGGAGGAGGAGGCCTCAGGCCCCTCAGATCACTCAACTGATGATGACGAATTGCCTGAAGGCACAGCACCTACTGATGATGAGGAACCCGATGAAGGCGCTGAACCTTCAACAGAAGCATCTGATGCTGAAGAGATGGATGATGCTGTGGAAGACCCTGAGCAAGACTCAGAAGGGGGAGAAAGCTCAATCCCTACCTGTGCCACAAGGAGCAGAGAAGCTCCTAGTGTCCGAAAGTCCCACAGAGAATCTAAGCCAGTCATACGATTGACTTACGATAAGCCTGGTGACCCATCCAATGAGCCAGTTACCATCATGCATCATGGGATGGTCATTCAGTTCAAGATGGATCCTCAAGAGAACCGGAAACAAGTTAAGAAGTCTAAACCGAGCCGGATGTCATCTGATGATGATAGAAGGAAGCACCCTACCAAGCTGAAGAAGACACGTGTCAGATGAGGGCATCTTGACAGTCAGAAGGGGGAGGGTGTAGCCCAGTCTAAAATGCATCCCCTTAATTCATTTAGACTAGAGGCCAAAGTTCATACAATAAATAAATAGGTTAAAAAACACTACCATGTCATTCTAAAAAGTTCATATGGTTTAAAAAGGATTAAAACATGCAAAAAGTCTTGTATTTAAAACAGGAATGTAATTCATAGTCCTTTAAGTTAAAACCTTAGAATGAGTGCATTATCCCTTTAATGCCTAGTTTGTTTGCAATGCACAGTGCAGAGCACATGTTGTGCAGGTACACAACCTAGCTTGTTAGCTGAGGGTTTGTGTCAATCTTTAGTTTCCTTTCTTTTGATTTGTGCATGTTCTTCTGACAGCCAATCAGAGTCCAGCCTCAGGTGAGGGCGGGTTCTCACAGCCAGCAGGGTACACCCATAGAGTAATAAAATAACAGAGAACTGACTCGAGCGACAGCCCCGCCCCCTTGCCGTTCATTTCAATGCAAGTTGCTCATTGGCGCATGAAGCACCCGGAAGACCGCCGGAAGTGCGCCTATTTCCGCATTTGGACACCAAAATTTGGTGTCCAAATGCGGAAGTATTTCTCCATGAACGCGCCCGAAGCAAGGGATTATGGGAACCATGAACGAGCGCCGTCGCGCACGAGCAAAGGAAAAAAAACATCAAAAAGCATCAAAAACAAGCTTGTGGGTTTGCATTGAGCTTATTATCTGTCATATAATACATCCGTTATGTTTTGAGAGGTAGTATATGACGTGAGGACCGCTGGTTTATTCAGAAAACAACTTAAATACAAACTGCCCTGTCCACGTGCACAAAGCAAACGAGCGTGCGTGCTCTCCGGCGGTCGTGCATGAATTCCACCCGCCTGCAGTACCAGACTTGACCACCAGGCCCCCCCCTGCTTCAAGCCTGGAGGCGCTATCTGGGGCCGTGGGTACAGCAGGTGTTCTAATTAGCCCAGAGAGAAAAAAAGGAAAAAACAGTGTTCACTCATTCTACCAGAGACAGCCAGAGAGAGAAGTCACAGTATTGTTCAGTGTTCCTGTGTGAAGAAAAATATCAGTCAAACCGTGGTTGACGACCAGTTATCCTCTTCGGTGTGAACTATATTGATCTGCAATAGGTAAATATATGCCGGTGGAATGTTTCTGTGCTGTAACTATATGTTGTAGTAAAACAGTTCATGTGAATGTAATTGTGAATAGCCATTACTATTTCGCAGCATTACATGGCTTTGTATTGTCTTGTACATGCATAGCGTGGCATTCTAAGAGAATGGTTTATCTACAAGCTACATGTAACTATCTCTTCATGATGTAGTGGTATGGACTTGTTGCTTAGACATTTTATTTGCTTAAAGGACACTGGCGAGTGTGAACTTCACTGTTCCTTGGGAACACCCTTGGCTGAAGAGTGGCCGTCTCTGCTGTTTTTTCTTCGACTACGCTGTTTGAACCATTATTCCTTCAACCCGGTTGGTTCCCCAACGCCGCCGTTTCCACCAGAGTGTTGCCGTGGGAGTGTTTCCCATGGGCTGAGTGTTACATCGCTGCTGTTCCCCGCCTGCTGCATTCGCCATCCCGCAGCTAACCCTCACCATTCCCCATTCGAGCCTGGACTCGTGAGTACTGTACAAAGCACGTGCATTTTTATTTTCTGCTTGTGAAACAAGTGAAGCGGCCATCACAGTTTTTAGGCCACAACGCACCCGAACGACGACTCAGGCCTGCAACGATCGTTCAGTTAGGGACACTAAAGGACATTCAGTTGAGGTCAGGTGTGTGTGCGTGAGTGTGCGAGTGGGGCCCATTTTCTGTGTGACCTTTGACCTTATTCGCAATTCCAACCCTTTTTTATTTTCTATTTCTATTGCCTTGAGAGACCTTTTATTATTTTTGTATAAATAAATATTGTCACATTTGGTTTTAACACATTCACTGCCTAAGACATTTTGACCTTCTAGCTCATTGATAATTCATGTTTGGTAATTACATAATTCATGTTGACTAATGCTGATTTAAAAAGTAGTTAAAAGCTTGGTTAAAAGTGGTTTCACGTAACTCAAAAGGTAAAAAGCATACTTAAAGGAGTATAATTTAATTATATTCTACAACTTGATACGGAGGCACGCCAATAGAATTAAAATCACTAAGCACAGAGTTAAAAAGGTAATAAGTTAAACTACAGGTATTCACGCCATTTACTTAAAACGAACTCAGGGCCCCGTCCAGCGTACTACTACACTAGAAACCTCATAGCTACCTGGGATGGGTGTTACAAGTAAATTGTCAGCTCTTATATACAGTAGTGTACAAAATGTCATCATTTTGATGCACAGAAACTGTATACACTCGCTACAGTATATAGAGTATGTTTAAGTCATACAGTAGGTATGACTGCAGGTTGCATTTACGATTAACTTGCAGCAGCTGTGTAACGCTTCTTGACTGTTACCCTTTTTAGTAAATGTATATGCAGTTTATGCACCACCTCTAAGTGACGCTACACCACATTTACTACGAAAACCTGCAGGCAACAGTAATGCTGTTACTCTTGCCTGCAATGCTTGTCTGTAACACTGTTACTCTTGCCTCCTGCTGTCACTTCTCACCCTTAAGGCATTCAACTAAGGAAATCAGCTTGCTCATATAAAAGATCTGCAATGAAATGAACCCCAAAGGCTTACTCCCAGGCAGGTAAGCATTGGACTATATACAGCAGGTTGAAGACTTCATAGAACTAGTACTTAGCTAATGGTTGTTGAGTTGATGAACTGAATTGTGCCGAGTGTTGAAGTTCATAGAGCTGAAAGGGTTCCTGTGTAAATCTCCTGCCCTCTTCAGTCGTGTTGTATAATTTCAGTTCTCAGTTCCAACATAAAAGGGAAAGAAGGAAACACAAGATCCATAACAAAGATTTATACTGTAAATATTTGTTTTATTTATTTACAAACTAATATACAGAACAGGATATAGGGATTTTGAGGTAATGAGCTAAAATGGAGAATGATGCAGAAAGAACAAATATATGACGCCAAGAGCTGGGAAACCCCAAAGGGCAGAGAGGAGAAACTTCTCAGTCGTGGTACATTTTCAAGACACAACTTTTGACAACACCCATGTATCTGTCCCATACGATCTGATGTCTGAGAGAGAGAGAGAGAGAGAGAGAGAGAAAGATGGAGTGATGCGGAGAGAAAGCGATACAGGGAGGGTGGAGAAAGAGGGGAAGGGGGGCAGATTTAAAAGCAGGAGAGCAGGGAAAAACGACAGAAGGGAGAGAGGGAGAAAGAGAGATAGGGAGATGTTAATAAATGCATCAAAACAACTGACGAAAGGCAGGAGATGAACATTTCTTACGATGAAGCCAAGGCGTGGTGAGTGGTGACGCTCATACAAATGAAGCAATCTGCTCATTGGTCATAATGGGGGGTGTGTTGTGTGATGAATATGTCTTTGTTGAGCATGTAGTGGTGCAGGGTTGTGTAAACCGTTAAGTACATTCCAGAGTGGCCCAGCAAGAAACAAGGTAACTTCAGTTTAGCAAATCAAACGAAAGATAGGGTGACACCCACTGGCCAAAGAGGCACATTATTGTCGGCTGGCATTAGCTATGGAAGGTCTGGAGTTGGCAAGTGAATATAAAAAAACAAAAACAAACAGCACATCTAAAGGCTTGTATCGTGTTGCATCGCATTCCAATACATTCTTGGGCTTGTAAATCGGCTGTTTTAGCAATATTTTCAAAATAAGGCTTAAAGGGACATTTCACTGTTTTATTTTGCCAAAGCATATATGTTAACATGCATTTAGAAGATTTAGAACACTTTCCTCTCTTCAATGCTCTTAATGGAAAAATGGAAAGAGCTATAGCTAGGGCAAGTGCCAGGGCAGTCCCAGTAGAAAATTAAACTGGGGCCCACCAATGGCCAGCAGTCACCACCCCAAGATGATGCATTTTGGCCCGGCAACCAGGGTCGGACATTCCACCTCCCTTGAGGGGGACCGGCCTCCCGTGCTGGAAAAACGGGTGCCCCCGCCCCTTCTGGTTTTCTCACTTGTACTGTACAGAACTTTTTTTTTTTCACAGTGGGATTATCTTTAAGAACTTACTTGAACGTGTCGAGTATGTGTGCAGAATTGGTGTAGTGAGTGAGGTACAGTTTCATGTCTGCCCCTGTCCATCTGTCCGAACGGCAAGGCTCAATAAACTGAGAGAGAGAGAACGAAAGAGAGAAAGACATTACATCACACTGTCTCATGGGTGGCATTAAAGTCAGCAGACCTTGTTGCCATGTGGGGTGCAGGTCGGCTGGACAGAATGCTGAATGGTTGCTCTTGTTTAGGGGACCAGGGTTTTTAAAACAGACAGATGTACCTTTTCCACCAGGTCAATGAAGAAATCTCTGACATCCTTTGTGTTTGTTAACTTGGCAGCAATGTTGACGAGACCTCTGGAAAGATTCTTAGAGGACAATACAGAATTTGTAACAATGTAATCATTAGAATGATGTTGGAAAGAAAAGAGAACTCTGTATTCAATGGCACCATATTTACTACTAGTGAATGACTAATTGTCAATTAAATTGAATTTGCCTGTTTTAGATAATCCAGTCAACTAATTATTAGTTTACTGGATTATCTATCCAAGAGACTCAAATTCAATTATTTGTGTCTCAAATCTTTAGGACTGACTTTTACAATGCAGTCATCAGATCAGATTTACATACATTTTGTGAGGTTCTTGGTCAGCTATTTTCGGTGAGCAGCACCATACGACAAAATCTGGCTCTTAAGGAATCTGATTTGAAAGTGGTACAGAGCTGATTTGCAAAGGTCTTTTGATAAAACCACCTGATTCCTGTTTGGATAGGTAAATATCATTTGTACTACAATGTTGCAATATTTCTTACCTTAAAGTTTGCCTCCATCTCAGTAAAAGCTTTAGTCTTTCCTCTAAGAGCTGTACAAACAAGACTGAACAGACAGAAAATAAATTATAATAGAAACGTTCAATTCCACGTGAATATTACAAAACAAGGGGAAACTGATTCACAGCACCTTGCATGATATTAACACATAAGAATTTACATTTTCAGCATTAGAGCTTATTGCACCTTTTGTGCTGATCCAGTAGGTCCTTGTCCGCTATTAAGATTTTCAGCTCTTTCAGGTCATGTAAGAACTCCTTGTCCAGATCTACATCCATGTCTTCTACCATGTTATCTGTCAAGAAAGAAACACTCAATGATTTCAAATATTCTTTGCAATATTATGTAAATGCACTACTTCAGTGCAACATTCTACTGTCGTCCACACTTGGATCTATATATTACAGTTGTTGCTGTATATGCATTTGGTCTGATTTGCTGCGTAAAGAAAGACAGCAGCCAATGAAGCCAATATCTTTGTATTTAACATACTGGAAAAAAGACAGATTCAACCAACTTGACTAACTAATTCTACTTTACAGCACTGGTCTGGAGGACTGAGCTTCAGTTTATGAGGCTTTTAAAACAAGGGTGCCCTCCAACCCTTGCAAATCCTCATTATAGACCCATTTGTTCAGGGACTGACAAAACATCCATTTATAGTTTTAACAGAGCAGAATGTTATATTGCTGTCTGGACTCTGGAGGTGAGCCGGTGAAATAGAGAACATGTGTTGTTCAGAAATAGACTTATTATACTTAATAAAAAACGTGACCTTGTATAAATGCAGCCCAAAAGTTCTGCTTTTACTACAGTAGTAATATACCGGGTAGCACCAAACTAATTGCTTTAATTTGCCTTCAGTGGGGTTTGATATCCCTTAATACTTGGCCGATTCTAGTAGGACCTTGTACTTATTCATGGCAATCTGAAATTAACTTATTAAGGACAGAATAGGACAGAAATAGACTTTACTGAAGTCCAATAAAAATCCTTGCAGGAGCCTCTGTCTGCCCTTAAGGCCACTTACATACACAGTGCCCTACTCTAAAAGGAGCTTCATAACAGTTTACAACAATCAATCATCATTGAATGGGTTATAATTCTATCCACTCTCTCTGTGTTCTTAAGGAGCAGCAGGTGGACACAGTGTGGCAGAGAGGTCTCACCAACAGCTCCCACTGTCCAGTTGTTGATTAGCTGTCCTGCACAGAAGGCAAAGTCCTGGAATGTGAGGTACTGGAGCTTTCGCTTCCCTGTCTCAAAACGATTGTTGGCAAAGAACACAATGGCTGCATAATCCCTGTAATAACATAATAAAGTTAATATCATATCACGTTTTAAAACTATTGATACAAAGTCTGTTATGACATTCTGTTTCAAAAAAAATATCTATTCAAAAAAATATATAAAATCAGCAAGCCAAATCAATCAATTAAATATCAATAAAATATTTCAAACCAGGGGAATTACATTTCAGCAAAGAGTTCTGTGCTCTTATCCTTTAACAGTGTGTAAGTCATACTACAGTGGCCAGAGGGACTTTACCTGGCCAGTTTGTCAGAAAGCAGAAAGTGATGACGGATGTTCTCCACCAGGGGTCCCTTCAGTTCCTCCACAACTTTAAACACCCGCTTGAAGTTGTCAAACTGAAGTTCAAGAGAGAGAAAAGGATACGTAGAACAATGGCTAGAAGTTCATACTGGATCTCAAAACTAAAACAAAGCCATCCTGCAGCATAAAAAAGACTGTAAACTTCTAAATTGACAAGACCAGTCAACATTTAGCTTCATTACACAGCTTTGTTGCCTACAGATTTGTCAATCACAGCATTCATTGGTCTGTTATTTCTCTATAATAAAATTGTCCAGTTGTCTGGTGTGCAATGGAAGAGTAGGGAGCCCAACCTCCAGCCTCTAAGGATGTGCTAGATGTCCTACTCTACCATACAGTTTGGGCAGAATTGCTAAGTTGTTATCACTAAATTTGCAAATAGATTAAATTGTCTTCTGCATTTAATACTGTATATTCTATTTGGAGCAGCGGATAAGTGCCATTAATATAGCCAATGGGGAGCAGTTAAAAGTCTTGCTCAGGGACACGCAGACTCAAAGAGTAGCTTGGAATTAATTGTTGCGTCAAATTATATATTTTGCTTGTATTTAGCCGTGTAACAAGTAGAGTGATGTATATATAGAGAGAGAGAAAAATACCCCATCTTTAGGGTGAAACTCTCATGGTTTATTTTAGAATAATGGTCGGCTTGTACTTCATTACCGCTATCACAATGACTGAATGTACATGTCCACTGACACAATTACAGCCTCACTGTCCAGTACATACAGTATTTCCAGGTTTTACCTGTCGCCTGCAACTCTTCAACGTTATGCCCGTCTTCGCGCTGACGTCATCCAAGTCTTTCTTGGTTCCTTTAGAGAGTTTTTTCCCCAGAACCTCACGGACAAACACATCATCAAATGCATAGTACCTATACAAAATAAAGAAATAAATAATCAGCTATGAGAATTTACAGTTGGTGTTTGTATAAGTGACTGTATGCGGAAGCAAGCCCAAGTGAATAGGAGAAACATTATAAATCACACATTACTTGTAATGCTGTGCCTTGTAATTCATCATCCTGGGCTAAGGGTGCACTTTTGACTATTAACGGTTGTTGCAGTAGTTACTGTACTTGCAGTCCCCAGCAAAACAACCCTGTTTAGTCTTCACTAGGGATGGGCAGAGGCTAAAGGCTTTAAAAATCAATATCATAAAATATCAGTAAAAATATGACTATTTTAGTTTTTGGAAAAAATCGGTAAACACAATTTACAGAAATGTATAGAGCCACACAATTGTGGTAAAAAATATATAGGG
The DNA here is from genome assembly GCA_039105355.1 of Benthosema pterotum. Lineage (NCBI taxonomy): Eukaryota > Metazoa > Chordata > Actinopteri > Myctophiformes > Myctophidae > Benthosema > Benthosema pterotum. The sequence continues at coordinate 40,642,910 of CM076984.1, forward strand.
GACCTTCGGTTGATATTGGTATCAGAAATTAAGAGTTGGACCATATCAGGATATTGGTAAAAAGCCAATATTGGACATCTCTAGTCCTCACTAGTGTATTGACTCTTATTTTCAGAAAAATGATGTCAACGAACAAAGGATTTATAGAAGTGTGCAAAGTGCACGCAATTCCATCTTTCAAACATTTACAACAGCTTTGCAAGCAGAAAGGGAGAAATAAAATGTTTCCACGAGGTAAACATTTTCAGGAGCACCGGGCCGCAATTGGCTGAAAATGGACCCTGGGTCCAGGCTTTCATTTCCCAACACGGATGTAAGTCTAGAGATCGAGGCTAGTATTGTATTATTGTGTAGTGTTTTGTAATCGTGTCATTACCATCAAAGACCAACAGATATAACATAACACAAAGTAAGTTTAACACACACACACACACACACACACACACACACACACACACACACACACACACACTAAGTTTAACACACACACACACACAAACCTCTCTATGAGCATGGCCTGTCGATGGGGTGGTATCTGGAACAGGAGTTGGTTGGCCAGTTTGGTGGGGCTGTACAGGAGACGCTCACACATCTGGAAGGTTCTGTACTGGTCCATAGTGTCACTCAGCAGAACATCTGCACTCGCCTCCCAGTCCTCCAACACCCCACCCTCCATACGCACCTTCACCGCATCGTTCACTGAGTGGAAACACACAGCTGTTTACACGGCGTTTACACACATTCACTACTCACTGACAAGAGTCTGACCACTTTGTAAATCCCTTAATCACATTGACATGTATGACTCTGGTGCTTTCCATTTCACATGGATACAGGAAAAGAGGACAGTGGACACCACATGTTAAATTAGCTATTTTCTCCAAAATGTAACATAATTACGGTAAGAATGATTTTAAGTAACTGTGAATACATGACTCGGCTGTCTCGGCTTAATTTCTAGCTTTTGATGCCAAATACAAGTTGTATATTATTTGTACACTGCAGATAGCCTAACGTGTACTTGTACAGTACAAAAAACAGGTTCCTGTTAGTGGTATCCTATTAGGTGAGAAAGGCCAAGGTGCTTGCAGTCAAAACAATATATCAATTGAACATTATGCTCCAATTGGAGGGCCTTTACTGTTATGAACTTGAGAGTTATTAAGTTGTTTAACCTTCAAAGTAAAGTCAATGCTTCATTTTATTTTACCCCATACTATACTTTTGGCCTAGATGGGTCTAGTTACATGCAACTTGTGTGTAGTGTTCAGTTGGCTTGATTGGCTTGTTTATTAACAAAACTGTCAACAAACAACATTTTCAATTAAGTGAGAATAGACGTTGAGTAGTACTTTCTTCTATAAAAGGTATGTTGTGATCAGAAATCATTATGTAATCCATATTCAGTTCATACCTGTGTAACCATCCAGCCACAGCCGATACACTTCTTCATCCATGATGGTGGTGTTACCCACGAATACATCAAGCTCCACAGCCATCTATGAAAGGAGGTAAACAGTCCACATCCATTGATTCATAATAGTGCAATAAACATATCAGCGATATAATAACACTAAGCTGCCCTGCCCCCGCCCTGCAAGGTCCAGAACCTTAACGAGTTCTTCTAATTATGTACACAAACCACAGCCGTACGTAAGTAACTTGTTATGTCAGTGCTGTTCCAGATACAAAATAGGTAGACTATAACACAAAGCCGAATGGCTAAAACGCTCACGTCATATTTCAGCTGAGTTCACTACATTATGCATGACCCCTTCATTAATTAGCTGTTAGCTTACCTTCGTCAGCCTCAAAAATAGCCAATGTCAACTGTAAATAAATTCAATTACAACCATTTAAAGCGTTAGCGTCAGAGAAACCTGGTGCGGCAAATCGACTATAGAATTGTCGACACGCCGTTTAACCAACACACCACTACTGTGGAATTGCTGTCTAATGAATTACTACTAGTCATGCCATGTAGCTACAGTACTATAATAGTGTCTAAAATGTAAACAACAGTAGCAGCCATGCACTTCCGGGGGTGTTACACCCATAGGCGTCTAGGACTTGCGACATTGAGAGGTCATAAACCGTGCGCTCGAGCTGCTGTTCATGCATCCTGAAAGAGGGACAAGCTGGAGTTTTGAAATACATTGTTTTCAACGAGGGCGGCGCAATAAAGAGCTTAGTTATTCTAAGCATGTGTGCAAGCAACATGCCAACTGTCTTCAAGAATTTTGCAGTGACAACTACTATACCGTCTATTTATTGTTCATTTACAAAAATCAACTAAAAATAACATTATGATATCTGGGGTAGCTGCGCTGTTGCCTGAGTTCTTTGCATGTCTGCCTATTTCCGGTATGACACTTGTCCCTGCTCTGTCCCAATTCGCAATAGAAGTCTCCGTAGAAAAGTAGCCCTTGGACTGGCCCCGTGAAGTGAACCGAGTTTGCGTAACTCTGTATATTCCAAGGCTCTTGTTACACCGACATTGGTGTCCTCGCGGCCAATCGAAGACACGTTACCAAAACGTGTATAGGCTACTCTGCTATAGCTACAGCTTTGAAAGCAGTTTAGCTGCAGTACCACAATGACCTGAGTAGTTGGGGGCGCTGATATGCAGATGATTTAATGTTTGAGTCATTATGATACTGATGCTAGATAAAATCAGACTTATGGTTTCCATTCCATGGCTGCTTGGTTCCCAGGTAATGGCTGCTTGGTTCCTACTTCCTACTTACTTGGTAAGTGGGAAGTGAATACTGAAGAAGAGGATGAATTATACAGAATGGGCATTGATGATATCATCCATTTGATTTTGACATGGCCAAAATCAGATGAGCTGTTCCTGAGAGCAATTTCCATTCAAGCTCCTATAACAACCAGTCTGATTGTTCAAATTTGGTTATTTGTGAGGATAGACAACACACATGGGAGCACCAAAAACATTGAATTTCATGTACATTATATACATACAGAACAGTTCATGTGAATCGGCCAAGAACATAACAGTAGAATCTATATAGGCTAATTAAACTGTGTATACAAATGCTACCAGGTGCTACATTTTCATGGACGTTTACATGCACTGGTATCTAAGTCTAGATAAAAATGCTAGACCGTAGATATTATTTTCATATGCCTGTAGGAGGTCTAGGCTAGGACAAGTATAATCTATTAGGCTTACTGCAAGCGCTAAAAATCAACTAATCTGCTGCAGGGAAAAAGTATCACTGCCACTATTTTGGTTACTGCCTCAAATATACTTAATTAGAAAACCTCTAGCCAAACAGGAATTTTAAGGGCATCACTAATTCAGAGTAGACACATCCCTGCTTGTTTGTGCTTGTTTGTTGGTTCTGCTTTGTGGTGAAATTAGTCATTGGGCTGGTGGGGCCATGGCCCAAGGGCCCGCGGCTTTCTGGGCTCTGAGGCTCTTTCTCTTCCCTTAGCCCCTCACTGTTTTTACATTATTTCCTTGCACCCTAGGATTGGAGCTATGACAAATGGAGGCTTGTCTCATTCTTAGTGGACCTGCTGTCAAGTTGTTGCATGGTAATGAGGGGTGACCATGCAGTGTGCAAAATCTGTTGGTGGAAGACATTTAGGTCTTAGGTGTAAAACTTTTACATTTAGAGTAGGCAATTATATTGCCTTGTTTTGTCTCTGTGCTGCCAAGCATGATAACTAGTATTAACTATAGGCTATTATCTTGTAAATTACCGGTACATAAATTGTTTAAAAAAATCTTTCTAACTCAAGTAGATAGTCCACACCACCACCACAACACAATATCTTGAGAGTCAACTTGTTTTCATTTTGCACTGTGTGGAAGACATTGAGAACATGATCCCTTAGGAATTTGTTATGGGAAGCTATCCGTTTTGGCGGGAATGTAGTGGCGCTCCTTCAGTGTGTACTTCCTTCTGTTTATTATATGTTGTAAGCAACCTACCTTTGGTTTGTTTAAAGTCTCTCGTAAATATTGGCAGTTGCTGGTTGTGTTTTTCTTAGACCATTGGTTCCCACATTGGTTCCAAAAAATCAAAACATTTAAAAAGCTCACAATTTGTCACTGTGAGCTTGTAGATATGCCACTTTCATTTATGTTTTTAAGAGGACTGGTTGGATGTTTCTCTTGCAAAATGTGTCAATAGTAGTCACAGCAGCAGTGAAGAGGAGGTTATGCACACACAAAATGTCAATACCAATAGCCTACTAGTGGGTGTCATTGGTACGACCTCTCATTAGTCAATACTAACCCTCTAAACCCTAACCCTAAACATAACTGCAAGCACGGGAGCAGCACGTTAGGCAACCTTAATGTGTTCAAACTAATGGTACTTCAGATCTATGGGCTATCCCCATACTAGCGTTGGTGTAACACGGCTTAACGGTCACCGTGCAATCCTTGGGTCCAAACAGTTGCAGGGAGTTGCATAGTGACCATTTGCTGTATGGTCCATTGAATTCCATGCGTTGAATCGCTTTGAACAACAGGTGTCAACACATATCACACCGTAGGGACATGCGTCTTTACTCTTTGGTGTGACTAGGGCTTTAGGGAATGTCTGCTTTTATGGCTATTTTACTGGACTATTGGGCTTCAGTGCAGACCCGCACCCGCATTACCACCTGATGATTAGGGGGGGGGTAGTTAATTTATGGTTAGGTATTAGGTAGAGGGATGTGCAGTGTTTTGGCTGTGAATTAGGGCAGTTTATGCTTATAATAAGGTAGTAGTTTAAAGGCCTGGTCAGGAGTCTTTGATTATAGTCTCATGGTGATCTACAGTAAAATATGGGCCATTTGTTTTGTTTTGTTTCTTTTTGCAGACATGTCACACATCATTACATTCAGCATGGCGCATCCTCTTAAGCACATTACAATCATAAAACAATTTTGTTGAAGTACCTTTGCCAATAACAAGCAAAATCTTTTCTATTCCCAATAATGTCAATATTTGTCATCACTCTGCTTCCTCCAATTTCCACCACAACATCCATGTAATCTCGCCATTGCACCCATGGTGCATTCAACCTCCTTCACATCCTTTCACACCCATCATTCCTGATTTTTTGTCTCTCTTCCAGGTATTTTGGCAAGCCAGTGATGGAGCCATGATTTCTGAAGATGGCCATCAGATTCTAACATTACACCCCATACCAGGTCTGGTCCTTTCCTGTGTTACTCACCTAAATCACTGGGAGTGATGGATATATATACAGTGTGTGTGTGTGTGTGTGTGTGTGTGTGTGTGTGTGTGTGTGTGTGTGTGTGTGTGTGTGTGTGTGTGTGTGTGTGTGTGTGTGTGTGTGTGTGTGCAGTGATGGGCAGTAACTTGTTACAAGTAGCTAAGCTTCATAGCTTAACTACATTTTCCCATAGCTTGTAGTGTAGCTTACTACATTTTTTCTGGGAATAGCTTGTAGTGAAGCTACACTACTTATTTTGAGTAATAAGGAAAGTAGCTTACTACATTTTCACACACATTTTCAAATTCTGCCCATTTTATGGGTTTAAAACCTCTAATATACATCCCAAAACTTAGACATGCCGCCATCCAATGTTCAAACCCGCCCTTAGATTATTATTATGATTTTTATTTATATTATTATAACTTAGAAACTTGTACATTAAGTTGAGATGTATATATGTAGTGTTGATGTATCAAGCTACTTTTGTCGTGTAGCTTGTAGTGTAGCTTGCTACAATTTTCTGGGGATAGCTTGTAGTGTAGCTTAGCTACATTTTTTTAAAAGTAACAAGTAGTGTAGCTTACTATA
>CM076984.1:40653701-40740536 GCA_039105355.1 Benthosema pterotum
GCCGACCTGGAACGAATGCAGGACGGACTGGTGAAGGAGAACTTGGACCTGAAGGAACTGTGCCTGGTCCTCGAGGAGGAGTGTGTCAGTAGAAGTGACTCCAGCCCCGGCGGATCGACTGAGCTCAACCTGCCGTGTATGGTGGCCAGGGATCTGGGCGATGGAAGCTCCAGCACTGGCAGTGTTGGCAGTCCGGACCAACTCCACCTGGTGTGCTCTCCTGATGACTGATGACGAGCCGCATACATTTTGGTCCTTAACCAGAGCTACTGTAGGCTAGTGATTTGATTTAATTGAAGATAAGGAATGTGGGAGTGGTGGCATGGAGGAAATGGAATATTATTATACTAGGCTGCAAATATAAATCTGGATAAGCTGGTACAAAAGTATATTGGTCTTTAATGCTGGAAGAATTGTCTGCCACTGTCTGTAAGTCCAAGGAAATGGAATATTCCCTTGACATCACAAAGATTCTTGACTTTTATCAGGGACTGTAGGCCACAGAGACATTTAAAAAGGCATTTGCCTGGTGACCCTATCTATATTTTGCATTATTTCTTTTTTGTTGTTTTTCTAACAAAATCCTGTTTGAGAAAATGATTTGTTATTTTCAGTACACCCTATTGAAAACAAGAATGAAATTGGAGCAAAAAGTAGGTCGCATATAATTTCATCTCATGCACTGGACTACAGCCTACAGGGAGTAGACGTTTTATATTGCACTGGACAAAGCTAACATGATTCTTTAAAATGTGGATCCTAAGATTCACTTCAATCCAGTTTTGAGCCATATTAGTCTACTGAATTCAAATAGCACTGAAATAGCTGGAAATAAAAGAAAAAACAAAAAAATAATTAACAAAAAACACTTTGATATTGCTTTTGTTAGCAAACCCAGTAACTATGTATAATAGATTATGCATTCTCTTCCTCAGGTCAGGATTGGAGTGCCACGTGTGCATGATGATTATCAGTCTGTGAAGGCATGTTGGCAGATCTCACTCTGAGGCCACTCAGGTTCATGGCAGTGGTTGGTGTTTATGACGAAGAGCCATTCTATTTAGTTTAGGTCTTTGATACCAGTGGTCCTCACTCAGAGATGATCCTCACATGTCTAGTTCTACCAGACACTTTTCTATCAAGCTGGAAACTCTTTGTATCAAACTGGAAGGTCTTTACATTATAATGGTTTATACTGTATATGTAGACCTGGAAGGCTAGCTGTTGAAGCCACTTGTTTCCTTTTTTTTGTCATTACATTGTCGTTGAAGTCACAATTAGCATGTCACAGCTAATACTCAATTTGTTTCATTTGGTAAATTTCCGCTTTTCAATATAACTCATGCTTTGTGTTAATTCTGTAACATTACAGATATTTTCTCTTATATTTTACCGTGATTTATCAGTATTAGCCTACATTATTATCAAATGTGAATTTCAGTTTGAGTCGTATAGATAATGCACATGATTGGGTATAAGAATTGCTTTGATGTTGGCTGTTTTTGGTGGCTCTGCTGCATTGAAGAGCTTTAAATACAGTGGCTGTGACACTTTCCTGCCGTCTGACATTTCTTTGTATGGTTTATTAAGCCTCTCTGGGTATGAAAAGATGAAATCAAGCAAGTGCACCATCAAATCATGAAATGCACTATAGACGACGGACACACAGAGGAACGTATTAGTGTATTGTGTCATCTTGTGTCTAACTTTGTGTATACATTATTGCATCTACTTGACACCAATTGAAGGAGTGATTTCTCTCCTTGTTTACTTCGGCCTGTGTCCTAACATAGTGCGGTTGATTGATGCTTCTCTCTCCTTTAGACGGGCTGACTTAATGGCTGTTCATCAGTTTTATTTTTGGATTCCTGTTTGCACAGCACAGGCATCTGGAGTGGACAGTAATGCTTTTACCCACTTAAGTGACACACAGAAGTCCTTTGACTAGAGCAGACATCCTCTCTGTCTCTCTGCTGAGGAGAGAGAAGAGAGTCAGATGTCTCTCATCTTCCTTGCTGTCTGACCTAGGTTTTATGATGAAATTATACGTACTATTATGCAGAGCATGTACGGATCAATTTGTTTAGGAGAGCTGGAGACGACAGAGAACACAGTGTTCAGATATGAGGGACCAGAGGGTTGTGACCTATTTACTCTCCATTATTCTGTTCATTGCCCAATGCAGTCAATCCTTATTTTCTATCGAACAGCCACTGCCACAATCTAATTTTGTTGGTTAAAATAATGATAAGGCAACATTACTTATCCTTTTCAATTAATACAAGTATATGTTAACAGCGTTAAAGGGACATTTCACCGTCCCTTTCGTTTTCACACACACACACACACACACACACACACACACACACACACACACACACACACACACACACACAAAATATGTTAATGACATTTAGAAGATTTAACAAAAACATATGTTAATGACATTTAGAAGATTTAGAACACTTTCCTGGTGGTCTTCATGTGTGTAATGTGTGGTTTTAGATATTTTAGATGTTAGCAGTGAGCCCAGTGTCTCTGATGTCATTGATACTTCCTGGACTACAATTTCAACATTTCTTTGCTGCACTATACACCTCCTTGTGGCTAGGGCAGGGGTCAGCAACCTGCGGCTCAGGAGCCGCATGCGGCTCTAGAACACAGCTCTAGTGGCTCAGTGGCTGTAGCATTATTACATACACACTGGGCTCTAGAACACAGCCCTATTGGCTCAGTGGCTGTAGCATTATTACATACACACACTGGGGTGATCCACACCAAAATAATAAATTTCAGTCACCCAAAACGTGTTGCGCTGTCTGACAGTTGCCAGTTAAAGTAGCACTTGGCCATGTCAAAAAAGCCCAGCAGTTATCAGAGGTGGAGCTTTCAATCTGAACCACCCATTTTCAAAGGTTTACTCAATTTACTATATCATTAATATACCTTAGAGATGTTGTGTGGACTAGAAATGGAGTTCTATAAAACTCCTTTATTTTTATTTTTTTGAAACCCCATTTCTGAAGAAAGGTTGTGTTTCACCATGTAAATGATTTTTCTTTGAGGACCTTTTTTTTCTGAGAGTGTGCAAATGGAACCAAATGGACCCGCCAGGGTCCATTTGGTTCACATTTGCACACGCTCAGGAAAAATAATAATAAAATGCAGCTCCAGACAGATTTTGAATTTAATTTTGGGTCGAAAATGGCTCTTTCAACATCTTGGGTTGCCGACCCCCGGGCTAGGGGGAGGGTCTGTCTTACTGAGACAATATGTAGTCCAAGGCTAATCTAAGAAGGCTAGGAAGGGAAGTAGGAAGTAGGCCACCTGCGGTGGCGTCCACATTGATCCATGGGAGGAAACAGACATGTGCAGTACAGACCAAGAAGTTTGATGCTGGTAAAGGCTGTGAGCACACAATGGCGGAGTCCAACGTCTTTTCCGCCATGTTTGAATGGATGTGGAATTGTGGATGGGAAATAAAAATGGTCGTTGTGGCAAAGTGCCGCAAAGACCTGTGTCCTGGGGACACACGGCTGTGCGGCATTTTTGGCAACGGCCATTTTTATTTCCCATCCACAGCCATTCAAAAACACGTAACGTGACCTCAAAACGCTGCGACCAAAGTCTGCAGTTCGCAGTATGGTGTGCCCAGCGCAAAACTAAGCTTGCAAGCTGTACTGCGCATGTCCGTTTACTTCCATCGATCAATGTGGACACCACCGTAGGAGACTTCGCCTACTTCCCTTGGATTACCCTTGATGTAGTCCAGGAAGTATAGTGTTGATGACACCTCACTCCTAACATCTAAAACATATAAAACCACACAGTACACACATAAAGATCACTAGGAAAGTGCTTTAAATCTTCTTTAACATATATATTTTTTGCAAAAATGGTGTAATGTCCCTTATGCCTATATAGTTTAGGTGGTTGTATTTCATCCCTGTGCCATTCTATTGAGACACAGGATCTGACACAGATTTTGACCTGATGGTAATGATATTTTTTTTTTACCAAGAGCAACTCGGTGGTAAAAATGTCAGCACTGCTAGAAGAGGAAGGTTACATAGTTCAGCTTTAAAATCATTCAATGAGTATTACATTTGTTTATACCAAAGAGCCAGATGGATTCTCTCCACTGTGTTGTGTGATATGATTCAAAACAGGGCATAACTAACTTGTCTTTCACCTTAAATGCTGTAAACACATTTCTGCAAACAGAAGAAAAAATCATAATATCAATATTCCAAACCCTCTTTTAATTGGTAAATGCTGGTTGCCATGCCGCAACTTTAATTGCACACAACACGTCATACCGGTATTTGCATCTCCTTTATTGAGTGAACAAATTGTAGAGCTTCGACAAAAGTAAGGTAACAAACCGATTCATTAGTCAAAGAAGAAACCATATCAAAAATATATTAAACTCTTAAAATAAATATTCTGTTACCATTATCTATACTACTTTCTATGGTCCAGCCTTAGTGATTTAAATTTCATAACATTAGTATTTAAAAGATTCATACAAACATTTAGAACATTTTATTTCTATATTCTATCTTCTATTATAGTTCACATTATTTGAGCATGTTAATGTGTACCATAATGTAACAAAGTAACAGTTTTCCCCTTTCGTTAGTTTGGATTTTCACATTTGAATCCAAAGAGCTTATGTAATGGTCTAAAATATTTACTGTCATAAATCAACACATATATTCATTCTTAATCTACCCATTACCAAATGACAAATATATGTTTCTATAAATTGATGGAAAATATTGTAATGCTAAAATCTTGATAATCTTAATCTCATATATAAATACTTTATCAACATTCTATAAAAATGAAATGTAGGAAGTGCACTTAGCTAGATGTTTGTCAACCCAATACCGGTATGGATATTAACAGTACAATCATCACTTTCATTATGGCGATGTTTGTTAAGACACTAAAGACCATATTGAATGTTAGCATAGGCTGTCATTCACAGTGTGAGGATAGTAGGGGAATGTAAAGAGTGATCGGATTGGTCCCCGCTGCTGCTGCTACGCCGATGAGCAACGCCACAGGGCTGGGGGTTCCGAGGCTGCTGGGAAACTGCATGGCTGGTGGAGGGTGCTGGGGCAGCCATGAGAGAGGCACTGGTGTCCAGAGATCCAGATGGGTACGTGAAGATCAGACTGGCTGTGAACGGAGTGAGAGATGGAGTGGACATGAGGACCGGCGTGTGGAGGGATTCAGATTCGGCTCCCATAGCAGTAGAGGCACTTGAGGTCGCAGCTTTCACAGGGAGAGTGATCTTCGGTTTGGGCTTCTCTGGCTTGGTTTGAGATCTCTTGGAGGGCCCGGGTAGGTCAGCATCCTCTGGCTCCATCTTGACACCTCGCAGAGAGGGGAGGGCAGAGCTATGGTCGGAGTCTGAATCGGAGTCCTCGATCTTGCAGATGGGCCGGTGAGCTTCCAGGATCAGCTGCAACTTGTCCTTCTGCTTCTCCAGTTCAGCGATTTCCTTCTGCAGACGAGACTTCTCACCTTCCAAGTCGTCAGTTTCCTGGGCGAGGAAAAATGTGAACAATACAATCATCATTTTACATTATTTCACAACTACAACGTAATATCACACAACCATCAAGGTTAACATTACAAAATCTGTGTGACATTAACTCACAGCTTGCAGTGTATCCGTTAGCTCACGGCGACGATTACGGCATTTCGCTGCTGCCAACTTATTCCGTTCTCTCCTCACTCTGCGTCTCTCTAACTCTTCTGCAGACAACTGGTGGGATTGGAGAAACACGAAATTAGACAAAGACCAAATGTAAAAAACAACAACATACACATACAACTATGTGCACAGTAAATAACAGGGTTACATGAAAATTGCCATATTATGTGTTGCATGTTGTTTCAGGCCATCCTATATATTTCAAAGCCACTGAGGCAGGAGAGTGACTAAATATGTCATGAGTGAAACACTACCCCCATGTGACTGCACTTAGTCATCACAGTTCAACAGCAATGGCGGCTCAGTGATCTTGAAATGTATGAGCCTTATTGTACTGCCATAACCCCTTCACTCTGATTACGCTCAACAAAAGTGTCCCGAACGCTTGATTCGGCCCATAGTTTCCCGCCCTTCTAGGATGATGAGTCACACTCGGATCCAAGCTGTGACTCAGGTGTGAGTCATAGAAAGTGACTTGCCCGTATGAGTCACATGATATTTCATTTCCTGTACCGTGAAATTACAACTCCAACAGAGACACCAAAAAAGGTATAGATTCCATAGTTTCGGTGAAAGCAAAAGCCTATAAGAGGTATAAAAGCCTATAAAATAGAGATCTGAAATTCACAAGGCATAAATAGTGGTAATTTACTGTATACCATGTTATACCAGTTGAACAGTTTTGTGAGCTCTGTTATCTATTTGTTTTGTTATACTCTCTGATACAAAATGTTTCTGTACTCACAGGGAAGGACTTTGTAAGCAAAGTCCAAGCACATAGGTCCACATGTTCACTGTGTTATCATGCTCTCAAAGTTAGTACTGTAACATTTTGTCAATACTGTAAGGTGACTACACACCAAACACATTGGGTTAGTGCCATTACTTAATCTAAACCTCATTCTATTGGTCTTTTCTATAAAGTCAATGGATCCACTTCGAAACGCATCATTCACATGGCCATGCACATTCAGTGGAAATTGCACAGCCATGTTAGACCATTACAGGATATTACACAGTATGACACATAGATGATCACGCCACGGCGTTACCGGTTCACACCCAACCCAGTTAAATCCAACGATCCAATCCACTCAACTATTTTGACATTTTGTGTTGTATGTAAAGTTCTCGTGCCACCTCATGGATGTTAAAAAGTTCTTCTCGGGGTGTACAAATAGCCCCATTGGTAACTTGTAGAGTGTGCAAATGGAAGCAAAGGGGCCGTTACTTACAGTCCAATGCTTCTATTTGGACATTGTCATAGTTAAATTAACACATGTGTCATGTTATCACAATTCCCTTACATGCTCATCGTTTCTGCGTCTGGTAGACCCCACTGAATGCGAAGCCGCTCTTATGACACCTGGCCGGAAGAGGTGTGCCTGCGAAGAGCCATGTGTCAGAGGACGGGCCCCTGATAGAGTTGGGTAATGGGGCCGTGGAGACTGCGAAGGGCCTGGCGGAGGAACCAGTGGTTGCACCATCCACTGGAGGTCCTGGTTGGTTGTAATGGCGTTGAGACTTGGTACAAACTGACTGCTGCCTGCCATGGTAAATTTCTGTAAAACAGATAAAAGTTGGCATTGATTATGCATACATGAAGAAGGGGTGGGGGGGGGGGGGGGGCAAACGTCAGGCATTATATTTCATGTTTAAAATGTACAAGCAAGTGAGTACAGAAATGGTGATGCATAGAAGCATATAATCTATATAAGCATATAATATAACCTATAATCAGTGAAATTTGAGACAGTAAATATCTCATTGTATATAGTGACATTATAACATCTCATCTTTACACATCTAGATATTAAAAGTTGATGATGATAAAAATCACCTTTATAAATGTGTTGTTATCTATCATCTTTACATCTTTACACAACTAGGTATTGAATTCGGTGACAATATAGACCAATCACCTAATAATATCTACTTTATACTTATGACTACTTATTGATTGTATCCAACTTTATTTTCTTGGAGCAATTTTACTTTATTTTTTTTATACTATTTTTTTTAATACTATTTTTTTTTCCATCAACCGATTTAACAGGATTCTCAATAAGCTACATTGTATTTACAGCTATGACTGTACATCGGTGTTGACAAAGACTTACCTGTTCCTGTTGCGTGGTTTGGGTGCTGATGGTAGACAGTAAGGATGCAGGATTAGATGATCCGGTGTGCGGTGACCCTGTCTCTCTGCTAGGGTACGGTGGGTTGCCTCTCCCCTGGTTTCCAAAGTTCCGATACATCTTTATGGTTCAATTAATGTTCCGGCTTTAAAATGTATCCAATGAATGTGTCCGGCAGCTACAAGATTCAGGATAGTGTTTAAAGGAAGGAAGCCGCTCTCGATTCTGGTTAATAATTTCAAACGTGGGACAAACCCACCTTGCTGCTGTAATGTGATGTAATGTGGCAGAGTCCAAAGCCGCGTCTCTTCCAGGGGAATAAGGAAGAAGAAATGTCCAAAAGTCTTCTAAAACAATTCAAAATCCTTCACAAGTGACATTCAGTTCACCTCACGGCGTGCCGTCATGCGTGTTGGAGTGGGCAGCTGGGAGTGATTTTAACTTTATAAACTATTGGAATATAACTAGCGCTTTGTCACGCCCCTCGAGTTACGGGAAATTAGTGTTGTCTTCTATTTCGCACGAAACTTACCACGTGCCCGATGACGTATATGACCATATATGGTGAGAGTTTCCTCCAGAGAGCACAGTACTATCCCGGGATTCCTTTGACAGTAGAGGCAGAGCTGTTATGATTCCTGTTGATCTACTTTAACTGAACATGTGGCTCTCAAAATAATATGGCATTTTACATTCAAAAGAACACGTTGTATTGTATCTTATCTACTACATAGATTATCTTCCATGTGATGAGATACAAGAGAAAATAAGATAAACAACACATTGGTAAATGTCAGTCATTATTACAATATTATAACATCTATGTTCAGTGACTGAAGTTACAGTTAGGCTATAGTGAATCATATAAGTCAACATTTTGTGGCTGGGTCTAATTGTGTTGAGGTCTGGCAGGCACTTTTACTACAAACAAACCACATCAGTTGGTGCGTGCAAGCCTGTGGAGATGAGTCATCCTATAGACAAATAAAACCATTGAATAATTTTCACCATCCTTTTCAACGATTCCTTTGTGCACCAGATCAATATAGTTCGAAACACAGGAGGGAACTTATTATGGCAGATAGTGAGTTGGATCTGTCACAACAGCTGCTGATCTTGCACTCCCAACGGACACAGTTCCCGGCACAAAATGATTCGCCCTAGCTGCTGACTGGTGCACCTCTGTCTCACATTACTCCTGATGCCTCCCTCGAGGATCGGAGGCCTATGGATGTCAAATTGACTTCCAAGTGATGCAAACAAAGAATTACAATATATAGAATTGCAGGAATTGTACATAGTAGTGTATGTTTATTTATACATTTCTATTTACAGACTTATTTGTGTTTTACTTATTTGTAAAATAAATAAATAAATAAGCCATTTATATAGATAGAGGAGATCATGTCATCTCTACTCACTGAATGCTGAATTTCACTTCTACTGTTTTAATCACGTTGCTCTTATCAGCAATACCAGAAACTTGAAATATTTTGGGAATGTAGCACTCACAATGTCCCTGTTTCCTCCAAGTTGTATTTGTTATTTCAAAAGTCATATGAATGGAATGTGAGACAAAGTGGGGCCCAGGCATTACTACTATATTATTACATTTGCAGCTACATTGTGTCAGATGTAAACTCTATCCTTAACCCCAAGCCATAAGAAAGTATGTCATGTAGCTTCTCCTATACCTCAGGCATGATTATTTCTTTTTTGTAAATGTGGGGCAAAGGTGAATAGTCTACAGCTGTGAGTAAGGACTGTGGAATGTCAAGATGACACACCCACTGTTGCTCTGATGGCATGTCACGGCATGTTATCAGACTGTCATTGCAGTGCTATCTAGTAGAAGAGTTGAGAAAGACCTATTGATGGGTCAGAAACCGAGTGCTTGAGCACTGTTCATGCAGCATGAAAGAGGGACAGACTGGAGTTTTAAATACATTGTTTTCAACAAGGACACTGCGAATAAGAGCTATTTTAGGGGAATACCAGAAGGCTTGGGACAGATGGAACTCCGAAAGACGGAGGTTTTGCGAGATTGAAAGGAAGGAAAACTGCAGGCATATGTGCAACATGTCAACTGTTTTGTACAACAACTAACGTCTCTGTAATATTTATGTTATAGGCGACTATATAGGCCTACTACAAAACAATCTAAAATAAAGGAATTTGATGCTGGAGTCCTTGAGTCATTGAGTCCCAATGTTTTTTGTCCCCATTCTCAATAGAAGTTATAGGTGGAAGAGACGCCATTGGATGGGCCCCATGAAGTGAACGAAGTTTGCATTACCGTTTGGACCTTGAGGCTCTGTGTCATCATCGCAGGCATCAGCTGGTTTTAAGATAACAATATAAGAGCTTTAATACCTCTAAAATACATAAAACTAGAATAAAGGTCAAACATTGTTAGAATAGATGCATTAGACCTAGATTTCTTAATTAATTTCCTGAAATGAAATGAAGGATGATGGATAATTTGTTTTTCTCCATATTTCCCCTAAAAGTTACAATTATCCTGAGGAGGCCTTTTATAGGGTAATTTGTGGATTCACTGGGATGCCTTTACACTGTACTCACCCATATTCACCACGTGCAAGCCACCCACACATCTCACCCACACACATGTGTACACACACACACACACGCACACACACACACGCGCACACACACACACACACACACACATACACACACACACACACACACACACATGCACGCACACTGGTCAGCCACACTACTACTGGAACTATAGTAGCTGGAATTCTGCTACTACTTTCACAGTGATGTCACACAAGCTTTCAACTTGCCATGGCTGGGCAGCTTTCACTTAAAAAAAATAATTAAACAAAAGTATGGAATTCAATTTCATACATTTCCACACTGGAATATTATGGAAAGTGTATGGAAAAATATGTATGTTTCTGATTATTACTGGCACTGGCAGTTGTTCTGTTTTCCAAGACAGGTGACCTGGAATTAGGCCCCTTGCCTGGCTGGTGATTCCAGCTTGTGCTGTCACCTTGGTCCCTGTGGTGTCCAGACATTCAGGAAGGGTAACAAGAAGACTCCAACTCGGACCTAGACTATAGACAGAGAGGCCTCCATACATAATTTCTGGCACCAGTTCTTCTCACACAGGGGAGAAACAGCAGGCTCCAGTGACCACCACAATTTAGGCTACAGTAAAGGTAGACCTAAGTGATTTCACTTAATGCAAATATTGTTTGATTTTTCTCCTGGTTCCTCCCTGTCTCCATGCAGTGACTGAGTGGGAGTCGATCTTGGCATATGTGTTGTTATTGTTGTTGAAGTTGCAGACACGCAGCATGCATAAAGCTAAAGGTCTGACTCAGAGTTTTCTGTTTTCAGTGATGAAATGCTGTTGGTTTAGTGGTGCCACAACTGTAGTGTAGCAGTAGTAGTGTTTCAAATCATTTTAAATATAAGCACTTTAATTTGAAATATCATGGGTTGTTTTGCATGCCATCATGTTTGATGGGGCAGCCTGGGCATTTAGGGTTAGGGTTAGGGTTGCCCCCCATTCCCATGCCTAGATCCGCCCCTGATGTATGTGTTCTCTCTCTAATGTTGTTCTAATGTAAAGAGCTCATAAGATCCAGGGTCAGTTTGATGATTCCCACCCCGTGGGGGTGGTTAGGGCACTGTGTGTAAAGCTGACCCTGCGTCAGATACAAGTGCAGCATCTCCCAGTGGACGGTGCGTAGTTTTCTGCCAGAGCCATCTAGTAGAAGAGTTGCGACATCGAGGGGTCAGGAAGCAGCCTGGTCACGTGGCTCACGTATTCACACGAGCCCATAGGCTTTAATGCATTCAGTAACTTCCGGCTGTCACTATTCATTGTCACTATCCAATAGAAGTCTATGTAAATGAGCCGCCATTGCCCAAGACATTGGACTCTCGTAGAGAGGTGTTGGCGATTCTGACGTGATCACTCTACGAGAGTCCAAGCGTTTGTATCGTATTTCCTTGTCGGATTTCGCCGTTTCGGCTTCTAGTAGCTCTTAGGGTGCACCAGTCCCACATGTAAAAGGCTGAACATAAGCCTCCACCCACTAGCTTCCACTACGGCAAAAGATTGTAGGCCGTAGAGTCCTAGTTTTTAATAAATAAAATGTTTTATATTTACCTCTCTGTGTTGTGTTGTCTCTGTTGTTGTTACGAGAGGCCATCTTGCCCATTACGTCACCGTTTCGCCGCTGCGAAACAGCGCCACCCCTGGCCGGGAGGTGTAATGCGCATAAAAAGGACAATATCTGGTACAGGCTATTTTACTCACTTTGAGCATTTTAATATCTTAAATAAGTATATAAGTATATATATATATATATATATATATATATATATATATTAGGGCTGTTGAATGATTAAACTTTTCAATCAAATTAATCACAGCTTCAAAATTAATTTAATCATGATTAATCACCACTCGAACTATGTCCAAAATATGCCATGTTTTCCTGTACAGGATTTCAACATTTAAAAAAGAAACAGAATCTGTGACAAAAATAACCATTTAACTTTAAAATATTGATCAAAATAGGTGATCTACAAGCCCTCAATGCTTGGAGATCCTCCAGCTATACTCTATGGCTCTGGTTACAGGGAGACACACAGCTATACGTCTCTGTAAAGCCGTGCTTTACCCATTGTTTTCAATGAGAAAATGCTCAGTGGGTTGAGTCAGTGTGCACATGAGTTAATTGTGTTAAAATTTTTAATCAGATTAATCAACAAAATTAATTTAATCCCATTAATTAACTATTTTCAACAGCCTTAATATATATATATATATATATATATATATATATATATATATATATATATATATATATATATATATATATATATATATATATATATATATATATATATATATATATATATATATATAATCCTTCTCGTTAGTTATTATATTTCAATATTATTTAAATTCCTATTTGCCTCCCACACATGAAATGGATTTATATTTTGCTGCAAAAGTAGTGACATTCATATAAAAAGTTATACACCCCAAACTAAAAATGTAGCCTGTTTGTCTGGGGTTTGAGACATATGAATTCCATATGGAAGCTCTTGGAGGCTTAAAAGTTGGTATACTTGAAGCCAGAACATTCCTCTAGACTCTAGAAAAGACCAGGTGCCAATATCTCAATGTAAATAGGAGTTATAGTCATTTGAACACATACCTAATAGGCAGATTATAAATCTGTGTAGAAGTTCTCTTGTACTTAGTATTGACTCAGAGGGGGGGGGGGGGGGGCTAGCTCAACCACTCAATAGTTTATCACTACTTTGTATTGGAGTGCCGATTCACATTGTGTCACGTTTGGCTTGCAATGACAATGTTTAGTAAAGGTTTGCATGAAAGTTGACTAAAACTACGGTATATCATCAAAATGTCATTCATTGCAGAGACGGTTCACCTTAATATGGCAATGGCAGAAGAAACCATGCAAGGTACCGACGAGCACATCAGGAGCAATTTGGGGTTGAGTGTCATGCTCATGGACACATCCCCACTAACTCTGGGGAAGCCTGGTTTCAAACTGACAACCTTGGAGTTACCATCCAGCCACTCTGAGCCACCGCTGCCCTCTTAGCTCATATGCCACTGGGAACTAATGTGTCCCATTTTATTTTTACAATTTACCTCCAGCAATTTGATATACTGTATCCTGAACTGCTATAGCTGAAGACCATCTGATAGGCTTATTTAATTCTAAATGATGATATAGGAAGAACCCCAGAGCCTGTTGCACTTGCACACATAGTAGCTTACTGCCAGTTAGGTCAGTGACATGTCTTTGGTGTTTGGTATGACCCAGCAGGAATCAAACCCTGACCTTAGGGCAGAAGGGGCCAAACGAGATACAGAAAATATTGTTGGAAGGCCAAGCCTAAAGGCCCGAACTAAATTCTGTGTAATATTAATTTAATGTCTAAACGTACTAACTAGTAAATGGCATTGACTTGACACTCTGGTAAGAGTATTATGTTATTATAGCAGTGGCATGTCTGATTTCACTACTTTTGCAGCAAAATATAAATCCATTTCATGTGTGGGAGGCAAATAGGAATTTAAATAATATTGAAATATAATAACTAACGAGAAGGATTATATATATATATATATATATATATATATATATATATATATATATATATATATATATATATATATATATATATATATATATATATATATATATATATATATATATATATATATATATATATATATGTGTATATATATATATATATATATATATATATAATATATATATATATATATATATATATATATATATATATATATATATATATATATATATATATATATATATATATATATATATATATTATATATATATATATATATATATATATATATATATTAGGGGTGGGACTCGATTAAATTTTTTGATCTAATTAATTTGGAGCTTTGTAATTAATTAATCTGAATTCATCACATGCTAATATTTGATCCGAGAAGCATTTTTTGTGTCAATTAAAACAGGTTGGTAGTGTGTGAGTGAGTTTTTCTAAATCAAAACTGTGTCCATACTGTGAAATGTTAGGTTAAGGGTGAGGGTTAGACATAGCGTTAGTAATAGTAATAGTAGTTAGTAATTTGCGAACCAATGGGAGTTTGGATCATTGGCAGCCCGGTTTGCCTGATTGGCTTCTTCTCCCATTGCATGCACCGCTATGATCGGTACTCCTGAAATTCATCCAGTGAAAAACGTTCTGTGGTGCAAAATCTCTGTGCGATTAAAATGAGTTATTTTTTTAATTGCGTTTTATATATATATATATATATATATAAATATAAATATATATATATATATATATATATATATATATATATATATATATATATATATATATATATATATATATATATATTATATATATATATATATATATATATATATATATATATATATATATATATATATATATATACTTATTTAAGATATTAAAATGCTAAAAAAGTGAGTAAAATAGCCTGTACCAGATATTGTCCTTTTTATGCGCATTACACCTCCCGGCCAGGGGTGGCGCTGTTTCGCAGCGGCGAAACGGTGACGTAATGGGCAAGATGGCCTCTCGTAACAACAACAGAGACAACACAACACAGAGAGGTAAATATAAAACATTTTATTTATTAAAAACTAGGACTCTACGGCCTACAATCTTTTGCCGTAGTGGAAGCTAGTGGGTGGAGGCTTATGTTCAGCCTTTTACATGTGGGACTGGTGCACCCTAAGAGCTACTAGAAGCCGAAACGGCGAAATCCGACAAGGAAATACGATACAAACGCTTGGACTCTCGTAGAGTGATCACGTCAGAATCGCCAACACCTCTCTACGAGAGTCCAATGTCTATGGCTATGAGCCGCCATTAGAATGGCCTGATGAAGTGAACGGAGTTGGCGTAACTCTGTCTATTTCCACGACTCTGTTTTCTGCCACGCAGGCACAGCCTGGACATCCAACCAGAGTTGATCTCGGGCAGCCAATCAGAATGGAACGGTCCCCGAGCGACCAATCAGATCGAGGGGGCGGGGCCCACTGCCAGCGCAGTCGGAAATCCACGTAGGAAGCTACTTGTAGCAACGTTAGCTGATAGGTAGGTGAGTTTCAATGTTTGTATTTGTGTAACACTTTTTTAAATTATTTTATCGACATGTGTATTCACGTTGCTCCAGTCATCAACGTTCTGCGAGTGTGCTGTTAATTACAATATATTAGTTTCATAAATTGTATGAGCACCATCATTGTTAAGGTTAGCAGAAGGTGTGCACATTACTGCTAACCCACTGGTCTGTTACTTAATTGGGGTTGTGGTTTGCTAGCTGAAGTTAGCAATAGAAATGGCACAACGGTAACTTATTATCAAGTGATCAAACATGTAATCGATATAACGTCAGCGTACGCAAATACATTTCTATAGGTTGGGTAGGACAATATGTACAATGAATTGACAGTTTCTTCATTGTTTTGTTAAAGCTGACGTTAACAGCAGTGCACATACAATGGACCTGCCACATCATGGATATCGGGCAAGTAAGTAAACAGAATAGTTTTGGACAAAATAGCTCCTGGTGTGCATGATTTGCCACCACTTGGAAGAAGAAAAGCTAATTCACTGTTCATATTCAGCATTTTATTTTGGAATTTTACAATGCAAATTCGATTGTATAAGTATATATTGTTGTATATTGTTGACTAGTGTGTCCAATATGTTTTTCAGATTTGCTGTAGATGTACTTGAATTGTACTGTAATTCTCCAAGATGTTATCAGTTTTGTGGCAGTCAATGCAGTGTGTAACTTGACTTGTACTGTAACTCTCATTTTCTGTTGATGAAAAAATCATTAAGTCATGCATTCATTCATTCATTCATTCATTCATTCATTCAATTTGTGCAGTGTATTTTAAGTCTGCAAATCAATCTGTCAAATGTTCAACTTCATCAACAACTTCATCAAATAAGATTGACGCTTAAACCAGATACCATCCGTTGTCGTGTTGCCTAAACACAACATTCATTGCACCTAATTTAGGCTTTAATGTTCTCTCGTCCTAGCAAAGCCAAGAGCTCGTGCAGCCCCACCAACCGCAGACCCTCTTCTGTTTGAAGACACCAGCTCCACAGCACCACAAATGAACAGCCAGGGCTTCTACACGCCTGCGTACAATATGGCTGGGCCTGCTGGGCCTCCCCAGGGAGACGCAGGGATGAACAACCTGTTTGCTGACCCTATGGCCAGTGCTGCTGTCATGTATGGCTCCTCTCTGGCCAACCAGGGAAAGGACATGATGAACAAAGAGGTGAGTCCTGCAAAAACAAAGCAATAAGCAGGTTAGCGGTGGATGTTACGGCTCCCCGGGTATTCTACCTTCCCTGGGATAAAATCCACCGTTAACCTGTAATCTCAAGTGGCTTATTGCTTTTCTGAAACTGTTAGAATTGCAGCAACACGTACCAATTAAAATAATCAACGGTAGCACAATGATGTCTGTAAGACAGGGGTTTTCAACCTTTTTGATGCCAGGGACCACCATTTTTTCAGAATTGGAGCCACGGACCACCACTTGAGGACATTTTAGCCACACGGACCCCAAAACTAAAGATTTCTTTTGCTTTTGTCCATCTTCTAGTTGTGTAGACTTGGGGCTAATTCAGATGATGAATATTTTAACTCTTGAGAGTGTGAAAATGATACCAAATGGACCCGCAAGGGTCCATTTGGACCCTCAAGAGTACACCCTCAAGAGTTACATCTGGTTAACCAACTTAGCTGGGGACCACCTGGAACCCTCTCAGGGACCACAGGTGGTCCCCGGACCACCTGTTGAAAACTGATGTCTGTAAGATACCCAGCTAAAGATAGTAGTTCCCGGCTAACATGCTGTAGAAACAACACACCTGCGACAAGATTCCATAACAACAACAAAGCTGGGTATGGGTGGTGGAGTGATACTACCAAATGTGGTGTGTCAGTGTAGCAGGTGACTACAGCCTCTGTCGTGATGGCCTCCAAAGTCTAGCATCTGCCCCCAGACAAATCGGATGTCTATTTGGTGTAGTGGTTAAGATGTTGGACTTTCACGCGGGAGACCCGAGTTTGATTCATGGGCGTTACATCAGCAGTGGGTTATCCGTGGGTTTTTCAACTCTCACATCATGGCTAACAAAGTTATTTTACCAATTTATGCCGTACACAATATACTTGCTTGCCATTTTTCCTCTAACAAAACATTATTTCATAGGATATTGACAATGTCAATCAAATTTTTGAAGCAGTTGTGCACTGGATTAGACACTAAAGCATCCTCATTTTTATTTAAAAGTAGTTTGAACATCATCACAATTACTGTTATTACTGAGTAATTATTGGGGGGAATTACTTGGACAACATGACATGACCTTTAGTTTCACAATGTCATCCTTTTGAAGGAATTTCAGAAGCCTGCATTTACTGGCACCCACAGATATCTCTTGACTTGAAGAATGATGACACACAGTTTCATTTCCGCTCTGACCATACCACATTGAGAGAGCAGAGGGGAAGAGAGTGGAAGGGCCACCGTCACCTCCAAAAGTGATTACATAGTTTTATACTAAATTATGACACTGCAAAACAACAAATGATGATCACATAGTTTTGATATTGAATTCTGACAATATGCATGGTCAGACGCAAAATATAATTCAAAAACACTTGTTTTCTGGCTTTAATGGACTTTAATGGACTTGTTTAATGGAATCAAATAAAAAGTAAGGTACACTTTCTATCGCTTCAGGAAATATACTCATAATACTTGAGTATTATCAGCTCAGATTAATTCTCGTTAGCAATATGTCACTCATCCAGGGCCTATTGTCATTGTATACAACTTAATAATAAGGCTTAAGCTGCATTCTAAAATGGCTCCTGTGTATATTGCTGCATAGTCTGGAGATTCTCAGGGGAACCACTTGTAAATACGTCAGCCGTACCTTGAACTAAGTAGGTCAAGTTCCTGCAGCAATTCCGTGTTCTTTGCTCTTCCTACTGTAAATAAAAGGGGATATGGTCCTTCAGTTAGTCATTTAGTCCTTTAGTTCTTAGTCATTAGTCATTTGCTTTGCTTATGTAATAAAAAATGAAACATTACTTAAAAACAAGAAGAACTAGATTGTTATGCACACAGGCGCAAGGGGGTGTGGCCAGTGTAATTGGCATAAACGTTTGACAGCAGTGGCATCCTTGATGCTTAGGTTGTTTGAAAGCTCTGCTGTTCTGGAGATGGTTTGGTGAGAGTGAGATGAATCAATGACCTCCAATTACCTTTACAGGGTGTTTGTATTATCTAGTACTTAGCTAGTTATTCTGACTAGGGATTATGGGATGTTATGAAAATGACACGTCGCCACGATTACTGTAGCAAGGATAATTGTGGTTTATGACATTATAACGTGTTGTGAAGTTGTTTATCTGATACTTTTGCCTAATTGATTTGAGAGTGAAGTAAGAGCAGAACAAATGCTCTTTTACTTTTATAAAGTATGTCACCCTGCCCCCAATTCTGAGCTTAAATCTCACCCTTGACAAAATCTAAACTGAATTCATAAAATACTATACAATAAGAACTAAAGTGAATCTTGCAAATCAATCGAAAATACACTATAATAACATTACCATGGAGCACATGCTCCTTGTAAATTTATGCACCTGAGTTTGAATCTTGTTTCCCAGTCACTTCTCTCTGACCTCAGGTTCTTGCCCTCTAATTCTTGCTTTTTTTTTCTTCCTTTCAGATTAGCAGATTTATGTCTATAAACAAGCTGAAGCATTTCTTTGCTGTTGACACCAAATATGTCATCAAGAAACTCATGCTGCTTATGTTCCCATACACTCATCAGGTAAACAAGTGATTTATTATTTTTAACATGATATTTTAAGTCATTGTACTAGTGCATGTGTATTGTTGAATTATGTTATACATATGTTGCAAAACATTGTGCAATATAATGTTTTGGAGTTCAACCCTTGGCCACATTGGAATATCATATCCCCTTTAATCACAGGTTAAAGGGGTATTCCACTTTCAAAAAAACTTTTGGTCATTTTATGGTCTACTCAGTCTCATGTGAACACACCAGACAGTTTATAAGTTACTACATTCACTATTTAGATATTTGATGTTCATTTTAGCGCCTCCAGCTCCTTCCCATAGAAACCCATTATAACTTAAAACTCCATTTTAACCATGACAGATTATTCGAAAACAACCATTCTTTATTCTGTTGACTGATATTGTTCTCGGAATATGTGAGAGGACCATGGAATTTCATTTACATTTTTTATTTATTTTTAAAATATTGTTTTATTCATTTGGGTAGGCCTACCCAAATATGGAGGCGGCTACATTTTCCAAAACAATATTTTTTACGGTCCTCTCACGTATTCTGAGGACAATATCACCCTCCAGAAAAAAGACTGGGTGTTTTTGAATAATCTGTCATGGTTACAATGGGGTTTTAAGTTATAATGGGTTTCTATGGGAAGGAGCTGGAGGCGCTAAAATGAACATCAAATATCTTAATACTGAAAGGAGTAACTGTAAGTGTGTTATTGTAGCAGTAGGTACATGATGAGTTTGCAAGACTCAAAAATAATGATACCTGTATAGAAATAACAGACAGAGAAGCACATTTCTTATTTCACCATTTATTTAAGAACATAATAATAGAAATGCTTGAATGAAATCATTTTTAAGAATCATTGATTCAAGGTAGGTTTAGACCCATCATTACACTGCCTACAACAATGTGTGGCATATTTTGGCTTTGAACCACACGGTGCATTTCCTACATTGTATTATGATCATTTTTCCAGGATTGGGAAGTTCGTTATCACAGAGACACTCCACTAACGCCAAGACACGATGTGAATGCCCCTGATCTTTACATACCAAGTAAGACAATTTGTGGAATGCAGACCTTTTTATTCGCTTAACTCAAACTAAGTTTAACTTCATAGAGGAAGTCTTTTCCTTCACCGGGAACACTTTTATTATCTTTCAGCAATGGCTTTCATCACCTACATTCTGCTGGCAGGGATGGCTCTTGGCATTCAGAAAAGGTGAGAATGTTTTCCTGTTAAAAAAACAATGTAGGAATGTTGAGAGTGAATTAAGGTTAATTGTAAATACAGTTCTTATTTACCAAATCAGTCAATGACCCGTATTATTTAGTTATATAGACTGAACAAATAATGCATTAGGATAATTTTAGCATGGAGCGACAAGTTTCAAACAACATAGATTGTAGATGCAAGACGCTTTGCAAAGTCTGTTTGGTTGGTGCTGTCAGCAAATCATAGACGTATGAAAGTATAAATGTTGTTAGTTTCGTTCTGGTTTATTTTTTCTCTGGTGTACTTAAATTGTTCATTTTTTTTTTACTTTTCATATTTTCTATTTACTTAACCATGGTGGTTAATTTTTGGTTTGGTCCATGTGCAGTAGGTTTCATGTGACCTGATGATGAGCTATTCAGGTGGAATGCCAAATAGATACAATGATGAATTTTGCTCAGTGGATAGCATCATTGTACTCAATGAATGTTTGCGAGTGTGGTGTGCAAAAATGTGTACAAATGAATAACTGCTCCAGTAAATGGTTTGAACAAGACAGTTCTGTGTCCCCTCTCAGGTTCAGTCCTGAGGTTCTTGGGCTGTGTGCCAGCACTGCTCTGGTGTGGCTCATCATTGAGGTGTTGGCCATGTTGCTGAGTCTGTACCTGCTCACCGTACACACAGACCTGTCCACCTTTGACCTCATTGCATACAGTGGATACAAATATGTCGGGTAAGGGCTGCATCATATGCCCATCATTCTGGACATGTCATCTTTGTTGCTGCATATTCTATTCAAAGCAGATACTTTGAACATTACATTTATAAAATATTTTAAGAAATCAAATACCAGCCGTGCTTTCTGAAATGAAAAACAATATTTCTCACTTTAGTGTGACACAGTGCACTCTAGTGACCCATTCGCAGTGCTGCACTCAGCTCTTGTAACTCAACTAATCTCCATGTAACCATTGTTTCCGGATCTTTTCACATTGTTATAGTTTGCTTAATAGATCGCAGTGAAGTGTAGAGCCTTCCAAACCAGTTTTGAGGTGCTATTTTGGACCAAAGTCGATCCAAATTGCACTTCATATTTCCTGTCCCTCTTGTTACTTGACTTAGGGATGGCATCTCACACAAAGTAACTATATTGCTGTTTGCAAATACTATGTACATACTGTGGATAACTGCTCTCAACTAAGGGGAATTCCACCCATTTTCATAAAAACATTATTGAATAATTGTATTTTTCATCCAAAGTATTGCATCAATGTTAGAATTTTGAGTATTGTGACAACCCTCTTTAGCTGATAGGTGATGTCCGGATTTGATTTGTGGCCAGGAAATTGTTTTGCATCAGACAACACCGTTGGGTAATGTCGTACAAATCTTTATGCTGCTTCTTTCATAGTGTTATGTGGTTTACGGTTGTTTTTTTTCTTCTGTGTGTGGCAGGATGATCTTCACGGTGCTGTGTGGCTTACTGTTTGGTAGTGATGGTTACTATGTGGCCCTGGCCTGGTCCTCCTGCGCTCTAATGTTCTTTATTGTAAGTATTTGAGAAGAAAATCATCTTCTACTGCATATTCTGTCTGGTCATAATAGCGGTATTATCTTTTACAATTGTTTCTCAATCAAATCAAAACGATCTCACAAACATAAGTAAATATGTACAGAATTGCAATTGCAATCTGCTTTCCCGAACCTCGTAACGATTAACACAGCAACTCGCTGCACTTTAGATCCACTCAGTGGCGTCTCCCGTACCGTGCCAATCACTCATCCCCTGGTTCACAGAAGTAAATTCTCTAGGGGAAAATAACATGCGTCATCTTAAAATGGTCTCTTTAGAATCGTGGTCCAAATGTTCATGACAGTCAGTCAAATTTGATAGTCTTTTCTAGCAAAAATTAACTCATTCATCAGCAGTAACATTACCTTTTCTCTTAGTCAGCTGCATTTCATATCCATGAGTGAAACTTGGGTGACAAACTTCTTATATTGCATGAACCTGTGGACTTAGCGCCCTCTACAGATATTGATGTCAGACTTGGGTTCAATTTCAGTGTCCTATTAGATTTTTCTTTTTTTTTCTTTTTGCCGTGTATGCATTTCTCAAATTAGTAGATTTAAAACGTGTGGTTAATCTTTTGTATTCAGAACTACTGGTCATCTGGTAATTTATTTTAAATGTTTCATTTTTTATGTCTTACTAGTAAACATTTTTATATTTTATAGGTTCGTTCTTTGAAGATGAAGATCCTCTCCTCTCTCTCCTCTGACTCCATGGGGGCTGGGGCAAGTGCCAAACCTCGATTG
Source organism: Benthosema pterotum (assembly GCA_039105355.1). Taxonomy (NCBI): domain Eukaryota; kingdom Metazoa; phylum Chordata; class Actinopteri; order Myctophiformes; family Myctophidae; genus Benthosema; species Benthosema pterotum. The sequence continues at coordinate 40,676,545 of CM076984.1, forward strand.
CGCCTTTATATCACCGTGGCCACCGCTGCCTTTCAGCCAATCATCATCTACTGGCTCACCTCTCACCTGGTCAGGTGACCGGGAAGCAGGTGTTTACCAGTCCATTTGAATTGGACCCTCCTCCTCCAAATCAAAATCTCTGTTGATGATGATGCTCACCTACACATGCGGTTGTTGAGTGCAACTGTTTCTATACCTGCCTTTCTGTTCCGGAGTCAGTCAGCTCAGTGCATACACAGTGAAGGATGAGCTGTCATTATTTGTGTTGAACTCGTGTTGTGGAACTTAAGTGTTAAAGATGTTCACACCAGCACAGTGAATGAGATTTTGTGTCTCACGGCATGGCTCATGTGTGTAATTCAGATAAATGCTTTTTTTTTGGCCACTTAACTTTAAGGACAAGGGCTTTCATTGTAAAAAGCATAGAATTGTTTGATTACAATTGTACTGGCTACTTGTTACAAAAAATATATCCTTTTTATAATAACTTTAAATTAATGTTCATCACTCACACACACACACACACACACACACTCTCTCTCTCTCTCTCTCTCTCTCTCTCTCTCTCTCTCTCTCTCTCTCTCTCTCACACACACACACACACACCCCAAATAGACCTATACAGATTATGTCTTTGATGTTGAGGAGTACATTATTGCCAAATTTATACTTGATTGTACAACATTGTCCTACTCCAAACATAGCGGGACTTACAAGCATACAACTAGAAATGCTCCGATAATCGGCCACCGATCGGTGCTCGGCCGTATCGGCCAATATTCATTCCAATCGGTGATTGGCAATTTATGGAGGAACTGTTTTTTACACACTTTAAGTTGTATAAATGTTAATTATATAAACCGTCTAATATCAATTCTCATCTAATTTTCCCCTTCCTCCCAGACAGGAGCAGTTTTGGCGTATAATCATTTTGGAAATAGTCAAATTTGCCCCGTAATCAAAAAACTTGGTGGAAGCATCTCTTCATACAACACGTTGCAATGCATTGTGAGCTTGTAGATGTAGACTGGCTGTGTTTTTGCCAGCACCATTAAACATCTATACAGTATGTATAAATCAGGCTTACTGTACCCACCAGTACATTTCCCTTGTCAGTTTCATCTCTATTTATCTTGATTTGACAGCATGACAGTTTTTTGTTTTTCTTTTTGTTTGTTTTTCTCTTTTGTAGAAAAAAATAAATATATTTAGCTTTGTGTATTTAAATCATGCCTTTGCGTTTGTTGTGAGAATTAATTTGGATGTATGTATTGTATTTGTGTTTTGCTTAAGTTTTCTCGATAAAGTGTGTCAATTTGACACTAATTACCCTGTAAACACCCTTTAAAAATATATGCCAAGGACCCCCATATGAGGATACTCGCATTTTCTGGACTATAAGGCGTACTTAAACTTTTCTCAAAAGACGACATTGCGCCTTATAATCCCGAGCGCCTTATATATATATGTATCATTTGACTGCAGTAGCTTGCGCTTTATAATGCGGGCGCCTTTATATACTGTATGAAAACAATTCTAAAATAGGCCATTCATTGAAAGTGTGCCTTATAATCCAGTGTGCCTTATAGGTGCGGAAAATATGGTATTTTATTACGGTTGCAGTAATTCTCAACCCATTTAATTTCAAGGACACTGGCCCCAGTTAGACCTGTATTTGTCTACGGACCCTCATTTAATATCATCTCTGGTAACCCAATTGTATATGTTAATTTAACACTTTGTGGTATACAAATATGGCTGTACAAATTTGGTCCGATGTAGTCTACACTTGTTAAAGAGACCCATAAGGATGCATTTGTTTCCAGACTATCATTTTGCTGGGGATCCCCTGGAACTCACTCAAGGTGAGTTCCAGGACCACTGCAGGTCCTCTCTTTGGGAACCAAGGGGTGTCATTTGGTTACATTAAAAATGGCTTCTATTGCTTTTTGTATGAATAAAAAGGGGGTGGGGGGTTAAGTAATGATAATACACCGAGCTGACATTCCATTTTTAACATCGGGTAAACTTTGTAGTCGCGGGTTTCGATGGTCACCAATTGCTTTCATCGTGAGGCGGGAACGCGCTTGGGGCGCGTAATGGCTAAAGCGTCCTTTTGGTCTCTATGGAAACGCAGCTTGTCTGGGATAGAACGCGGAGTGTTTCAGGAATCTGTCTGCAGATGCTTACAATTTTACCTTTAACTTTTTAATGACCAGAGTTTGCCTACTGCCAAGAACGATCGAACACTGAACCTCGCCACCGTCTTTCATCGTTCGTTTGGTAAGCAACTTAATGCACGCTTTCCTTGAGTCACGTTTCTCTACATCACCACCACAGAGGTTATGTTACCTCGCAAAACCAAAAGGCATGTCTGTAACTTAATATTTCTGCGCCATTTTCCCATTGAGGTGTATAGAGCCATGCGGCATTGTGTTCAGACAGAGCAGGTAGGGTGAAGGCTAACTCATTAATTTAATTTATGCTGTCTATTTGTGGCGTAGGCTGTTTGCAAATAAAGGTCGAGTTCAGTTCATTGTTTATTTAGGCTGCACCTTCCCAATGTGCCACTAATAAGAATCCTGCAAACGGTGAGTTAATCAAACTTTTCCGTCACTGATGAGGTGATCATACCACCTGCTCAGACCTGGTCTGACTGGGACCAACTTCAGCAGTATTCCATATTGCAGTGGATTTTGACAGATTTTCACCCAGGGACCAAGAGCAGAGGTGGGACCTCTATTGTGTGGGGTGGGTCCATTTGGGAGGTTCAAACATTAATCAAAATAATTATTCTACATTGTAATTGTCTAGACATTGTTAATGAAGTAGCCTAATCCAGATGTTAAAGGGGAAGTCCACCTATTTTCAACATTCTAATATGTCATTAGTATACCCTAGAGGTGCTGGGTGGACATGATAAAAAAATTCCCCCATTCTGTGTTCCCAAGAAATGGAGGTCTGAAGAAAACCATTAACATGGTGAAACATCTTGATGACATCATCAAGATGTATTTTCACCATGTTAATGGATTTCTTTAGACGCTTCTTTTTTCTGAGAGTGTATGGAACCAAATGAATCTGTTAGGGTTCATTTGGTTGCATTTGTACACTCTCAGAAAAAATGGTGAAAATGGGTGGAATTCCGCTTTAATGAAGTAATCCAGATGTTAATAATAATAAAGTGACTCTTGAGCGTGTAAAATGAAATCATATTATTCTGTCCGGTTAAAGATTTATAAGGAGCGACTTGTTTAAGACCTCTCTATCATTTTGCTGGGGACCATGTGGAACACTCAAGGACCACTGTAGGCTACTATATTGCATGGTACGTTGTACAAAATGAGGTGATAGGCTACTGTACTGCATGCATGCCTGCAGTGGACTTTGAATCTATTTTGTGAATGCTCATCATGGTGGGGGTAAAATTGTGGATAACATTTAACTATGAATCAAGGTTGGGTTACATTTTTATTATTTTTTTAGAACAGCACAAAAACAACTTTGAAATGCATATACCCTAGCTGGCCTACTTATAGGTCTGCTGGGTGGAAACTATTAATGACAGCTTAAAATGCAATATATACAGTATTACGTTTATTTCCGTTTCACATGACTGTATAACTGAAAAGGGAAGAAAGAAATCATGAGTGTATAAACAAGGTATTAAATTAATTTTGCTCATATGTCACTAAAATGGAAACCCTACAACAGACATGCCAGTCCCTTGACTCCTTCAAAACCACTAAAAGAGCATGGACGGCTGCAATTCAAACTGGCACTTTAAAGTCTGAGTCCTCCATTCCCCCTTTTTCCCCATACCATAGGTCTTACATGTTTTCCCCTTTTACTTTATACCATGCTTCCCCTTTTTTCTTTTTTTAATAGTCTATGAAGTTGTAAATCTTTGTTCTGATAAATTGAAAATAGGGAGCCCTATTGTGAACAATCTTGTGCTTTTTATGGTGTCTTCTACGAAGTAACAGTTCTTGCATTGACTTGTGCTTTTGTTTGAAATGGAAAACTAATAATAATAATAAGCATAAGGTATGTTAAAACAGACTCAAGATCAAGCTAATGCAGCTGCTCTTAGAAGCACCACATATAAAGGTCCAGATCATTCATCTGTTTTATTTGTTGCTTCTCCTCCAACAGATCTCCAACTTAATGAAGCTGGGCGTTCACCACTGGAGAACAGATGGAGAGTAGCTCTCACCAACTGCCATCCCTCCCTCTGTCTTCTTCCTGCCATAACACCCTGGGAGGATGTCTGCCTTTGTCTTCAACCCCTGTGCATACCTCAAACACCCCCATATCGTTCCCACTTTCTCCTCTTTCCTCCCCTTCATCTCCTACGTGTCTTTCCCCTACAGCCTTAGAGTCCGTCCACTCCTCTTCTCTCCCACTCTCCCCTCTTTCCCACTGCCTCAATGAGCCAAACACACACTGCCTCGGCTCAGCGAACGCGTCTGACCAGGACGACTTGACCTGCCTCAGCTGGCTGCACCAGAGGGCCAACTTATTGCCGTTGCAGCCCATCCACAAGGTTACACCACTGCCCCTGCTGGAGGCACAGTCCACTGCAGCTTCCCCTTCATCCAAGCCCCCATATTCCTTCAGCAGTCTAATCTTCATGGCAATAGAGGATTCGCCAAGCAAGAGTCTTCCGGTGAAAGGCATCTACGAGTGGATTGTGAACAACTTCCCATACTACAGGACAGCTTCGGGAGGCTGGAGGAACTCTGTTCGACACAACCTGTCTCTGAGCAAGAGTTTCCGCCGCATTAACAGAGACAAGAGTCAGGTGTGCTAATCTATATGTAAAGAAGAAAGCAAACATGATTAGTACACATTATTATTTAATTCTGGTTAGATTTTGTTTTATTGCTATTTCTCACTGTGCTTGATGTGTTTCAGTCTGTAGGGAAGGGGTCACTGTGGTGTGTGTGTCCAGAATACCGACCAGCTCTCCTCGAGGTCCTCAGGAAGACACACTTTTACCACAGCACTAACAGTAACCTGTTGAACAAGCCTACGTTGTAAGTATGAATAACACAAATCACTGAAACCAGTATGTGTAAATGTCAAATATTAACCTTTCCAGAAGTCCTGCTGTTTTTGCCTGTCTGGATGGTCAATGGGAATGGTAATATGATTACACATTTCTGGGCCGCTGTCCAGTCAAAACAAAAACATGAGGTAGTTTGCTCCATTACCCTCTGAACATTTCTGCTGCCTGCACATGTGTGCCATGTGAATGTTTTTTTTTTTTAATATTTTTACCACTTCTATAAAAGTCTATGAAAATCTGAAATTGACTGTATTTAATTAAACCACCCCGTTAAATTATCTTCTGACCAGACCTCTATTCTAACCTTTTTGTGCTGTGTTTTGTGGAGCAGGTTGGAGGGAGCTGATTATGGACTGGATATGGGTTGTGATTCCGCAGAAATCTCAGGTTGGTGATATGTAACATATTACATATTACTTGAATTATTTTTTGCGACACCATCCGTGGAAAAAGCTGCACGAACAGTTATGTAGCTCGCAGTTTCTGACCTCTCAATGTCGCACCTTTGACACTAGATGGCTTTGTACATCATCTGACTGTAAAATAATAGGTTGCAGCCTGTTCATTGCACTTTTTTAGCTCAAAGTAAGAGAGACAGTGAAATCAATCAGCGAACGTGGTCGCAAGGGGTGGTAAGGGGTAAGGGTTATAAGTTAGTCGCAACTGGTGAAGACGTCGATCGTTTTGGCCAAAACAGTTGACCATTCCCCAACTAAACCTAACCCCTAACCATAAACATAACCTCAGTAAAATCTATGCCTAAACCTAACCTTAACCCTCAACCCTTATGCCAACAGTTGTGACTGTTGGGCGTATGGCTCAGTTGCAAAAAGATTTCATGGAAGTTGAAAAATAACATAAATTAGGGGCGACCGCTGTACAAAAATGTACATGCTGGTGTAAGTGTTATGTTTGCACCTTTATTACCGGCTTCTTCATTCCTCTCCCTGGCTCTCAGCATGCAACATTGTTCCTGTGTTTGTGAACCGTTACCATGACATCCTACTACAGTATTACCATGACAACCCATAGTCACTGCAATAGACTGTCTCCTTTAGGTTCTGCCAAATTATTTCTGACCGAATATGTGTGATATATTTGAGAATAAATAACAAGCAGGTTACCTTGAATTAAAATTTTGTGTTACATGCAGTGTTTATTTATTTATTTTATTTAGGATTCCCAATATCCGTTACACTTGGCAACAGCTATTCTTCCTGGGGTCCTCAAATGTGTGGTTATGGGTGCCACCTAACCACCCCTAAATGGAATAAGACTTCCAATTCTAGTTTTTTTGTGTTTTGTGAAATAGATTCCCTGGCACATCTCTTGGCAACAAACCCCTCACCTCATGTCCTGACTTCAGACAACCCGACTCTCTCTGAAAACCCGAGTTGCCCTTTAACCCCAGACCATGAGGAGCTTGTCACTATGGAGAATGTGGAATACCAGGACGACATAGGGGGCGGTGACATGGAGAAAGACCCCCTATCAGACAGCGGTTACATCGAGTTACACTACTACCAGTATGACCAGTACCAGTACCTGGTCCTTCCTGGTGAGACTGAACTGGACCTAGAGACGGTGGAAATCCTTCAGCTTGACGCAGAGGCCCAAGAGGCCGCTGGTTCACTGCTGGACCTGGCAGGCGGTGGACATTAAATCAGAGATGATTTATACAACATTGTACAAAATTTGTCTGATTGTGTGGTGAAGTGTGTGTATAATTTGGTCCCCAACATACAGTATGTAATGTAGGCCCGGATTTGCATTCTGCATCATTAAAGGACCATACCAATATTTTGACATGCTGTCACATCAGCCCCAATCATTCTTCCCAGAATTACTGGGAATCATTAGAAATGATATTTGTTTAGGAAAGGGGAAATGCAGTTTCAGCTTCACCTCACTGATGGCTGCTCAGATGGTCATGATGACACTGGGGATGAGCTGTTATTGGCTTACTGTAGTCTGTAGTGTCTCTCTCAGAGACGTGTGAATATGATGGCCTGTTATCTTCTGATTAGCTCAAAATTTTGATCAAATTAAACAAAATAGTGGTAGTGAATAGCGTTTAAATTTTTACAGATCAACTAAAGTCTGCATGCACTTTTTTCAAGATTACTTATAAGTCAAATAGACTGGTATGGTCCTTAAAATTGGTGGACTGATGAGATTTTACAACTATGCTGCTACTATGTTATGCTAGGTTGACACTGCCCTGAGATGTTATGTTGGTATGAAATTATTTTAACAACCTTTATCTGAAGCACTACATGACTAGTGTAAATCACATTCCTACACTGGTACTCGCCTCTGGTATCAGAGGAACGTTTTCACAGTGTTTTTTGTTATCATTTCTTTCTCTGGTGTACCATTCCCTGCAGCTCAGTTCAGGGCCATATCTGAAAATGTGATACATCATAGGTTGCATAAGAGAAAAGCAAAAATGAAATAGGTCTATTTTCTGATAGCAGTCTCTTTTTCTTTTTTTCCCCCATTATATTAAGTTACAGAAAATACATTTTCTGGCTGGGATACCACTTGTTTTGTTTGTTTGTTTATTTTGTATTTATAGGAGTAGAACTCATAAATGATAAACAATTGAAATGGAAGTTATGATACAAAGATGAGAGCTGACAAATTTAAATTGATGCTCTCTCCTGACAGGGTTTAATTGGTAACCAACCCAAAAATGCATTTTCTGTTTATTAAAAATATGGAATGGTGGGTGAACTGAGTATAGAGCATCAACCTTTTAGCAAACACGTGTTTGGCACCCTTTTAATTAAATCAGATGGATGGATAATGTAATAATGAAGTCACTGCCATGCCACCTCGGTCCAATTAGGAGTATAGGGGATTTTTGTTCTCTTGAATATTTTTGTCAGAGAAACTTTTCACTTTTCTTGAATAAAAACGTTAGTTTTGGCACTTTTCCCCATGTTTGGTTTTAATGCGTTTGTATTTGCTTTTGCACTATAATCAAGCCTATTGGGATTAAACAAGCCTTTATGGCAATAATATGCACTTGTCAACCACTAGAGGCCGTGAAAGCCAAACGTGTGTAAATTATACTCGAGATTTGAGGTGCATGTTGTTAGTTCTGGGTGCCGTACAGTGCCGTAATAATAATAAATAATAAGGGTAATAATAATAATAATCATCATCATCATGATCGTTAAGTGTGTGTGTGTGTGTGTGTGTGTGTGTGTGTGTGTGTGTGTGTGTGTGTGTGTGTGTGTGTGCGTGCGTGCGCGCGCGCGCGCGTGGCGCGTGCGTGCGTGTGTGTGCACGCGCGCGATCATCATCATTGTTATTGTTATTGTTGTGTTGTGTTGACTTGATACAACCGAAAGATTCGACACGGTATGCAGCTCCGACGAGTCACTGAGCAGTTTCTACCGTAATTACCCTACTTAATGCTAATGCGCAGGGAATTTCGTCCGGCGGCTCATTTTACTGAGCTTTCGGCCGCGGCGGCTCACTTTACCCAGAGGCTCTGACTTTACCGCAGTAACTCCACTGAAGGGGCTACTTTGGAAAATGTAGTTCAGACAACGATCAAACTCGCCGTGGGCGAATCCCTCTGAAACTACAGTTCCCATACGCCAACTCGCGCGTTGAAAGCGGAAGCGTTTAAAAAAATGTGGAAAAAAAACTTTTCATATTTTGTTTTCATGCCAGCAGAAGCAGGATTTCTGTCGGACTTGTGTGCATCCCTAGTGCAATAATCTTTTTTAGCCTACAGCGCAGGTAATGTTGACGTGTTTAAAAAACAAATAATACTTTTTTCTTTTCTTAAACGACTTCATCGATTCGCGGATGAAGATGAGTAAATCCTGTTTGATGCATTATGTTTGGCTAACGGGATCATAGAACGATATTGTAAACCCTGTTTGGATTCATATGTTTGGCTAACGTGTTAACGTTTGGTTCAAGGTCTATAAATGAACGTCAACAATCGCTACGCCACTGAGCGATTGTGTATCTATTCCAATTCTCGCTAGCTACATTCTCTACGACTGTAGTTTTCAACCTTTTTGATCCCAGGGCCCACTATTATACATTGATCTATAGATCAAAGTGACCATTAATCTTCTTGTATAGCCTTGGGCGAATTCAGATGATGAATATTATTACTCTTGAGGGTGTATGGTTTCATTTTCACGCACTCAGAGTTACATCTGGTTAACCATCATTTAGCTCGGGACCACCTGGAACTCTCTCGAGGACCAGTGGTGGTCCCCGGACCCCTGTCGTAGAGAGAGACCTATACTACATCATTAACAAAATGTGTGTCTCACCATCCAACCACAATCCATATGGGGGCTGCTACCTTGACCTTCGGGAGGTTTATTGACCTTTTATGTTAAAGTTGAACACCACACATTTTTAACATTTTAATGTCATTAATATACCTTAGAGATGTTGTGTGGACATGATAAAAAAAGTTCCCCCAATTCTGTATTTCCTAAAAATGGAGGTCTGAAAAAAATCAAAAACATGGTGAAATACTGATGACAACATCAAGATGTATTTCACCAAGTTAATGATTTTTCTTTCAGATCCCTTTTTCCTGAGAGGGTACAAATAGAACCAAATTGACCATTTGGTTCACATTTGTACCCTCTCAGGAAATTTTTGAAAATGGGTGCATACCCCTTTAATTGAGACGTGGACCCAAAGGCTCCCGGACAGGGCTACTACTATACTGTCACATATTTTCTAGCTTCTAAGACGTTGCATAACGTTAATCATGCAACTGTAAGCTGAGACTGTACCTCTTGTTTGGTCCCACGGGCTGCTAATGCCTACCATGGGTCAAGTTGGTCATATTAAGGCGTTTGACCTGTTGAATCTGAAAGCTACAATTCATAGCATGTAAGCAAGCAAAGGGCGTGTGAATCTTAAATGTTGTTCCACATATTTGTTTGACTCACAAGTAAAGTATGGTGCTGTTTCATACAATGAAAGAGGATTTATACTCTGACTTACCTAAGTACAGAGTTGTCTCATGTCAGTAAGGTGTGTTTAGAGAACAACACCGGTTCTTGACTGGCATGCCACGCATGCCACTTAAGAGTTAAGACATGGTGTTCGGACACACCTTTCTGCAGAACACCAACTGATGACGTCATTGCTTTTGTTGTGTGTTTTTCAGGAGGGTAGTGCTTTTGGATGTGGTTTTAAAAAATGGTTACGTCCTATTATGGAGCTTTCCTGTCACCCTCATCATGAACACCCCTTCTTCTCCCTCACAAGCCCCTCCCTATCTCACTACTCACCCTGGGCAGGGTTGTCTTCCCAGACAGCAACAATGACATCCATTCAAAAAGCTAAAAGGAATCTGTGTGGTTGAGAGCATGCTGTACCCAGAAGGCTCAGGGCCTGTCGGAGCAACCTAATGTCAGCCTTGCACAGAGCTAAACATTGTCTCTGATTACTGTTCATAAGCACTCATAGTCAGAGGTCTATAAGCGATCTATCAGCTTCACGTGTGTTAAGATGATAAAATGTCTACAAGCAATCTATCGGTTACACGTGTGGTAACTGAGGTGGCTCAAAGCAAAGGTGCCAAATAAAGCATAATTTACATTTTAATACGTGTTGTGGTGAGGAGTGGTTTGGCCTTTACGTTAACCTTTCACATGCTTAATTTATCATCTCTGCAGGGAACAGTGACTACAGTCATGGAGGGTGACCCACATCCAGTCCAAATTGTCTCGGTGAGCAAGGAGGATCATTCCTTCACTCTGGATACAGAGGCTTTGGGTCAGGTTCTGTTGGCCCCTGAGGTGCGAGACAAGCCTGTGGTGGTCCTGTCAGTAGCTGGAGCCTTCCGCAAGGGAAAGAGCTTCTTGCTTGATTTCATGCTGCGCTATATGGACAGGAAGGTGAGTTGTAATGAGATGATCGTCCACACCTCCCCTATATCGATAATCACCAGTTACTTATCAAAATAAACTCATCAACCTACTGCATGTAGCCTGGGAGCCTACTGGCTTCAATTATGAAACAGAGCGGCACTGCTATATGCTTGCAGGTAATGCTTAGGTTAGGTAGGGGGGTGGTTGTTCTCAATAGGCTCCCAGCAGTAGGTTGATAAGTGGTGATTGGTTTAATTAGTACTTTACTAGCGATATTCAGTATTGTAATCTACTGTTGATCACACTTTATTGAGTCAGTGGTTGTGCGAATGTGCGTGCTTGTTTACCTAATTACGTTGTTGTAAGCTTGTAGAAATTGTTGCAATTTTGGAAAAAGTGTAATTTTGGCATTGTCAAATTTCTATTTACGAGCCTTACAAGGTACCGCATGAACTTACCAGTTTGCGCATATGATGACATCATGCAATTAGGGTTTCCAGGTTGAAAGTCTTCTATCTGCACTTTGTGTTTGGTCAGGATGATGACAACTGGTTGGGTGAAGATGATGAGATCCTGACAGGGTTTAAGTGGAGGGGCGGTTCAGAACCGGAGACCACAGGTATCCAGCTGTGGAGCAAGGTTTTCCTTGTCGCAAAGGGTGACGGAACAGAGGTACGCATGCAGGCATGTGCTTGCACAACACACAAACAAAACTGTTTAATTGCAATGACAGGTTTCTACTGCAAACCTCCAGTGGGTATGATTGAATTTGGCATAAATTATGACAGTAAGCACCATAGCAAACAGACTTATGGGTATGCTTCACATTCTTCAACAAGAGAATTTTGAACAACAATATTGACCCACATTGAAGGTGTCGTTATTGTGGGTTATCTGTATAAAATGTCTTGAGTCATTATTTTAACCACAGTGATGAAACCCTTTGTTTACTCACTTCCTACCAACTGTCTGTCTCACTAACAGAACGACCTCTTTAGAAGTAAAGTTACAAATGAGCAATACTACAAGAAGCCTAGAAGCATGTTATGTTCCCTTTGGTTTTCACATGCCATTGTCTGATGATGCATTTATTGCACCATAGAACATACTGTGACATTTTGAGCACCGTATTTTATATGGTGCAATACATCATTTACAGCATTCGAGCCCTCAGTGTGTGAGTGTGTGTGTGTGTGTGTGTTTTTTTTTTTAATCAAGGTTCAAGGTTTTTTATTTGGCACTCTAATGTATGTCAAGACATACACCGCGTTCCAAATTATTATGCAAATCATGTTTTTGTTTGATTTTCCAACATATTTGATGCAAATGATGATCAGCATAATTTTCAAGTCATTAGCTGTCAATTCTTATTTCAAATGTTATTGAACAAACCTCCTAATGAAAACAGAATTTAGAAAATAAATTAAACACTTAAAAAGCTCTGTTCCAAATTATTATGCACATCATAGTTTCAAGACATTTTCTAGTTTGTAAAGAACTGAAAATAGTAATTTGTTGAATTCATAGCAATAATGAGGTCATATGTACTGGGAAAAAAAGCTATTTCAATCCAAAACATGTTAACAGGTCCAGTTACATGTTAACATGGGACCCCTGGTTTGATAGCAGCTTGCGTCCATCAAACTTGTGAGTTTATGGAGAGTTTCTGCTTGAATGTCTTTGCAGGATGTCAGAACAGCCTCCCAGAGTTGCTGCTTGGATGTGAACTGCCTTCCACCCTCATACTGTACATGAAGACCAATTTTCAAACAGTCTTATTCACTGATGAGTGCCGTCCAATAAGGCTGCGACGTCAGCAAGTAGGTGGCGGAGTCATGTTCTGGGCCGGAATCCTAGGGAAAGATCTGGTTGGCCCCTTTAGGGTCCCTGAAGGTGTGAAAATGACTTCTGCAGAGTATGTTGAGTTTCTGACTGACCACGTTCTTCCACTGTACAAAAGCGAAGAATCATGCTTTCTGAAACAAAATCATCTTCAAGCACGACAATGCACCATCTCATGCTGCAAGGAATACCTCAGCTTCATTGGCATGCTATGGGCATAAAAGGGGAAAAAAAATCATGGTGTGGCCCCCATCCCCCCCTCCCCCTAACCTCAATCCTATTGAGAATGTCTGGAGCATCCTCGAGCGAAAGATCTAAAGGGGCCGACCAGGTCTTTCCCTAGGACTCCGGCCCAAAATATGACTCCGCCACCTCCTTGCTGACGTTGCAGCCTTGTTGGGACTTGGTGGCCAAACTGGCCATGCACCAACCATCCACTACTCCATCCATCTGGACCATCCAGGGTTGCACGGCACTCATCACTGAACAAGACTGTACTGAAAAATGTACAGTATGAGAGTGGGAGGCAGTTCACATCCAAACAGCAACTCTGGGAGGCTGTTCTGACATCCTGCAAAGACATTCAAGCAGAAACTCTCCATAAACTCACAAGTTTGATGGACGCAAGCTGCTATCAAACAAGGGGTCCTATGTTAGCATGTAACTTGACCTGTTAAGATGTTATGGATTGAAATAGCTTTTTTCCCAGTACATATGACCTCATTATTGCTATGAATTCAATAAATTACTATTTTCAGTTCTTTACAAACTAGAAAATGTCTTGAAACTATAATGTGCATAATAATCTGGAACAGTGCGAAACGCACTTTTCCAAGTTTTTAATTTATTATCTAAATTCTGTTTTCATTAGGAGGTTTGTTCAATAACATTTGAAATAAAAATTGACAGCTAATGACTTGAAAATTATGCTGATCATCATTTGCATCAAATATGTTGGAAAATCAAACAAAAACATGATTTGCATAATAATTTGGAACGCGGTGTATAGAGGGATGGAATAATGTTTCCTGCTCTTCCACAGTGCAAAAGGACAATAAGACAGACAATAGAGCAAGGACAAAGACAAACAATAGACCATAAGTAACAGCAGTAACATTAGTAGCAACAGATGAAGGCAATGAAGTGCTAGTAACTGTAACAACTATAAAAATCTAATAAGATAGCATCTTTATTGTCATTGCACATTGTACAATGAAACATTAGTTTAGTGATTCAGCCATAACAGTATAAATAAAAAGGAAACAATGATTAACACACTAATGGAGCATTAAAATGTCAGATCGTTCTGTCAGTTAATAAATAAAATGAAAGAAACACAAAAAAGTGACTGTATTATAAACTAAACAGCTATAAACATAACAGCCTAAATTATATGTACATAGAGTGACAGGCTTATGAGACTAAATGGAGAACTAAACAGACAGGAACAGAATCTAAGTGAAGGTATTTTACATGTGCAAGGGAGAGATAGCAGCAGTTGGGTACATACTACAGGGTCTTCCTTCTCTGTTGTGCAAGAGGTATTGGTGTTTACGTGTGCAAGAGAGATAGCAGCGTTCGGGTACATACAGAACTACAAAGTCACTCTTAGTTGTATGTGTGTATGTTGTATGTTGAGGTAGTCCAGGGGCCCGGTGAATATGTGCGTGCGTGCGTGTCCTGTGGGCCCTGCGGCTCACATGTGCGTTATAGATGTCCTGCAGGGACAGGAGGGGGGCACCCACCCATCTTCTCAGCTGTTCTCACTGTGCGCTGCTTATCACTCAGTACCTGCCCAAGTGTCGGTTGGATGTGCCCGTCTTCCATTTTTTTTTTTTAATAGGACATGGCAATTTTTATACTGTATTGTATTGTTGTGCTTTTTTTTAACTAATGCTCTTTCAAAATTGTAAAACAAATATGTATAAAATGTTAACCACTTAAACCTTATATACCTCAATAGTGAAAATCGATGATCAACAAGCTCACAGCACGTTGCAAACTTGTAGAGCATCTATTTTCACCCATATGTTTGTTTGCCTACCACTACTGGCACATGATAAGCAGATGCTGTTTGCTTCCCATTTATGGAATTCCGCATATTTAGGTCAGGCATGTCCAAATATGGATTATGATACTCAGACAAACAAGATCATTTTTACCTGGTTTACAACGTTGCATAGTAATCTCGCTCACTGCGCTCGCAATCATAACCTGCTGAGAACAGCTGGAAATGAAAGTTGATTGAGGCCCCATGTGTTCTGATGTGTTCCTTCCAGGTGGCAGTCGTGCTGATGGACACACAGGGAGCGTTCGACACCCAGTCCACTGTGAAGGACTGTGCCACCATTTTCGCCCTCAGCACCATGACCAGCTCCATGCTGGTGGGTGCACTTCCTCTGCTGCCGTTAAGGGCTTGGTACACTTGGTTCTACGTTGGTGTCGCCCACCGAAAATAGCAGATCGGTGTGAGCTTTTTGATTGGCTGTTTTTGGTGAGCGATACTGTCGTACAACTAAGTATGAATACAGCTTTGTGGTTCTTAGCATGGCACTGAAGGCTTCAGCTAAGGGTTGTTTTAATAATTGACTAATCTTTAACCGAATAGGTAGTATCATGATTAACTTAGACCATACCACTGAAATGACAGCGTAATAAGGTAATTGCTCATCTTAACAAAACTTAATATTGAATGTTTGTTTCCCCCATTTGTTTTCGTGACGCAGGGAAGGGGAAGAATGGTGATGAGTATATACTTAATGTTATGATGTATTCTCTTATTTGACCATTTTATGATTTAAATTATTTGTATAGATTAATGAAATATTTGAATTTTAGCAGATGAATGAGTCAGGAAAATAATTCGCCCTAAGGTTGATTTATGGAATTTCCTGTCCAAAGAATCATCGGTGGCATGTAGGAATTCCTTATTGCACAATGAAATGTAACCCTGTTGTGTGCTTGTAGGTGTTTAATTCATATGTGTGTTTCTTGTAGATCTATAATCTCTCACAGAACATTCAGGAGGACGATCTGCAGCAGCTACAGGTCTGTCCAACCTCAGTATTACTAGAAAAGAGCCTTTGGGGCAAGTACTGTTGGAGAGGATTTTCAGATTAAGTGAGAGAGTTTGGTTGAAAATGTGTCAAAAATATGGAGCTGGTGACCCAGACACATTATTCTCACACATTATAGTTTATTTGAAGCAATATATTGTTTCCGGCAACAACCTTCATCAGGTTGTTGCCGTTTCAAAATAAATTGTATTGTTTTCGTTATTTGCTTTTACTGACTGCAATGATTTGGGTACATTTTACAGCTGTTTACTGAGTATGGGCGTCTTGCCATGGATGAAATCTTCCTCAAACCATTTCAGGTAGGGATGCTGATAATGCATACCAATCAACGGTTATTTTTATTCATAGTGTTCAAATGTGTAATGCATCTGTCTTGCGTTGTATGCCAAAAATATTCATTGACACTTAATGTCCTCCCTCTCCTGTTATCCTACACAGTCTCTGATGTTCCTAATCCGAGACTGGAGCTTTCCATATGAATACAATTACGGATTTAAAGGAGGCAATGACTTCTTGGATAAGCGGTTACAGGTAAGCTGATTTTGTGGTTTTAATCATGTCCGTTATCTCTTGCTTAGGGCTGTCCCTATTATGACATTTTACATGCCTGTTGTGAACGTAGGTCACATTTACAATGAAAACCTTCATCTCCTGCCCCTCAATTTAGTCACCCCACGCCTCCTTAAATGGTCATGCCTCTTGACATCATGCCTTGTGATACATCACATCATGTGTGTAGCCATCTCCATATATGATGCCACGACACTGACCTTATCTAACCCTTGATAACCATACATGGAGATAATATAATCTAGATCTGAATATGTGGAGCCTGCCAGCAACTCTACATCTGACCTCAAACCTGAAACACTTAGATCTCCATGTATGGAGCTAACCTGTTCTGACATGCCACCCGTGCACGCACCCTCGCCCTTTAGGGTGTCTTACTAGTTGCTTGCGTGAGCAAAGTGACTGCACGCAAATTAACGGCTCACGATTGTCACTCATTGGTTGTCTCTCGTATAGTACTTAGAATGCTACAGTACTATATTACTTTAAAACTTGCTCGTTCATTATTGCAAACAGTACTATATCACTTTAAAACTTGCTCGTTCATTATTGCAAATAGTTTTCATTATTGCATACTAGTGTCATGCCCATACTTGTACATGAAGCTGCCTCACGCTACAGAAACAGGAGATAGGCTGACCTATATGGGCCTCAATGGCTCAGCCGGGCCTCATGACATCATGGCCTGGCAAGGCTACTTACATAGATCAACGTTTTGTTATCAAAGCAATCTGACTGGTGCGATATCGTCTTGATGGTTCGCAGTTACAGTGAAAAGTGAGTTCAATTATTTTATATTTTCATGTCTTTACAATTGAGGACAAACATTTCGGATAGAGCCTACACTGAAACCGAGGGTACACCTCTTGACATACAACACCACTCTTGTGCAAAGCTATCTTGTTAAATTACCATACTCTGCTGACCCAAAAAGGATATTCCCGTTCTATAACAGATTATACCCAACACTGCACAGATCGTAACGTTAAGGACTGGTTGTGTCAAATACATTTGGTGTATAAAATATTGTGTGGGCATTCTGATAGATTGTTGTTGTTTCTAAAGGTTAAGGAGAGTCAACACGAGGAACTACAGACGGTGAGGGAGCACATTCACTCCTGTTTCACTTCCATCTCCTGCTTCTTATTGCCCCATCCTGGACTAAAGGTTGCCACCAGCCCGGGCTTTAAGGGTCAGCTTAGAGGTGAGGCTTCCAGTTTGACCGTGCTTCATTACCATCATGGTCTCATTTCCAAGGAAGCAGCATCCTATTACCTGGTTACCTCGTCAGGAATGTTGTTTTACACACGATAAGACAGTTGGTAACTTTAGAATCAGATGACTTAACTTAAAATGTGACTCACGTGGTAATCTAACCTAATCTTGTACTCGCTCACCTGGCTATTTAGAATCCTGGTCAACAGAAAAACTGAACTTTTATGGCTGTTTTTAAATAACACTAATTTATCGTAAAAGTAAAGTAAAACATGTTAAGGTGTGTGTTCATGTACACTATTTTTTTTTTTTTTTTCAGAGGTCGCTGCAGAGTTTAAAGAGGAGCTCAAACACCTAATCCCCATCCTGCTGCACCCAGACAAACTGGCAGGGAAAGAAATTAACGGGGACACGGTGACCTGCAGGGGCCTGTTGGAGTACTTTAAGGTAATGACCTTCTTCATACAAGCCTTCTAGTGAAATGTACGGAATGTAGCCTAACCATTTTAAACCTGCATTTCATTATCGTCATAAGGTTGTAGAGTGCATTGGGCTGCTGCGGTAGTCTGAGCAGCCAGCCACTACTACTACTAATCAGGCTTCCTGTTAATTTATAGTCCATCGCATGACGGCGTTGTTGGCTTGCGGATCAGTTCTTGTCTGCAAGCACCACTGCTGTACTAAGTATAAATTAAACTTGAGTCATGACTCTACTGCCTACTGCTGTTCTTGTGGAAACAGGCCTACATCAAGATTTACCAAGGAGAGGATTTGCCACACCCAAAATCCATGCTGCTGGTGAGTTTGAACAAGCCGGAACCATTCATCAAGTCTAATGATATGTTTTGACATATACTGTATATATTCACTCAGCTATCTCTCTCACAAGGCAACAGCAGAAGCCAATAACCTAGCAGCAGTGGCAGCAGCTAAGGACCAGTATTACAAGAATATGGAAAAGGTGGGTGCATGAGGGCATTTGTGGTATGTGTATAATTTAAATGTCAAAGTTGGTGGATTAATGGTATCTTCCTGAGTTGACGCCCATAACCACTAGTTTTAGATCTACCATTCATTGTTGTTTGGTCGAAACCTTGTATGTCTAACCATAATCATAGATACATTTTTGTATAAAATAATGAATAATTAATTAATATTTTATACTTTTTAGTGCCACACCATCCCTTTTGCAGAGCTTACTTTAACGATGCTTAGTACAAAATAATAATTTTCCTTGGGTTTTCTGTGTAATATGATTTTTTTTTTACACTGTATACACTAACACATCCATGCGGCCTCTCGCTCACTACAAGGGGGAAGGGGACGCACTAAAGACTGGAGCATTATGGTCATTATAGGAATTGGATTTGTCTATGGAAAGTTTCAAATAGTGATACTGTTCTCCACTACAATACTATTACTGTCTGCAGTTTCGTCCAGCGGTGAAATGTCCTTTTACCGTTGTTCACTATTGACTTGTAGGGAAAATGGCCTAGGTCAATTAATGACTAGTATTGAAAGTAGCCCTAACTGTTTCCAATGTTTCCAATACTTCTCTTTCTGTCTATAGTTAATGTCCAAAATTAATACAATTGGTTGAAAAGGTAAATAATATCTATTATAAGGTGCAATGTAACATGATTTAATGTACAAAAACAAAACAAAAAGCCAGTTACAGTGTAAAAAGGTTCTCAGTTTCTCATGCTGCAATATGTACATGGTCCCAGTCCTTTTAAATGCATCTAAATTCAAAACCAAATGAACAATTAAACACAGCAAAAAAACAAAGCAATTCTTCTGGTCTCCAGCAGTACAACCACACAATGTGAAGATCAGAAAATGTAAAATATACATAGAAATATAGACCGTGTAGAAACAGAACTAAAAGAGAATATATAGCTACACTCATAGCTGCCGATGATTGAAAATTTTAATCGAATTGATGAGACATGTTCTCAGAGGCACCGTAGATGATGGTGTAATGACAACATCGTAATTTTATGCTAGGAGAATTGTGCTCGTTTAATAAATGTTTTTGTGAAATGAAATGTGCCAACATGTCTGTTTCAGATTTGTGGAGGAGATCTCCCTTATGTAGCCCCCGACTCTCTGGAGGAGAAACACAACTTTAATTTCCGGGATGCTGTCCATTTGTTTTCTTCCACTAAGAAGATGGGGGGGCAGGAGTTTTGTGATCGTTACCAAACTCAGCTGGAGACGGAGCTTGTAGACATGTGGGAGTCATTCATGAAACACAATCAGGTAAGAAATCACAGGTTTCCTTTTTTTTTAAAGAATATGAAAATAACCTTATGCAAACTATCATTTGAATTTAACCCATTTTAATGTGTCTCTTTGAAACATTCCGTATTTCTCCACATAAAGTCAAAGAACGTCTTCAGTGCATTCCGGACCCCTGCTGTGCTGTTTGTCCTTGTGTGCTTCCTGTACGTGCTGTCGGGCATCTTGCTCTTCATTGGTCTGACGAGCTTCGCGCTGGCATGTGACTGCGTGATGGGCGTGGCCATGATGGCAATGCTTACCTGGGCTTTCATCCGCTACTCTGGTCGTTACCGGGGCGTGGGTGGAGCCATCGACCAGGCGGCAGGTGTCGTCCTGGAGCAGGTAAGAAAGGACATAACAGTTGATCAATTTGCTAGAGTGGATTTTGGTGGGGTTTGAGGTGTCACCATGTTTGAATGATTGGGAAAAAATATATGTTTTTGGAGATGGGAGTCTAGGGTGGGGGTTGCTCTACCAAAGGAGGATCTACGATGGAAAGAAGCTATGACTAAGCAGATTGATGGAGGTGTTATTGTAAATGGAGTAGAATATATATGGGCTTCTCTCACAAAACCATGACTAAGCCTAAGAGTGCAGAAATGAAACAAATTAATGGTAGACTAAATTATGTTTGGAAAGGAGGCTTGCACAATTATCTGTATTATTGAAGCCCTGCATGTGTATTTTATTCTGATTATTGCTACTTCTAAAAGAAGCCACTAGAGGGTGCAACTGATTAAGGTTATGGAAGGAGTTGACTAGGCACAAGACAAGAAAAGTCATTTTATTGGCCAACCTGGAAGTTACTCAATGGCTAGACCACGGGCTTCTTCCTATGAAATTGTGGACTAAATTAAGAGAAGAAGTTTTGTAATAAATAGGTTCTTATGACCTTCTCCTTTTACACCAACTAGCTTCACGTCCTCTTTCACTATATCCTCTTTGGTTTTCCTCAAGGCTTCCTGCCTCGCAGTTCCAACATTCCTTCTACCTATTATTCTCAGTGATTTTTTTGATCATACTATACGTTGGACATGTACAGATGAGGGGATATACTAAAACAGGCTTAATGAATAAATTTAAAAAAAGTAAATTAACTAAAAGTATAATACTCTTACAGTAGTTAGAACTGGATGCTTTGAGCAAGCAGCTGAATGAAAGGCCCTGTTATTCTGTCAAGGTTCAATTAATGCATTACAGTACAGTGAGGCATAGATTAAATGTACATTCTAGTCCGACTTTAGGGGTCGGTCATTATTGTGCCATCCATGCAGTGAAGTCAGTATTTTCTTAGGATTTAAAAATGATGAACACAGCTATGAAGCTGAATCTGTTGGTCATCCCTATCCAATACAAATAGATAATGTGTGTATGAGTGTACTGCATACATTTGCTGCTTCTCACTGCCTAGAACATTCCTGATCACAAACTATTGTAACAATAGTGAAATAACTTGATAGAAATGTTTGTGGACCATGGTAAAAAGGGAACCCCTACATGTAACAAACTATGGCTGCAAATTCGCACATGGGGCGTTGTAGGATGGAGTCTTATTAACAGACTGAACATTTAGTTTTCCCCTGCTTTTCAGGCCACTGTGGTGTTGAACAAGTCCAGAGGGCCAGCCGCTGCTGTTGAACAGAAGAAATCCAGTTAGAGGACCTCTGAACCCTCGTAATCTCAATGCAATGCACAACCAGCACACAACACAAGCACACATTCAGCACTAAAAGCCTTATCATTCCACCCCTTGGAACAAGCACACACCAAAACACTACACAGGACTATGGTAAAACTAAAATTATGCTAAATCACCAGCACCCTTTTGGTAGCAGAAAATAGTTTGCTTGTCAGAGCCCAGGCTTATAAGAAGGTGATTGGACCTGTTCCTTCCCAACACTTATGAACACTTTCTGTTACTTGACACTGCCATTCTTCTATACATTTCCCTTTTGGTGTAATGACAAACCAATGATGTTTACCAAGAAGTGTAATGTTAGTTTTTGAAACTTTGTTCTAATGACAAACCATTGATGTTTACCAAGAATGACCAGTGTTGAGTTTGGGTGTATTCCATGCGGGGTGTATTCCAGTTGTATAAAGCTTTAGCAGCATAGCTCTAAATGTTACTCCTAAAATGACTTTGCTAATGCATCTACATCTTTCCATTATGGATATGCCATTACCACTCTGGGGCCTTAAATACATTCCATTGTCGTTATGTTGCATTACGTTTATGTTACAGTACGTTTGTCATGAACCAGCATTTCCAGCAAGTAATATTAACTGGTAAAACGGTTATCCGTATTTAAGGATAACTCGTTTTTTTTTGTTTCATGTGTGGCGGGACAGGAGGCTGTGTTGTTGTGCATTTCAAATGCTTTGCTGCTTATTACATATACCATATATTGTTGCATATAGATGGACACATCATCGAGGATAATTATCATGCTACCTTTTAAACTCCAAAGAATTAACTACAATCACAAGAAAACTGGTGACCAGTCAGTCCAAAGATGGGAAAAACAGTAAGTGCTTGGAGAGTGACATGTTTGTAAATATTTTTTTTTATTTGATCTTTCAAATTTCGAGTTTATATGAACAAGATGTTTTCATCCATGATGTCATTAATCCACTACTTCACTGGGCAGTAGTAGTACTTGAATATAGTACGTTATTGAACCCACAGTGGGGAATATAGGTCTTAAGTGTACCGTATGTGTACTCACATCTGTCATGGAGTAAAGTGTATCCCAAACTTGAATTCTCAAGGGCCTATTAGCTTATAGCGTCACTGTAGTACAACAGTGTCACTTGCCAAAGAGAACTGATGTAACTCGTAGTTTTAAAATAAGTTTTTGTCTGAATGAAAAGCACTGTGATTTGTAACTATGACTTGGGAGAAAAATCATACATAGAGGTATATGCACTTGATGAAATATTATTTGAATCTCAGAATTAATAAATATTAAAATTGAATAACGATTATTGATGGCTACGCAGAATCAAATCATTTTATTTTAATGCACCAGGATTTTACTGTGTGCCATCAAGACTAAAAGACATGGAATAAAATCTTACTCGGCCAACTGTGGCCTGGATCTGCTATTAGAGGTGTGATTAATTAAAGCTTTAATAATATATTTTTTTCCCTATAAAATTCCCTCTGGTCTGCAATTCAAGCCTATAAACATTTTCACATACATTATCCAAAACTCTTAGGAAGAGCAGAGTGTGAGCAGTCCAAAATCCTTAACTCTTGAGAAACAATTGCTTCTTTGAGAAATTTACATCCAATGTCTTACTTTGATGTAGCACTTTTCCAATTCAATTTTTGTTCCTTTCCATGGAAGGAAACTTTGACATGTTTTTCAAAGCATTTAATATTGCACAATCCCTCCTTTCCACAACTCATTCCAGAAGTAAAATTGATGCATGAAGTAATGTGTTTACTGCTTATTGAGATTGTCTTTTGCAGGAGTGCGGCAGACTTGATTTGATAGATCCTGTTTTGTTTTGTATTGAATAAACAAAAGCTCAGTGAGTAAACCATGAATAATGGGCCTACTGTGGTATAATGATTTATCGAGCATACACAGGTGACTGACTCCACCTGTCACAAAGCCAGTGTGGTGCAGAGGAGGAACATGGAGTCCTCCGCTGTAGCCTAATAGACGAAAAAATAAACACGATGAATAACGGGCAGCATCCATCCATTTATCCTTTCATGGCTGAATAGACGCCCTGTAGGTGTATGCTGTTTGCCCATCCCTTGTTTGATGTGACGTTCTTGACCCTTCCCTCCCCTCCCCTCTAGCCTATAGATGCTGGCTCATTCTCTCTGCGTCTCTTGTAGTGAAATCTGCTTTGAGAGAAATTCGTGTCCCCTTGTTTCCTTATATGGTGATCGGCGTCGCGTTCCGCCTTGTTGTAAGCGAGGCGCGTTCACGTCCGCCGCTACCATTCACTTCCATATTTGGAAGCGAGTTCAACAAACCCCGAGGAAGGGAGGGGAGGAGAGAGGAGGGAGGAGAGAGAGTAGAGAGAGGAAGTACGACAGAGAATTTCAGCCCCATCATGAAAACTGTTTGCGCTTTTGCTTCCAGAATGCCTGTCAAAAAAGACGTACATAGATATAGGCGACAGCACCCCCCACCCCCCTTAAAATGTTGCATATGCGTTTACAAGTAACGGTGCGCTCACGAATAGACTTTTGCAGGCTACGATCACATTTTAACTTCCGACTACCAATGTCACGAGTCTACACTGATATTGGCTGAATATTTATTTTAGCCTATAACTTGAAAAATGCTCATCCGAAGAGTTGCTATTCAATTAAGACGGTTTGCAGCGTGCAAATTAATTGGCAACACACCACTACACTGATAACCGATAACATTTCGCTTGAGAATAAAATGTGTCTTGAATTCCGTTAGGAAGTCGAAGCCTGTAAATAGATTGTAGTTCAGGGTTCGTGCAGGTATGATAATTTTATTAATTATTAAATGGTAATAAAAACACACATTCCCATGATGCTCAGCGTCCTCCATGCACGCGACTGTTTGGGAGCGTTTGTTTTTGACAACCTACACTGCCCGGCGTGACTCATAACCGAAAAAAAAAAAAAAAAAAAGATTTTATTCAAGCGAAAAAAAAAAAATCCACAATCTGGCGATACTGCGTTTATATGTTTGTGTGTGTGCGTGCGTGCGTGCGTGCGTGTGTGTGTGTGTGTGTGTGTGTGTGTGTGTGTGTGTGTGTGTGCGCGTGTGTGCGTGTGTGTCAGTCAAAACAATTAAAGTACATTACACAATATTGTCAAAATAAATTGAAATGTACTCCACATACATGAAATAATTCCTACTGAATCATGACACACAATGAAGCAAAACATGAAAGAAAAAAAACGTGTCATGTTTGTCAAGTGACTATATCGGGCGACCCAGTAGCACACGCAGCGGCGCGCCTTGCAGGTTTCATGCTCGTGTCCGTAACGACGTGCACGTCGGGCGCGGCGGCACGACAGAGAGGAGGCGCGCCCACGTGATGTATCCACCGCGAGACCGCTGGTTCATCATCACAGCCTCATTCAATTCCCACCCAGAGACGACCACCAATACACAGCAACAGCAATATGGTACGTTTTGACACTTAGATTCCAACCCAGTATTATTAGCATTTACACTGCTTCTCCTTGTTGTTGCTCTTCATATTAGTTTCAGAGGTTGGAGATTATTATCATTATTGGAGTCCTCTATAATGATTTTTGGACTGATGGGTTTTAATAAAAGAATGAAGGAGAGTCCCTGGTTCTCTAAATGGCCAATTCGGTGCCACTGGTCTTCGGCTGACATTGAAAATGGTCTTTTGTTTGTTTTAACAGTTATGCTGGACGTTTTCTGTAGAACATGCATCATTTGTCAAGAGAAGCTCAAAGTCTCTTATTCATTGCCTGAAACTGGCTGCTAGCCGGTTAGCACTTTTTTTTGGTGGAGGCTTAGTTAAATGAGCGATTATTTATTGAACGTGGATAGTTTTATCAAGCATCGTTTCCTTATCGACCCTTTGGGTATACAGTCCGTAAAGGTTCAAAGATGCAGAGAGAGAAGTGGGACTAACGGGGCCCAAAACAACTGGCGCCATTTCCTTCCTCTCTTCGACAAAAAGGGGCCTCGTCGGTATCGTTAAACTGAGCCCTCAGTAGTGTCATTGAATAAAATCAATACGTGAAGCATTTATGTTCCGTTTGCTCTTTGCCGACGTTGTCGATGGAGAGACCGGGTTGGAGTAGCAGTGTGCCGGCAGGTGCATCGTCGTAGCCCCGGGCTACATTGTGTCAGTGTGCAGCTAACTGTATTGTTAGGTTAGCGGTGCCGCTGCTAGCGGAGAGAGGAGAGCAGCCATAAAATGGTAGAGCTGTACCTCCCATAGCCCGTGAGGAACGGGCGCGCTGTGATTGGTTGGTTGGCTTGGTTGTCAGTTGATATAACTAACTTAGCCCAAACCAGAGCCATCTAGTAGAAGAGATGGCGACATTGAGGCGTCAGAATTTGTGCGCTGTCCATGCAGTCTGAACAGGGCGAAATATGGCAACTGTTTTTCCAAGTGTCTTTTAATGTGTATGTTGTACTAAACAAAGGGATACAAATCAAACAAGGGATGTTCGAAAAAACATTCTAAAATGGATTTAAGAACATTTAAGCCGGGCTCTTGACTGAGTCCAATGCATTTCTGCCTACCTCCGGTCCAGGACTTATTGATGTCCCTATTTGATGTCTCCTCAATAGAAGTCTATGTAGAGCCGCCATTGGACTGGTCCCGTGAAGTGAACGGAGTTTGCGTAATTAACACTCTTGAGGCTAGTCTGGATACAATTTGGCTAAAACTACGTTTTGTTTTTTATATTGCCAAAGCAAGTGTGAAATAAAAATAATCCAAGTCTGAAATGTATGTGAAATTACAATTTGGACCTAGAATAAATACGTTTAGATATGAATATGATAAGTACAACACTTGTGCTCATCAATTTTAACAGTGCCTGTTGTGTAGTGTGGTCAAAACAAGGTAATTTAAAGGGGAATTCCACTCATTTTTTGAGTGTGCAAATGCATGGAACCAAATGAACGCGTTAGGGTTCATTTGGTTCCATTTGTACACTCTCAGAAAAAAGAAGCGTCTAAAGAAATCCATTAACATGGTGAAAATACATCTTGATGATGTCACCATGTTAGTGGTTTTCTTCAGACCTCCATTTCTTGGGAACACAGAATGTCCACCCAGCACCTCTAGGGTATACTAATGACATATTGGAATGTTGAAAATGGGTGGACTTCCCCTTTAATTCATGAAGAGATCCCAGAAATCCAGACATGAGGCGGACTGTTCCAACGGACCTGTCCCATCAGAATAATGACTGATTGATAATATTAGACAAATACTATTGTCTTGTCTGTTCTGGCAACCGACGAACCAATCAACAGCGTGCCGCGCGGCGGCCCGTTCTTCCGGGCTATGGGAGGGTTTGACACATCCTTACATACATAATGACAGGCAGTATGGCTGACGTTAGCTGCTGTGATTTCCTTGTTCTTTGTTTGTACTCGGCTAACGTCGTTCCAGTTCAACAACCCTCTCCACCTTGTGTGCGCTGCTGAGAATACAGCTAGTTTTGAGACTAGTAGTATGAGCAGCTTGGGACTCGATGCAGATCACTTGGTGTCAAAACCCCACAGAGAAACACAATAATGGGGCGAAACGGACAGACTGGAGTAGTTTCATTCAGAGCAGGCAGGGTTTCTTTTTGCCTTATATAGCAGCGAAGCTAGCGCCGCACATGTGCTGCCGGCCGCTTGCTGCATTCAATGGCCCCACCCTGAATTTGGTGCAAAGACCATTTTTTTTCTTGGTCGTTTGTTGTGGTGTTAATGCCATTTCATCGAATTGAATGTGTTTAAATTTTCAGCCGGTGCATGTATTATGCCCGCGTTGTTTTAATTTATTTATTTACGGTTAGGAGGGATGCGCGAGGGATAATTTTCGAGAGGATGTCACCGTTATGTAAGGTTATAACGTTAGCAGGGTGGTTAGCCGGCAGCAGATGCTAAAGGGGCCTTTACTTGTTCTCTTCCTGATTGGAGCTACGCATCTAATTTGTCCACCGGATGACTTTAAACAGTCGGTGGATTTAGAGCAGTGTTTTTCAACCTGTCAACCTGACTCATTTAGATGCCTCTTTTATTATGCGTTTGAGTCACGGACCACCATTTTATGACATTTATAGCCTCTCGGACCCCAACAGCAAAGGCTTTTTGTTGAGATTGTGTGCACAATTCCGTGCTTTTAGCAAACGTTGACCAAAATAACAATTCTTCTACATCTTAAATGTAGTATGCTTATTGTAAATGAAGTGATGTCTAACAACAATGTTACCCTTGTTACCAGGGGTGTAGTGGAGGGGGGACGCGGGGGACGGGGTCCCCCCACTTATCACATCTAGAATATTTTTGGGGCAAAAGTAGGCCTATGTTTTTTGTCTTGTCATTTACTTTTATAGATACAATTAGTGGTCAGTGGTTTTCAACCAGTGGTCCGGGGACCACCAGTGGTCCTTAAGAGGATTCCAGGTGGTCCCCAACTAAGTTGTTTAACCAGATGTAACTCTTGAGAATGTAAAAATGAAACCAAATAGACCCCTTACAGGTTAATATAACTTAGAGATGTTGCATGGACATGGTACAAAAAGTTCCCCCATTCTGTGTTTCCTAGAAATGAAGGTCTGAAAAAAATCAAAAGGAAACACATGGTGACACATCACCAAGATGTGTTTCACCAAGTTAATGAGTTTCCTTTTTTTCTGAGAGTGTACAAATGGAACCAAATGGACCCGCTAGGGTCCATTTGGCTAGGCGTCCCCTCACTTCTAAAAATACCACTACAACACTGCTTGTTACCTGTAAGGGTCCATTTTGTCACACTCAAGAGTTATCTTTGTAGGAACCCTTTGGGTACAAACTCTACATCATGCAGGGGACCCCCCCAAGGACCATTGGAGAAAACCACTGGTTTAGATAAATTGGCTCCAATAAATAGTCATAGCTTACTTCCCCCCCCACCCCATCATCGAGTTGAATATGTTGCAAACATTTGTGAGAATACACACTGCTCAATTTTTGTGGTTTATTTCTGAATAGTTAAGTTGCTACATCTTAATTATTCGTGCCCCATTCAATTATGTGACATGAGACCACTTGCATCATTTATTTATACATAAGTGCATTAGAGCCGAAACCAAACGGTCAAAGAATTGAGGTACCCTTTTTAATATGCAAACTACGTTATGAAAATGTAATCATGTATTTGCCACTACCATGACAGCAGTGGCACAAAAACATATGAATCATATTTGGCTATTTTTCAGCCAACTGTTTCCTTTCCTTTCACCAACTCTTCTAGATGTGCATTATTATACATCTCTTTATGCTCGTTTGGCAATATTGTCCATTAGTTGTCCCACTTAAGCTGACCTTTAGGGGAGATGTTGATCTGCCTAAGCAACATAAAGAAATGCTTGTACTGACTATTTGATGGCCAAGTAACTTGGGTTTCTATTGAAATTACGTAGCTTGAACCAAGACTTTGGGCAACACCGCTTGGTGTTTTATGACAGGAAGAGGAGGATGTGGGGGTTGCTAGTATTATTTTCTCTGAATGGACTGACCAAAAGCAGGTTGTAATCAACATGGGCCTATCTAAAAAGTAAGTGGAGAAGTGAAGTAAGCTTGCATTTCTATTGTAATCAGCACTTTTCCTTTTTCACAATGACAAAAATGAGGAAGAAGTTGGGTGTCTCCCTGTTCATGTGACTGTGATGTCTGCTCTTTAATTTGTATGCAGCGTGTCAGAATTCTATACCATATAGCTTTGTTCTGTTGCCCGTTCTTGCCGATTAACTAGTATGAGTAGAGCAGACCAACTGTTACAAACCCTCTTCTGCACAATTTCCTCCTAAATGTGGGTCAACTGCTGCTTGCATGTCACCGTGTGACACAAGCAAGTGTTTTGTGTACTGATATTTAGGGATATTTCTGTGGAATTTTGAAACGCCCAAATCCCTCTTCCACCATGGCCAGAGTCAACCTATTTGCAGGTGTGGTTAACATCCTCCACCGTGTCTTCCCGACACTGATTCCGGCGGTGCACTGGCCTTAAACAAAATCAGAAGACCTGAGTTGAGTTTATGGGGCAGCTGTGACTCAGGGATGTCACTTGTTTGTATTCTAACAGAAGACCCATTGTCTGTGGCAGAGCCTTGCAGTCTAACCCCCTTAATTCCTGTTTCCACCCCTTTGCTCCTACACAGCCCTTCCTGCCATCAAGCTACATGGTGAAATCGTGTCATGTCATAAGGCTATAAACGGCCAACCAACATGTCTTATGTAATGGCTACTAAAGGTTATTGCTCATGGTCTTAGGACTATTCAGATATCAGTAACGGACACACCTGTTGTACCACACCTTAGTGCTCCACCGGTGTCGATTGTGGATTTTGAACTTTGGCACCTAAGCACCTGTCCACCTACAATCGGACTATATCTTCATTTGGTTTCACTTCCTCCAAAGCTTCACTAAAACCATCTTGTTTATTGCAAGTGGAATTGACTTTGTTTTTGAAGGTTATAATGTTATACCAGTATATATTTTAAGCCTCCTTTGCAGTCTACCAGTCTTTATAATAAGGGACCACACCTTTATATATCGATCCTCTTTTATCAGCTGCTCTTTTAAGGTGTGTTGTACTCTGGGTGATAAATCACATGCAGCTCTCATTGGTCCTTCTCTGGTGTCAATGTTTTCTGTTCCTTGAACGTTTTAAGCTCACTTCTGGCAAACTCAACATGATGGCTATTCTTTCAGGCTTGTGTACTTTTAAGTTCACTAATTTAATGGAGGATAGAGTATTTTGATCATAGCTCATATAGATCTGTCATGGGTAATGTTCAGCTGTTAAAAAAAAAAAGAAAATTATACTTATAACAGTGGCCAACAATTTCATGCAAGTCAGCTCTCCAGGGTGTAGATAATTGAAATGCAATTGTTGATGGTCATAATATTGAAAGCGTCTTATCAAAATCTATCTGTATCTAAAGTCTGCTTTGTCAATTTGGAAATGTCCTTGAACACAAATCTAATGGATCATTTTGTGTACAGGCCTCCGGAATCAAAGTGACAGATGAAGTGGTTGCAGTTTTCAACGACATGAAGGTGCGTAAAGCTCAGGCCAATGAGGAAGAGAAGAAGAGGAGGAAGAAGGCTGTGATGTTCTGTCTGAGCAAGGACAACCAGAACATAGTCCTGGAAGACGGCAAAGAGATCCTGCTGGGAGACCTAGGAACCACCGTCCAGGACCCCTACCAGCACTTTGTAAAGATGCTGCCAGCAGATGACTGCCGCTACGCTCTGTACGATGCCACCTATGAAACAAAGGAGACAAAGAAGGAAGACCTGGTCTTCATCTTCTGGTGAGAACCCAGACAGACGCCCATCAACAGTCACCCATCAACGTGCCACTTTTGGCATGTCATAGGGTTGTAGGCAGTACTTCTTTACATTGGAGATTGATTGCTCGCTCACTTACAGAAAACCACAAGCGAGTTTACTTTTGGTAGACACCTGGTCAAAGTTCACTAATGTTGAACTCTAAGCTCCAGACGTGTTGAACTTAACACCCCAGTGCCATTAATGTGCAACAACGGCAAGCTCCAACTGGGGAGGCGGACACTTATGATCCTGCCCTAATGAAAAGCCAATATTTGTTAAACTGTAAACATGTTCCAAATGCCTAATTCATGATGACATTAGCAAGAATATAATAAAACTGAAAACATAGACAAAGTATAGTGCCATGTGTAGGCTAAATACTTCACCTTGTGACAACTTCCTCTTTTCCTCACCCGAAAACATGACTTCAGCTGTACTTTCTCTTGATGCACTTCAGTCCATATATTATAAAGCAAATGACAAAGTATTTCCTTCTTGACCAGAAACATTTTGAACATTAGTTAATTGGTAAATTGTCTTCATTCCACACAGGGCTCCAGATAGTGCGCCCCTGAAAAGTAAGATGATTTACGCCAGCTCAAAAGATGCCATTAAGAAGAAATTCACAGGTAAGATATCATTTGTTTGTATTCTAGCTTTTGAATTATGTTTGCCAGTTAATATGTTGTTGGATAAGAATCAATTTGTTATGGGTGGGTGATTATTGTCTAGCTTCAAGCTAATGATGTGACACGTTTAGAAATCTGTTCTTGTCGGAAAGCAACACTGCTGTGGAGTATAAATTGGGCTTGACCACTTTTACCCTGGCGCCATATTTTGTGCACACCAGAGTAGAAATGTTTATTTATTTAATTTTCAAAGATGGTTAAATGGCAGATGTACAAGCTCATTGAGCCTGGAGATCTCATAGGGCTTAGCTTGCAGTCAAAAATAGGCTCTGGCTCAGACAGTGTCTGTAATGGAATGCTGATGTCTAACTAGAAATAAGAGGACAAGAAGAAAATGGCCAAATTAGAGTGGTTACAATAATGCAGATGTTACCTTCCCCCTGAAATTCATAAATTGTGGTAACTCCCTTTTTTTTTTCTTTTTAAAGAAGGGACAATAACCATAGTATTTGTGCTACTTTATAACGTGCTTTGTATTTCACCCTACTGTAAATCAAACCATAACAAGCCCACATGACCAAAGTTCACATGATCAAATTCCTCTCAAACTGAATGACACAGAAATGCGCTGTGACAGACTGAACCTAATCAGTCACAGAAACACTAAAGCAGTCCTTGATCCTAGCTGAAGGGAATTGCTTTCCTCAGCGTCTGTAAGTTCTTCCATGCATTCACGTCTGTGAAGACATGAATGCAACAATATCACTCAAATAACCACCAGCTGCCATATACGTGGACTACAACTCTTATTTATACTGATCACGTTGCTGGTGGTTTTGTGTCAGGGCAAAATTTCATTGATAATATATAATAGATGTAATAATGCACCTATTGAACCTTTGAACTGGAAGCAAGCATATTAGAAATAGAGTTTTTGATAGAGAAATGGAAAGCTTTTTATTAAATTATGTTTTTTTTTTTTTTTTTTTTTAGGTATCAAACATGAGTGGCAGGTGAACGGTTTGGAAGACATCAAAGATCGGCGTACTCTTGCTGAAAAGCTCGGTGGTGCATCGGTAATCTCTCTGGAAGGAACCCCCGTTAATCTATAAATCAAGCCCCAGGCTTCCATCGAGGCCTACCAGACACATCTGATGGGTTCAGCCGTTCATTCCAATTTGGTGCGGAGGGAAGGGCAGAGGCAGAACCGGGATCATTTGTGGCACTTCTGGGGGGAGGGATATCATGGGTGGGTGGGTGGGAGGGAGGATGTGGGTAAAGTGACAGTATCAAAAATTCCACAACTGCAGACTGTCATTCCAGTTCACACACATGAAGATGAACAAAACACAAAGGAAAACAAAATAAATACAACCGATGATGAAGAACGAAGACTTTAAAAACTAAAAACACTTAATGTAAATGTATGAAGGACAGGGTTTTGTTCTCTTGGGTTCCATTTGAATGATTGCAGAGAAAGGGACAGGCAACAACTGGTAGGATTACAACATATTGAATCCTCAAAAAAATATATATATAATTGTTCCAACTACCTTTTTTTTTGCCAAACTTCGAGTTAAAGTTTTTTTTTTTTTTAAGTGCGTGTAGTTGAGACTAGGTGTTAGTTCAAACCAAGTTACTTAATTGCACAAGATGTTATCAACACCTTCTCTGGTTGGGGAAACACGGTTGAAATGCAGATCATTTAATCTTTTGTTTGGTTTTTTGTTTCTGTTTTAAACATGCAAATTCCAAAACTTTACTGAATTCCATTTTTATTTCCTGTTCTCAATGAAAAGAAAAAAAAATATGAAAAAAACGATAATGGCATTGATGTTCTAAAGATCACATTCCTCGTTACTTGTTCAAACAAGGATCCGGTGGGTTAGAAGTCTAGATCGTGTTCCTGAAGGGTTCAGATGAGGAGCGATGATGGATTTGAAGCCTGTGTTCAGTATTTAGACTGATTCTTGAATGGTGGATGTTTTGTATCGTCTCCTTATCTCTAATAAAAGGCACTAAACTACTGACTTGGTCTGACTTGATGTTTTTCCACCAATTAGGGCTTCTGCTTTGAATCCAAACCCACATAAAACAATAATTCATGGCTTGTGTTCTAGTGAGTTATACTGTAAGCGTAATCATTATGGGAATTCCAGGCTGGGCTTCATGTCCTAGGATTCAATACATGGTAGTACAAACATGCTCTCAAAGAGCCTGCTTTTGTCAGGTGTAATCATTATAACCTCCTGATTGGTAACCACTGCTCTGCCCATACAGATTGTTTAAAATGCTTTCAGGATCGTATGTAGCTTTTTAGCTCCGTTTGGTTATCTTGTAGGCGTTGCTGAAGTACTGTAGCACTGTTGAAGGATGAAGTTTTAAAACGGATGTTGGTGATGAAGTGCAGGTGGTATACCTATTAAGACCACAAGAGGGCGCCCCAGCTCCACTTCTGCAGTCCTTTGGTACAATAAACTTGACACAGCATTGTTAGAAATCTGTTTATTAAAATATATCTATAACCACATTTTTTTCCTCAAATAAAATTAACAATCTGATAGACCATGCAACCCACACTGAGCATTGTGTCCTATGCAGCAACTTTAGAGCAATACATTTCAGTGACATTCACAATTTCATTGGTTTGTTCATTCAGCAATATAATTTTCTGATGTGATTTGAGGCCTCAAAATGTTATCTCTGTGGAACTGTATTAAATAAGCATCTATGGTATGTCGGTGTCATCTCGGGGGAAACTTGGAGGATTTCAGCATGGTTTGTTGAGGCCTGTCCTTCCCCCTGGCTCAGTCTTGACATTTGTAATGTAATGCAGGAATTGAATAAAGGAAAATGACAGGAGTGAGCATGAAAACAAATGGTATCAGTTTGTTGGATGAAAAGTGTACTTGCTGTTCATACAGCCAGTTTGAGATTGTATTTATTAGATTTCGTCCTTTTTAATAACCACTGTCAAAATGGCATCACGTTTCTGGGTCATTTTAGGCAAACATTTTATAAAAAATGTAAATGCATACATTCAAAACATATTGAATAGAGCATCATTTAAATCTCCGTGCGCCAGATCATGATGCAATGTGAGTTAGTATCTGCTATTTAAAACCATTCACTTGGATGTGCTTCCTGCCACCGAATTCGGAGAAGTCACCACTTTTCTGACTCGCTGCAGTTTAGTGCATTTTAGTTTTACTTCTAAAACACCTTAAACATTTATTTTAATTGCATTGAATTGAGTGGCCGAGACTATAGTTGTTTAAAGCTTACAC
Organism: Benthosema pterotum; assembly: GCA_039105355.1. Lineage (NCBI taxonomy): Eukaryota > Metazoa > Chordata > Actinopteri > Myctophiformes > Myctophidae > Benthosema > Benthosema pterotum. The sequence continues at coordinate 40,711,426 of CM076984.1, forward strand.
TACATGGAGTAGGAATGCTATATCAAAAGAGTACCATATGTCAATTACCGTATTACATTTTACCTCTTCAAAAGATAATACTGTTCATAATGGACAAATCATTACTCTTTTTGTAATTTAATTACGCTACCATTTCATTGCACAAAATAATGGACTGTTGGACACAATTTCAAAATGAAGTATAACATCCGGGTTTTCCATACCACAATGATTATCTGCAATAGATTTGTATATACTGTAATACATTACTAATAATTCAATTGTATCTCTGAGTACAGACACACACACGTCTTTATATGCACACACACACACACACACACACACACACACACACACACACACACACACACACACACACACACACACACACACACACAGTCAGTGTTATTCTTTCCTCTCTTGTTAAAAGTGGCTTGCTTTTTAAAAGGTGGAAATACTGACAACGCTATGAATCCGACTGCGAGGAAAAGTGCATTAAAAGCTGCTGTGATGATGATATCACTGGCAGACATGTTTTATGAAGCCAAAGGTCTCCAGAAGCAAATTACCGAGAGGAGTGAAATGACTCACTGAGGGAATTGGACGACAAAGGAACATTCCTGCATTTTCAGGGTAGAATTTTTTTTGAAGGTGTGACTTTCTTACATGCCTTATGCACCTTCCATTGAATTTCAATTGGATTAAATCCCGTCTCACCTGTTTTACTAGCAGCAATAAGGCACTTTACCCCCATTTTTGTGAACCATTATGTGTTTTCTTTTACCCTCCATCCAACATCTAAACATCCGTCCTTGTTTGATCTGACTCAACAACAGTCCTGTCTATCTCAGTTTAAACTGCAGTCTTCTTGATTCCCGTGCACCCAATAACAGATCTGAGCAAATTTCAGTGGCGTGAAGCGCACGGCCACGTTGTAATCCCGGTTTTCTCCGTTTATCTCCAACCACTGATGTCCGGAGAAGACCCCAATGACCTTCCTCTCCCATCGCTCCAGAGAGTTGTCCCACACTCGGCCGTAAACCCCCGAGCCGCTGGCCCCAGGCCTGGCGTCACAGTGCTGATAGATGAGATCATTGGACTCGTCTTCCACCGGGCAAAAACGGTACACCAGCTCCCCGGGCCTGTCGCTGTCGAACCCAGAGAAGTGTATGCGCTTCCCGGCCAGGTCCCCAGAGGACGGGGTCACGGCCAGGCGCATGAAGGGCCTGCGATGAGGCCAGCGTAGCTCCAGCAGCGCATAATCAAAGTCCATGCTGACGTCCTGGGGACCCAGGATCCAGCCTTTGGGCACTCGGGTGCGTTTGACTCGAACCCAGCGCACCAGAGGCTTCTTAGAGGAGGTGCCATTGATCGAAGGAGGGCTAAGGAACCCCACCCTGAGCTTCCGTGCCCCCTTGACATAATCCTTCCCATCGTGTACGCAGTGGGCAGCTGTGAGGACATGCCGCTGAGACACCAGAACCCCAGTGCAGCCGGTGGAGATCCTCACCGCTGTGGAGAAAGGATAGTCCAACAGGAAATGGTCCCCACGGATGTTAAAGCGTCCATCAGCCCCATAGATCTGCCTCTTGAAACGTTTACGTCTGAAGGTGACTCCTGGCACCCTCCTCTGTGGCGGCGGGGTGTGGGAGACGAAGGTGGCGTCCTCCTCTTCGCTCTCCACGTCCACGGTGGTGAGGGTTCGAGAGCCATCGGCATACAGGGTCTCAAAGGACAGTTTGTCCTTTAGTTGTTCCCCTCGGTGGAAGCAGCTGGAGTTACAGTGAGTGGTGAAGTCCAGCTGAGTGTTTGCGCTGAACCTGGAGCGGGTGAGGGGCTGGGGGGCATGAGGCGTCAGGGAGGGCAAATGTGCAGCGGGATGGTGATGAGATGTTGGAAGTGACGACAGAGAGATGGGCAGGAAGAACTGAAGCACCAGCAACGTGGTGGTGAGACGAGCCAGGAGGGAGTTGTCATGTGGTGTCATGTTGGCGATGGAAAATACTGAAACATGAGAGACACACACAGTGACAGAGAGACAGACGGAGAGAGAGACAGAGAGAGAGAGAGATTAATGGACTCACAAGAACAAACAGCTTGTGATGTTTTCCAGTAATGTCATGCAGTCCTTCCAAAAACAAGTAGTGTTTTGGTTTATGGAGAATGGGGAAGCTATTTACATCTATGGAGCACATTGGCAAGTAGTTTGAGCGATCTTGCTAACACACAAACTATAATCGGTATGAAATCTGGACTCTCACATTGACAGAAGTATTGGAAATCTCAGTGCCCATGCCAATAAGATCAGCTTACACAAACAAGCCAATGCAGTAATGTAGGGCTTAAACACCATCTATCAACAATGCACCTCCTGTTCCGGTATTATGAATTATTCAGGAATCGAATTTCAATGTCACAGTCAGCAACATGTATTTCTCTGTCTGTTTTATCGGTTCACAGAAATCTTTTGTTGGCTATAAGGTCTGAATGGACAAAAGCTGAGAGGCTTGCCTAGTGGCTATAATGGTCATGCTAATGAATTTACAGTAATTACAATTACACAAATGATTACAAAATGGCAATGTCATATTTCCATCTAAATATAATACATACAGGATGAACCAAGACGTTAGAGTTTATTATGCATTGTGCTACTTCAGATTATGCAAGATCCTTTGATTTTTATAACAGCAGACGGTGGGTGAAGGAATTGTTGGGAAATAAAGTCAAATCTGTCGAATTGAGAATGCATATAGTTTGAGGACAAGCAGTTATTTTTCTGTAAAACATTAACTACTCCACGGTGCATGTGAACTGTAGGTCCATTAGCCAGGACAAAGGGATACTTGATCCCTCCTGAGACTATGGACCCTCAGGCACTCATGGAACGAAGAGAGCAGGTGTCTGAAAGTGAAAAAAGACAAGTTTAGGCATGGCAGCCCGAATGGAGACTCGCATACAAAAGGTGCAGGGTGGGGCCTGTCCACACAACGGCATTATATACTATCCTCTAAAAAGATAGAATCACTCTAGAGGGCCTCTGTAAAATGACAAATAGGACAAAAACATCCTGTTCCTTTGTTTTACAAGCTCTATTGATGATCATTTGAAAGGCACCTTTACAATACTATATATGCAGGTCTGTACAAATCAAAAAACAAAGATTGTATAACAGTGTAAACAAACTAGCCAGTAAAGCCTGGCCTTCAATGTTGTTTCCATTGTTTCTTGGCCTTTGAATCTTAATTGATCACCACAACAGAAAAGCAGCATCCTGCAGCCTGTTACAGCAATCTCAGCTGATCAGAAGCATTGGTAGAAATTTACTAGCTGGTAATTATGCCGTAATTATGCCCCATTGACCAATAACCACAACATAACAGCTTGTGAAGTTCATGAACCCAACATAATTTCTTCCTTCAGAGCAGCAGCTTGAAATTCTAGATCCCAAGACAACATATCATAGTGGATCCTCATTATTGCAGGAAAAATATCAGATATACTGTAAACCACAGGACTTTGTGGGCCCCCTAGAATCTCTGTCTTCCTTTGAGATACTTAGTGACAAAGTAGATGTAGCATCTCTCTCTCTCTCTCTCTCTCTCTCTCTCTCACACACACACACACACACACACACACACACACACACACACGCACACGCACACGCATACACACACACACACACACACACACACACACACACACACACACACACACACACACACACACACACACACACACACACACACACACACACACAATGTGTTTCAGCGTGGGGGTACATCACTTGACTCTGAGCTGACACAGCAGGTCCCTCGCCAAAAAATCACCACAACCCTTGGAAAACTATGCATGCAGGCTCCTCCTATTGAATTCCATCGGAAAATGATACAAGAGAGAGACATCAGTTAAATTTGATGTAGTGGAGGACAATGCTTTAGGGGTGGTGTATGACTGCACTATAACGTAGCTGGTTACATTTTGAACGGGCCAGACTAGATGGCTTTCTTACCTTTATAATAGGTGTAGGTGTTACATCCTCACCAAAGAGGTCCAGGTGTTATTCTGTGCAAAAGCGCCTTGGCTAGTTTCATCGCTCAAACAAAATATATTTTGTATAGGCTTCATAATGTAAATAACACCCTAAGCAGCACACTTCACTACTTACTTTGATGGAGATAAGCAAAGTAGCACAAAGCTCCAATGGCCCACCCAATCCTTTCCCATTCAATTAAACTCATAATGGATCGGGCTAGGGGAAACAGCCAAAAAGGAGCCTTTGCACAAAATAACACCTGAAACTCTTTGGGCATATAACAACTACAAATATACAAAAATCTGAGTCTGGAATTATGAACATGACACACACACACACACACACACACACACACACACACACACACACACACACACACACACACACACACACACACACACACACACACACACACACACACACACACACACACACTTGATGCACATCATTTCAGGCATCTTTAACAGACAAGGTTGTAAAAAATGAAATCCAAGTACAGCACCATTAGAGTAGACTCCCATGCAGCCACAGCTCAAAGCTACACCTGAACCCTAGCTTGGCCATCATTATACACATTCTTCATGTCATCTTTGAAGCTCCTGGTCTGGAGACTGGAGTTATTATTACGGGAAAATCTGATTCCAAAGTGAACCTTTCCCAACCCACTGAAGCGTTAACTGTCAGCCTGTAGCCCTTTTTTTAAACCAACGGCGTGTGAAAGTTACACTGTTGGTAATATCTCTGAGTGCTGTTATGATGGGACCCCAAAGACAACAAACTGTGTTGACTTTTTCCTCTATTGTAGACAGGCTAAAGATAACAGTGCTACTGGTCAAATGGGGGCACGCTTTGTTTAATACAGATGGCATGTGAAATGTTCTATATAATTGCATGATGACACACATCAATTAAATTCAAATAATGAAAATCATCTGCATCATCTATCTGGGATAGCCTATCTATTCCGTGTTATGATATCATATACAAACAGAGATACATAGGCCAGTGGTTTTCAACCAGTGGACCGGGGACCACCAGTGGTCCTTAGTTGAGAGGGTTACAGGTGGTCCCCAGATAGGTTGGTTAACCAGATGGAACTCTCGAGAGCGTAAAAATGAAACCAAATGGACCCTGGCGAGTCCATTTGGTTTCATGATTACGCTCTCAAGAGTTTAATCTAAATTGTCCCACTTAAGTCTTTAGAAATCTTTAGTTTTGGGGGTCTGTGGGGTGAAAATGTCGTCAAATGGCTCAACAAAAAGGTTGAAAACCACTGGTATGCCTATATAGGCTACAAAGTTAACGTTTACCTCCTAAACTGCGATTAAAATCCGTATTCGGGCTACATTGCAGTCACGTGTCTCTCTCCATCAGATGTTCTGTTCATTGCCATATATTCCAGGTCTTCAGAATCATCAGTCATGTCAACATTTCACGTGACAGTAGGTACAATCCTGTAGATGTTTGATCAATGGACTTGTCCGGCGGAAGGCGTATCCTCAACGTGCGCAGATTGTTACTACTGTAGCCTACAAAACGCCACCACGGTGGTTTTGCATATGAACTGCAACCTGGTGCGACGACGTGCGCCTTATGAGTTACTACTAGCCTGCTGCTCGGTCCAGTGTTGAGCCTCCTCCTCCTCCTCCGACAAACCGGCTCGCTCAAATAAATGTCTGGGAGAAGAATTTGTTGCAGGAGCAGCAGCAGAGCAGGCTGCAGCTCGACCAGGGCCGGATTTAGCCAGCCCTACTAGGGTGGGCTGGAAGAATGGCAGGGTGGGCAACTCCAAAGTTTTAGATATGAAGCAGTGGTTTTCAACCTTTTTGACACCAGGGCCCACTATTTTTTCGGCATTTGAGCCACGGACCACCATTTGAGGACATTTTAAACCCCACAGACCCAAAACTAAAGATTTCTTTTGCTTTTGTCCACAATTCCAGGCTGGATTTTGGGAAACAAAACAGGCAAGCATACAAAATGACCATTAATCTTCTACATTATTAGTTGTTTAGACTTGGGCTAATTCACATGATGGATATTTTAACTCTTGAGGGTGTAAACATGAAACCAAATTGATCTGCAAGTGTCCATTTGGTTTCATTTTTACGCTCTTAAAGAGTTACATCTGGTTAATCAATTTTCCACCATTTAGCTGGGGACCACCTGGAACTCTCTCAAGGACCACTGGTGGTCCCCAGACCACTAATTAAAAACCACTGATATTACCTCTTATTGGGTGGGCAGGATGCACGTTTTGGGTGGGCTCTGCCCACCCGCCCCCTCTAGATCCGGCCCTGCTCCTATCCCTTCATGGTCCGAGTCCTGCCCCGCCTACATGGCTGCTACTGGAAATATGGGACAGTTTTAATTGTCGCCCTGGTGCCAGACTGCTGCCAGTAGAAGGGTATGTAGGTGGGGTGCGCGTGTGTGTAGGCCACTACTGTGTAATAACCAACTAAAATGCTTTCTAAACGTCTGTGGTTATTCAATAGCCAGACTGAATCAGCTGTTGGCAAAAACAAAACAAATCTGCCTGCCTGCAGATTGGTCTGGAATAGCTCAATTGTATGCCCATTTCCTACTCCAGAGAACTGGGGTGTCCAACCAGGACACAGCATTCAAATATATTTGCATACTATGTCCTGATTGGCCACCCCAATTTTCTGGAGTATGAAATGGGTGTATGCTATATAATTGACCAGCAGACCAATCTGCTGACAGGCATTTCTTGCAAACAGCTGATTTGGTCTGGCTTTAGACAGGCTAGTTATTCTGTCCCAAAGTTACCTGTGATATCATGTAATAAAGAAAGAAAGAAAGCGGCCTTTAAAAACACTTTTATTCTCTTCATGTGATTCGCCCCCACCTTTCCAGTCTATCAATTAACTGTCCTTTTCAGATAGATTTTATTTAGCCTTACTGAATAACATACACACGCCTGCGCGCGCACGCACACACACACACACACACACACACACACACACACACACACACACACACACACACACACACACACACACACACACACACAGAATGCACACACACACACACACACACAGAATGCACACAGGCTCTGTGTTTTTATTAAATATGTTTGGTGGTTTATCATGAAAATCAGGCACAAGTCATCACATGCCTCGCTTATCCCCTGATAAGCCTCCCATATATTCCTCCTCCCAAGAGTTTTGACAATAATTTAGTCTCTCAGAATCTTGTCACGGTGGAAGCCATTAGCCGGCCAATAGCTGATTGCTGTGTTTGCCAACACTAAGAAACGTATGTTTTTAAACACATCTCTATTTGCATCAGCATGTTAGGCGCGTTGTCAACTCAGTAGCTGGCAGCAAGGAAAGGTTTCGTCTTTCCATGGTTGTATTCCAGCACAGCTACATGCCAAGAAGCTATCAAATATACCTGATGTAGAAAACAAATTAATTCACAGAAGATCATAGCCGTCAGGCAGAGGATTCCACAGGTGTTGAGGCACGCTGGCTGAAGTGTTCACCCTGTGTAAGCTGTCACACGTCTGGCTTTGTTTGCTGGATCTCTGACCTTGATCTCCACCAGCTCTTTCAAAAATCTCATTCAGGAGCTTCTTTAACCTGTGGAATTTGTGAAGTCTCACTCCTGCTGTCTTTCTGAGAGCACTTTCAGATGTGAGACAGAGACTCTTATAGTCACACTCACAGGAATGCTGTGGAATCTCCCAGCGAGTATACAAGACAAGCTCTCCACACAATGTGTCCGCTGTTGCGCTCGCTATGTGACTGTCACACCAAAGGGGAACACCTTCCAAATCCACCCCCTGTCCCCCTGGCAACCCTGCGTTGGCTGTTGATAAAAGAAGCCTGTGCTAATTCAGCTCTGGCACCATGAATAACATGTTGTTTACAGATGGCTCCGCTGAGCCTAAGGTATGTTCCCCATTGTAGCTGTGTTCCCCTTTTTACAATCACATTGGAAACATGAGGTACAGGCCAGAGATGTGTCAATGTGTAAATGTGCAAAGCCGTAAGCGTATAATGATATCATATCACTTCATCTTTAGATAAACAGAAGCGCTGTGTCACAGCAAATGAGAACCAGAGAGAAAGAGAGATTCCCTTTGGGTCTCTCGCTCCTTCCATCTTTCTTTTTCCTCTTCATTCCTACTGATCCAGTTTCTGTTTGTAATTATTCATAAATATACGCCAGTGTTTTTGCTAACCATCTCACCCACAGGTTGTATTTTTCATTCATGTGACTCAATAAGGAATCTTGTTAATAACCAGAACCTGCCCTCTTTTCTGCCAACAGTGCAGGCTGGTACAGTGAATCAGTTGTTCCTTGCATGACCTCGGGACCATGGCTCTACATATTCGTACTGTAAATAGATGAAGGTACTGTTGGCCTGCAGGATAGTATGTTGAGGTAGATGCATGCTGCGACACAAAGGCCTGTTTATCTTTTTTTTTTTTTTTTTACTGCCACGAAGTAAAATATGGACAGTTCCAAGTAGATTTGAAAATTTGTTTTTCGGTCTTTATATTTAATAAAAAATAAATAAAAAAGTTATGCCCTCAGTTTTAAATGTTTCAAACAAAAGCTCCTTTCTCCTATTTTTAAATTGTAGCTTTTGATGGCTTGTGACCACGTACCACCGCTCATGCTGGAAAAGCTCACTCTTTCCTGCATGATTCATTTTGTAAACAAATAGTAGCACAGAGAACCCATTTCCCCCGAGGAAGCAAGTGTCATCATCATTAATATGAACAACTGTGTTGTTAGTGTCAAGATGTGCCAAGCTATGTTAGGATGAGAGAAAATAAATTAACCCAACAGGGCACCAAAAGTGTGGCAAACTAATTGTCCCTCTTCGTGTGGGACAGTCCCTTATTTCTGACTTTTCAGGGGTCCACAAATTGAAACCCTGTCCCACTTTGTGACTCGAATGACTAATTGTCACTCCCCAAGTTGGCCGTCTGTTGTAAAGCACTCCTTGTCTCTTTTACTTAAACATTACTTTAACAACAACAAAATAACATAATGTGTGTGTGTGTGTGTGTGTGTGTGTGTGTGTGTGTGTGTGTGTGTGTGTGTGTGTGTGTGTGTGTGGGTGGGGGGGGGGTATTCAAACTTTAGAGTCTGGACAGGCCTGACCCAAAGTGTAGGAACAAACGGCAGGCCCTGCAGCCTTACCTGGGCCCTCATCAAACCTGCAAGAATGTCCACTAACACAGATCTCCATAATACTGTATGGAGCGGAGCAAAGGTCGCAGTTGACTATGGAATGAATGGAATGAAAATAGCCGATCACAAGCTCACAACTCTAGTTTGGGTCCAGGGCAAATCTCTATTTTAGGTCTTTAGCTAAACTTCTCAGGATCATTGGTTCAATCATGGGTTTTATAATCTTACACATCTAGGAGAGAATGAAAAATGTTCAGTATGAGACAAAGGCCTGGAGTCATACTGAAAAATTACATTGCAGGAGTCCTTTACAACGTACATCAGTAAAGATAAATGGGTGCTCCCTGTGGGTGTCTCAATGGGACCAAACATATAAAACAAATGAATCTGGTGACACTACACCCAGGCAATGCCAAGACAGAATAAATGGTAAATAGGTTTTCACACACACACACACACACACACACGCACACACACACACACACACACACGCACGCACGCACGCACGCACGCACACACACACACAAACACGCACGCACGCGCGCGCGCACACACACACACACACACACACACACACACAGCCACTGCCACTGGGGTGGCTGAGAGGATCACTCAGCTGACATGTACAGTTTTCCAAGCAAACAGGGATTATTAACAGGATCACAGGGGTTTCCCCTGTACTCTTTAATCCTGTAATTGGCTCCAGATTCAAGCCAGCGATCTGGGCCTCACAACACATAGAACAAATCTTTCATAACAAAAGCAGGGCTCTTGACCTCCTTGCCTGTTGTCACTCAGTAACCCCTGGATCCCCTGCAGAATCTGAAGACATCTGAAGTAATTCATTACAGAATGCAAGGAGCCGAGAACACAAAGAATGTCCCTGTTCGCTCTACTCTCCTGCAAGCAGAACACTACTTCATGTCTCCTTTTTTTTATCGGCCAGTTATTTATTACTCCTCTCCTCCAAGTCCTTCCTTAATCTGTCTGTTTCTTTCACTCCCTCATTCTCTCACCCTCTGTCTCCTCAAAATCTGTCTTCTGGACTTTATTATAAGCCCTTGTTGAATCAGTATGTTGTGGCATACGGTTTAAATTTCCACATTTACTATGACTGTATACCTCGCCTGTGCCTACACTATATCGAAAATTTCCAAGATATCTCTCTGTGAAGAGAAGGACAGCTAGTCATTGTGTGGTTGAGGTCCAGGTCAAAGAAAAAAATCATACCTGTATGTGAAATCGCGGAAAAACAACATATTATAGTATGTTGAAAAAGTCATTTTCGAGAATTTGCAAGGCTATAGCCTTACGGTCTTGCACTGTGTGCCGTTTTTCATCGTTTTGAGGAATTTTGAGGATTTTCGAAAAATGACGAAACCTGGCAAAAACGCAATGCTATAGCCTTACGGTATACTGGAAAAAACGCAAGGCTATAGCCTTACGGTCTTGCACACTATGCTGTTTTTCATCATTTTGAGCATTTTTGAGCATTTTCGAAAAATGTCGACATTTTGAAAAAAGCGTAAGGCTATAGCCTTACCGTTTTTCATAATTTTGAGTGATTTCGAAAAATGACGAAAACTGGCCAAAACTCAAGGCTATAGCCTAATGGTCTTGCACAGCATGCCGTTTTTCATCATTTTGAGCACTTTTGAGCATTTTCGAAAAATGACAAAATTTTGAAAAAATAAAAAAATAATTTTGAGCGATTTCGAAAAATGACAAAAACTGGCCAAAACGCAATGCTATAGCCTAATGGTCTTGCACAGCATGCCGTTTTTCATCATTTTGAGCATTTTTTTGCATTTTCGAAAAATGACGATTTTTTTTTTATTTAAGCGTAAGGCTATAGACTTACCGTTTTTCATCATTTTGAGCGATTTCAAAATGACGAAAACTGGCCAAAACGCAAGGCTAGAGCCTTACGGTCTTACACAGCATGCCATTTTTCATAATTTTGAACATTTTGAGCGATTTCAAAAAATGACGAAAACTGGCCAAAACGCAAGGCTAGAGCCTTACGGTCTTAAACAGCATGCCGTTTTTCATAATTTTGAACATTTTTGAGCATTTTCGAAAAATGTCGAAAACTGGCCAAAACGCAAGGCTAGAGCCTTACGGTCTTACACAGCATGCCGTTTTTCATAATTTTGAACATTTTTGAGCATTTTCGAAAAATGTCGAAATTTTGAGAAAAGCGTAAGGTTATAGCCTTACCGTTTTTCATGATTTTGAGCGATTTCGAAAAATGACGAAAACTGCCCAAAACCCAATGCTATAGCCTAATGGTCTTGCACAGCATGCCGATTTTCATCATTTTGAACATTTTTGAGCATTTTCGAAAAATGTCGAAATTTTTTAAAAAAGCGCAAGGCTATAGCCTTACCGTTTTTCATAATTTTGAGTGATTTCGAAAAATGACGAAAACTGGCAAAAACACTAGGCTAGAGCCTTACGGTCTTACACAGCATGCTGTTTTTCATCATTTTGAACATTTTTGAGCATTTTCGAAAAATGTCGAAATTTTGAAAAAAGCGTAAGGCTATAGCCTTACCGTTTTTTATAATTTTGAGCGATTTCGAAAAATGAGGAAAACTGGCAAAAAAGCAAAGCTATTGCCTTACGGTCTTGCACAGCATGCCGTTTTCCATCATTTTGAGCATTTTTGAGCATTTTCGAAAAATGTCGAAATATTGAAAAAAGCGTAAGGCTATAGCCTTACCGTTTTTCATAATTTTGAGCGATTTCGAAAAATGACGAAAATGGCCAAAACGCAAGGCTACATAGCCTTACGGTCTTGCACAGCATGCCGTTTTCCATCATTTTGAGCATTTTTTAGCTTTTTTTCAAAATTTCGACATTTTTCAAAAATGCTCAAAATTTGAAATAATTTGAAAAAGCTCAAAAATGCTCAAAATGATGAAAAACTGCATGCTGTGCAAGACCATTAGGCTATAGCCTTGCGTTTTGGCCAGTTTTCGTAATTTTTCGAAATCGCTCAAAATTATGAAAAACGGTAGCCTAAGGCTATAGCCTTACGCTTTTTTCAAAATTTCGACATATTTCGAAAAAGCTCAAAAATGCTCAAAATGATGAAAAACGGCATGCTGTGCAAGACCATAAGGCTATAGCATTGCGTTTTGGCCAGTTTTTGTAATTTTTCGAAATCGCTCAAAATCATGAAAAACGGTAAGGCTATATATAGCCTTACGCTTTTTTCAAAATTCGATATTTTTCGAAAATGCTCAAAAATGCTCAAAATTATGAAAAACGGCATGCTGTGCAAGACCGTAAGGCTATAGCCTTGCGTTTTGGCCATTTTCGTCATTTTTCGAAATCGCTCAAAATTATGAAAAACGGTAAGGCTATAGCCTTACGCTTTTTTTCAAAATTTCGACATTTTTTTAAAACCCTCCAAAATCCTCAAAACGATGAAAAACGGCATGCTGTGCAAGACCGTAAGGCTATAGCCTTGCGTTTTTGACAGATTTCGTCATTTTTTGAAAATCATCAAAACGATGAAAACACGTAAGGCTATAGCCTTACCGTTTTTTCAAAATTTCAACATTTTTTTAAAACCCTCCAAAATCCTCAAAACGATGAAAAACGGCATGCTGTGCAAGACCGTAAGGCTATAGCCTTGCGTTTTTGCCAGATTTCGTCATTTTTTGAAAATCATCAAAATGATGAAAACACGTAAGGCTATAGCCTTACCGTTTTTTCAAAATTTCGACATTTTTTGAAAACCCTCAAAAATCCTCAAAACGATGAAAAACGCCATGCTGTGCAAGACCGTAAGGCTATAGCCTTGCGTTTTTGCAAGATTTCGTCATTTTTTGAAAATCTTCGAAAATCATCAAAACGATGAAAACACGTAAGGCTATAGCCTTACCATTTTTTCAAAATTTCGACATTTTTTGAAAATCCTCAAAAATCCTCAAAACGATGAAAAACGACAGGCTGTGCAAGACCGTAAGACTATAGCCTTGCGTTTTTGCCAGATTTCGTCATTTTTTGAAAATCTTGGAAAATCATCAAAACGATGAAAACACGTAAGGCTATAGCCTTACCATTTTTTCAAAATTTCGACATTTTTTTAAAACCCTCCAAAATCCTCAAAACGATGAAAAACGGCATGCTGTGCAAGACCGTAAGGCTATAGCCTTGCGTTTTTGCCAGATTTCGTCATTTTTTGAAAATCTTCGAAAATCATCAAAACGATGAAAACACGTAAGGCTATAGCCTTACCGTTTTTTCAAAATTTCGACATTTTTCGAAAACCCTCAAAAATCCTCAAAACGATGAAAAACGTCATGCTGTGCAAGACCGTAAGGCTATAGCCTTGCGTTTTTGCCAGATTTCGTCATTTTTTGAAAATCATCAAAATGATGAAAAAACGTAAGGCTATAGCCTTACCGTTTTTTCAAAATTTCGACATTTTTTTAAAACCCTCAAAAATCCTCAAAACGATGAAAAACGCCATGCTGTGCAAGACCGTAAGGCTATAGCCTTGCGTTTTTGCAAGATTCCGTCATTTTTTGAAAATCTTCGAAAATCATCAAAACGATGAAAACACGTAAGGCTATAGCCTTACCATTTTTTCAAAATTTCGACATTTTTTGAAAATCCTCAAAAATCCTCAAAACGATGAAAAACGGCATGCTGTGCAAGACCGTAAGGCTATAGCCTTGCGTTTTTGCCAGATTTCGTCATTTTTTGAAAATCTTCGAAAATCATCAAAACGATGAAAACACGTAAGGCTATAGCCTTACCGTTTTTCAAAATTTTGACATTTTTTGAAAACCCTCAAAAATCCTCAAAACGATGAAAAACGGCATGCTGTGCAAGACCGTAAGGCTATAGCCTTGCATTTTGACAGATTTCGTCATTTTTTGAAAATCTTGGAAAATCATCAAAACGATGAAAACACGTAAGGCTATAGCCTTACCGTTTTTTCAAAATTTCGACATTTTTTGAAAACCCTCAAAAATCCTCAAAACGATGAAAAACGGCATGCTGTGCAAGACCGTAAGGCTATAGCCTTGCGTTTTTGCCAGATTTTGTCATTTTTGGAAAATCTTCGAAAATCATCAAAACGATGAAAACACGTAAGGCTATAGCCTTACGCTTTTTTCAAAATTTCGACATTTTTTGAAAATGCTCAAAAATGCTCAAAATGATGAAAAACTGCATGCTGTGCAAGACCATTAGGCTATAGCCTTGCGTTTTGGCCAGTTTTCGTAATTTTTCGAAATCGCTCAAAATTATGAAAAACGGTAAGGCTATAGCCTTACGCTTTTTTCAAAATTTCGACATTTTTCGAAAATGCTCAAAAATGCTCAAAATGATGAAAAACGGCATGCTGTGCAAGACCATTAGGCTATAGCATTGCGTTTTGGCCAGTTTTCGTCATTTTTCGAAATCGCTCAAAATTATGAAAAACGGTAAGGCTATAGCCTTACGCTTTTTTCAAAATTTCGATATTTTTCGAAAATGCTAAAAAATGCTCAAAATGATGAAAAACGGCATGCTGTGCAAGACCGTAAGGCTATAGCCTTGCGTTTTGGCCATTTTCGTCATTTTTCGAAATCGCTCAAAATTATGAAAAACGGTAAGGCTATAGCCTTACGCTTTTTTTCAAAATTTCGACATTTTTTTAAAACCCTCCAAAATCCTCAAAACGATGAAAAACGGCATGCTGTGCAAGACCGTAAGGCTATAGCCTTGCGTTTTTGACAGATTTCGTCATTTTTTGAAAATCATCAAAACGATGAAAACACGTAAGGCTATAGCCTTACCGTTTTTTCAAAATTTCAACATTTTTTTAAAACCCTCCAAAATCCTCAAAACGATGAAAAACGGCATGCTGTGCAAGACCGTAAGGCTATAGCCTTGCGTTTTTGCCAGATTTCGTCATTTTTTGAAAATCATCAAAATGATGAAAACACGTAAGGCTATAGCCTTACCGTTTTTTCAAAATTTCGACATTTTTTGAAAACCCTCAAAAATCCTCAAAACGATGAAAAACGCCATGCTGTGCAAGACCGTAAGGCTATAGCCTTGCGTTTTTGCAAGATTTCGTCATTTTTTGAAAATCTTCGAAAATCATCAAAACGATGAAAACACGTAAGGCTATAGCCTTACCATTTTTTCAAAATTTCGACATTTTTTGAAAATCCTCAAAAATCCTCAAAACGATGAAAAACGACAGGCTGTGCAAGACCGTAAGACTATAGCCTTGCGTTTTTGCCAGATTTCGTCATTTTTTGAAAATCTTGGAAAATCATCAAAACGATGAAAACACGTAAGGCTATAGCCTTACCATTTTTTCAAAATTTTGACATTTTTTTAAAACCCTCCAAAATCCTCAAAACGATGAAAAACGGCATGCTGTGCAAGACCGTAAGGCTATAGCCTTGCGTTTTTGCCAGATTTCGTCATTTTTTGAAAATCATCAAAATGATGAAAAAACGTAAGGCTATAGCCTTACCGTTTTTTTTCAAAATTTCGACATTTTTTAAAAACCCTCAAAAATCCTCAAAACGATGAAAAATGGCATGCTGTGCAAGACCGTAAGGCTATAGCCTTGCGTTTTTGCCAGATTTCGTCATTTTTTGAAAATCTTCGAAAATCATCAAAACGATGAAAACACGTAAGGCTATAGCCTTACCATTTTTCAAAATTTCGACATTTTTTGAAAACCCTCAAAAATCCTCAAAACGATGAAAAAACGGCATGCTGTGCAAGACCGTAAGACTATAGCCTTGCGTTTTTGCCAGATTTCGTCATTTTTTGAAAATCTTCGAAAATCATCAAAACGATGAAAACACGTAAGGCTATAGCCTTACCGTTTTTTCAAAATTTTGACATTTTTTGAAAACCCTCAAAAATCCTCAAAACGATGAAAAACGGCATGCTGTGCAAGACCGTAAGGCTATAGCCTTGCATTTTTGACAGATTTCGTCATTTTTTGAAAATCTTGGAAAATCATCAAAACGATGAAAACACGTAAGGCTATAGCCTTACCGTTTTTTCAAAATTTCGACATTTTTGAAAACCCTCAAAAATCCTCAAAACGATGAAAAACGGCATGCTGTGCAAGACCGTAAGGCTATAGCCTTGCGTTTTTGCCAGATTTCGTCATTTTTGGAAAATCTTCGAAAATCATCAAAACGATGAAAACACGTAAGGCTATAGCCTTACCATTTTTTCAAAATTTCGACATTTTTTTAAAACCCTCCAAAATCCTCAAAACGATGAAAAACGGCATGCTGTGCAAGACCGTAAGGCTATAGCCTTGCGTTTTTGCCAGATTTCGTCATTTTTTGAAAATCTTCGAAAATCATCAAAACGATGAAAACACGTAAGGCTATAGCCTTACCGTTTTTTCAAAATTTCGACATTTTTTGAAAACCCTCCAAAATCCTCAAAACGATGAAAAACGGCATGCTGTGCAAGACCGTAAGGCTATAGCCTTGCGTTTTTGCCAGATTTCGTCATTTTTTGAAAATCATCAAAATGATGAAAACACGTAAGGCTATAGCCTTACCGTTTTTTCAAAATTTCGACATTTTTTGAAAACCCTCAAAAATCCTCAAAACGATGAAAAACGCCATGCTGTGCAAGACCGTAAGGCTATAGCCTTGCGTTTTTGCAAGATTTCGTCATTTTTTGAAAATCTTGGAAAATCATCAAAACGATGAAAACACGTAAGGCTATAGCCTTACCATTTTTTCAAAATTTCGACATTTTTTTAAAACCCTCCGAAATCCTCAAAACGATGAAAAACGGCATGCTGTGCAAGACCGTAAGGCTATAGCCTTGCGTTTTTGACAGATTTCGTCATTTTTTGAAAATCATCAAAACGATGAAAACACGTAAGGCTATAGCCTTACCATTTTTTCAAAATTTCGACATTTTTTGAAAATCCTCAAAAATCCTCAAAACGATGAAAAACGGCATGCTGTGCAAGACCGTAAGGCTATAGCCTTGCATTTTTGACAGATTTCGTCATTTTTTGAAAATCTTGGAAATTCTTCAAAACGATGAAAACACGTAAGGCTATAGCCTTACCATTTTTTCAAAATTTCGACATTTTTTTAAAACCCTCCAAAATCCTCAAAACGATGAAAAACGGCATGCTGTGCAAGACCGTAAGGCTATAGCCTTGCGTTTTTGCCAGATTTCGTCATTTTTTGAAAATCATCAAAATGATGAAAACACGTAAGGCTATAGCCTTACCGTTTTTTCAAAATTTCGACATTTTTTGAAAACCCTCAAAAATCCTCAAAACGATGAAAAACGACATGCTGTGCAAGACCGTAAGACTATAGGCTTGCGTTTTTGCCAGATTTCGTCATTTTTTGAAAATCTTGGAAAATCATCAAAACGATGAAAACACGTAAGGCTATAGCCTTACCATTTTTTCAAAATTTTGACATTTTTTTAAAACCCTCCAAAATCCTCAAAACGATGAAAAACGGCATGCTGTGCAAGACCGTAAGGCTATAGCCTTGCGTTTTTGCCAGATTTCGTCATTTTTTGAAAATCATCAAAATGATGAAAACACGTAAGGCTATAGCCTCACCGTTTTTTTCAAAATTTCGACATTTTTTTAAAAACCCTCAAAAATCCTCAAACGATGAAAAATGCCATGCTGTGCAAGACCGTAAGGCTATAGCCTTGCATTTTTGCAAGATTCCGTCATTTTTTGAAAATCTTCCAAAATCATCAAACGATGAAAGCACGTAAGGCTATAGCAATATATAAATCATCAAAACGATGAAAACACGTAAGGCTAGCCTTACCGTTTTTTCAAAATTTCGACATTTTTTGAAAACCCTCCAAAATCCTCAAAACGATGAAAAACGGCATGCTGTGCAAGACCGTAAGGCTATAGCCTTGCGTTTTTGCCAGATTTCGTCATTTTTTGAAAATCATCAAAATGATGAAAACACGTAAGGCTATAGCCTTACCGTTTTTTCAAAATTTCGACATTTTTTGAAAACCCTCAAAAATCCTCAAAACGATGAAAAACGCCATGCTGTGCAAGACCGTAAGGCTATAGCCTTGCGTTTTTGCAAGATTTCGTCATTTTTTGAAAATCTTGGAAAATCATCAAAACGATGAAAACACGTAAGGCTATAGCCTTACCATTTTTTCAAAATTTCGACATTTTTTTTAAAACCCTCCGAAATCCTCAAAACGATGAAAAACGGCATGCTGTGCAAGACCGTAAGGCTATAGCCTTGCGTTTTTGACAGATTTCGTCATTTTTTGAAAATCATCAAAACGATGAAAACACGTAAGGCTATAGCCTTACCATTTTTTCAAAATTTCGACATTTTTTGAAAATCCTCAAAAATCCTCAAAACGATGAAAAACGGCATGCTGTGCAAGACCGTAAGGCTATAGCCTTGCATTTTTGACAGATTTCGTCATTTTTTGAAAATCTTGGAAATTCTTCAAAACGATGAAAACACGTAAGGCTATAGCCTTACCATTTTTTCAAAATTTCGACATTTTTTTAAAACCCTCCAAAATCCTCAAAACGATGAAAAACGGCATGCTGTGCAAGACCGTAAGGCTATAGCCTTGCATTTTTGACAGATTTCGTCATTTTTTGAAAATCATCAAAACGATGAAAACACGTAAGGCTATAGCCTTACCGTTTTTTCAAAAATTCAACATTTTTTTTAAAACCCTCCAAAATCCTCAAAACGATGAAAAACGGCATGCTGTGCAAGACCGTAAGGCTATAGCCTTGCGTTTTTGCCAGATTTCGTCATTTTTTGAAAATCATCAAAATGATGAAAACACGTAAGGCTATAGCCTTACCGTTTTTTCAAAATTTCGACATTTTTTGAAAACCCTCAAAAATCCTCAAAACGATGAAAAACGGCATGCTGTGCAAGACCGTAAGGCTATAGCCTTGCGTTTTTGCCAGATTTCGTCATTTTTTGAAAATCTTCGAAAATGATGAAATCAGGTAAGGCTATAGCCTTACCGTTTTTTCAAAATTTCAACATTTTTTTAAAACCCTCAAAAATCCTCAAAACGATGAAAAACGGCATGCTGTGCAAGACCGTAAGGCTATAGCCTTGCGTTTTTGCCAGATTTCGTCATTTTTTGAAAATCTTCGAAAATCATCAAAACGATGAAAACACGTAAGGCTATAGCCTTACCGTTTTTTCAAAATTTCGACATTTTTTGAAAACCCTCAAAAATCCTCAAAACGATGAAAAACGGCATGCTGTGCAAGACCGTAAGGCTATAGCCTTGCGTTTTTGCCAGATTTCGTCATTTTTTGAAAATCATCAAAATGATGAAAACACGTAAGGCTATAGCCTTACCGTTTTTTCAAAATTTCGACATTTTTTAAAAACCCTCAAAAATCCTCAAAACGATGAAAAACGTCATGCTGTGCAAGACCGTAAGGCTATAGCCTTGCAATTTTTGACAGATTTCGTCATTTTTTGAAAATCATCAAAACGATGAAAACACGTAAGGCTATAGCCTTACCGTTTTTTTCAAAATTTCAACATTTTTTTAAACCCTCCAAAATCCTGAAAACGATGAAAAACGGCATGCTGTGCAAGACTGTAAGGCTAATAGTCTTGCGTTTTTGCCAGATTTCGTCATTTTTTGAAAATCATCAAAATGATGAAAACACGTAAGGCTATAGCCTTACCGTTTTTTCAAAATTTCAACATTTTTTTAAAACCCTCCAAAATCCTCAAAACGATGAAAAACGGCATGCTGTGCAAGACCGTAAGGCTATAGCCTTGCGTTTTTGCCAGATTTCGTCATTTTTTGAAAATCTTCGAAAATCATCAAAACGATGAAAACACGTAAGGCTAAAGCCTTACCGTTATTCAAAATTTCGACATTTTTTGAAAACCCTCAAAAATCCTCAAAACGATGAAAAACGTCATGCTGTGCAAGACCGTAAGGCTATAGCCTTGCGTTTTTGCCAGATTTCGTCATTT
Organism: Benthosema pterotum; assembly: GCA_039105355.1. NCBI lineage: Eukaryota > Metazoa > Chordata > Actinopteri > Myctophiformes > Myctophidae > Benthosema > Benthosema pterotum. The sequence continues at coordinate 40,731,604 of CM076984.1, forward strand.
TTTGAAAATCATCAAAATGATGAAAACACGTAAGGCTATAGCCTTACCGTTTTTTCAAAATTTCGACATTTTTTGAAAACCCTCAAAAATCCTCAAAACGATGAAAAACGGCATGCTGTGCAAGACCGTAAGGCTATAGCCTTGCGTTTTTGCCAGATTTCGTCATTTTTTGAAAATCATCAAAATGATGAAAACACGTAGGCCTAAGGCTATAGCCTTACCGTTTTTTCAAAATTTCGACATTTTTTGAAAACCCTCAAAAATCCTCAAAACGATGAAAAACGCCATGCTGTGCAAGACCGTAAGGCTATAGCCCTTGCGTTTTCGCCAGATTTCGTCATTTTTTTGAAAATCATCAAATGATGAAAACACGTAAGGCTATAGCCTTACCGTTTTTTTTCAAATTCGACATTTTATTGAAAACCCTCAAAAATCCTCAAAACGATGAAAAACGGCATGCTGTGCAAGACCGTAAGGCTATAGCCTTGCGTTTTTGCCAGATTTCGTCATTTTTTGAAAATCTTGGAAAATCATCAAAACGATGAAAACACGTAAGGCTATAGCCTTACCATTTTTTCAAAATTTCGACATTTTTTTAAAACCCTCCAAAATCCTCAAAACGATGAAAAACGGCATGCTGTGCAAGACCGTAAGGCTATAGCCTTGCATTTTGACAGATTTCGTCATTTTTTGAAAATCATCAAAACGATGAAAACACGTAAGGCTATAGCCTTACCGTTTTTTCAAAATTTCGACATTTTTTTGAAAACCCTCAAAAATCCTCAAAACGATGAAAAACGTCATGCTGTGCAAGACCGTAAGGCTATAGCCTTGCGTTTTTGCCAGATTTCGTCATTTTTTGAAAATCATCAAAATGATGAAAACACGTAAGGCTATAGCCTTACCGTTTTTTTCAAAATTTCGACATTTTTTAAAAAACCCTCAAAAAACCTCAAAACGATGAAAAACGCCATGCTGTGCAAGACCGTAAGGCTATAGCCTTGCATTTTTGCAAGATTCCGTCATTTTGAAAATCCTCGAAAATCATCAAAACGATGAAAACACGTAAGGCTATAGCCTTACCATTTTTTCAAAATTTCGACATTTTTTGAAAATCCTCAAAAATCCTCAAAACGATGAAAAACGGCATGCTGTGCAAGACCGTAAGGCTATAGCCTTGCGTTTTTGCCAGATTTCGTCATTTTTTGAAAATCTTCGGAAACCATCAAAACGATGAAACACGTAAGGCTATAGCATTACCGTTTTTTTCAAAATTTGACATTTTTCGAAAACCCTCCAAAATCCTCAAAACGATGAAAAACGCCATGCTGTGCAAGACCGTAAGGCTATAGCCTTGCGTTTTTTGCAAGATTCGTCATTTTTTGAAAATCTTGGAAATCATCAAAACGATGAAACACGTAAGGCTATAGCCTTACCATTTATTCAAAATTTCGACATTTTTTTGAAAACCCTCAAAAATCCTCAAAACGATGAAAACCGGCATGCTGTGTAAGACCGTAAGGCTATAGCCTTGCGTTTTTGCCAGATTTCGTCATTTTTTGAAAATCTTCGAAAAAACATCAAAACGATGAAAACACGTAGGCTATAAGCCTTTACCGTTTTTTCAAAATTTCGACATTTTTTGAAAACCCTCAAAAATCCTCAAAACGATGAAAAAACGTCATGCTGTGCAAGACCGTAAGGCTATAGCCTTGCGTTTTTGCCAGATTTCCGTCAATTTTTTTGAAAATCATCAAAACAATGAAAACACGTAAGGCTAGAGCCTTACCGTTTTTTCAAAATTTCAACATTTTTTTTAAACCCTCCAAAATCCTCAAAACGATGAAAAACGGCATGTTGTGGCAAGACTGTAAGGCTATAGCCTTGGCGTTTTTGCCAGATTTCGTCATTTTTTGAAAATCATCAAAATGATGAAAACACGTAAGGCTATAGCCTACCATTTTTTTCAAAATTTCGGCATTTTTTAAAACCCTCCAAAATCCTCAAAACGATGAAAAAAACGGCATGCTGTGCAAGACCGTAAGGCTATAGCCTTGCGTTTTTGCCAGATTTCGTCATTTTTTGAAAATCATCAAACGATGAAAACACGTAAGGCTATAGCCTTACCGTTTTTTCAAAATTTCGACATTTTTTAAAACCCTCCAAAATCCTCAAAACGATGAAAAACGGCATGCTGTGCAAGACCGTAAGGCTATAGCCTTGCGTTTTTGCCAGATTTCGTCATTTTTTGAAAATCATCAAAATGATGAAAAAACACGTAAGGCTATAGCCTTACCGTTTTTTCAAAATTTCGACATTTTTTGAAAACCCTCAAAAATCCTCAAAACGATGAAAAACGGCATGCTGTGCAAGACCGTAAGGCTATAGCCTTGCGTTTTTGCCAGATTTCGTCATTTTTTGAAAATCATCAAAATGATGAAAACACGTAAGGCTATAGCCTTACCGTTTTTTTCAAAATTTCGACATTTTTTGAAAACCCTCAAAAATCCTCAAAACGATGAAAAACGCCATGCTGTGCAAGACCGTAAGGCTATAGCCTTGCGTTTTTGCAAGATTTCGTCATTTTTTGAAAATCTTGGAAAATCATCAAAACGATGAAAACACGTAAGGCTATAGCCTTACCATTTTTTCAAAATTTCGACATTTTTTAAAACCCTCCAAAATCCTCAAAACGATGAAAAACGGCATGCTGTGCAAGACCGTAAGGCTATAGCCTTGCATTTTGCCAGATTTCGTCATTTTTTGAAAATCTTCAAAACGATGAAAACACGTAAGGCTATAGCCTTACCATTTTTTCAAAATTTCGACATTTTTTTAAAACCCTCCGAAATCCTCAAAACGATGAAAAACCGCCATGCTGTGCAAGACCGTAAGGCTATAGCCTTGCGTTTTTGACAGATTTCGTCATTTTTTGAAAATCTTGGAAAATCATCAAAACGATGAAAACACGTAAGGCTATAGCCTTACCATTTTTTCAAAATTTCGACATTTTTTTTTTAAAACCCCTCCAAAATCCTCAAAACGATGAAAAAACGGGCATGCTGTGCAAGACCGTAAGGCTATAGCCTTGCAATTTTTTGACAGATTTCGTCATTTTTTGAAAATCATCAAAACGATGAAAACACGTAAGGCTATAGCCTTACCGTTTTTTCAAAATTTCAACATTTTTTGAAAACCCTCAAAAATCCTCAAAACGATGAAAAACGCCATGCTGTGCAAGACCGTAAGGCTATAGCCTTGCGTTTTTGACAGATTTCGTCATTTTTTGAAAATCTTGGAAAATCATCAAAACGATGAAAACACGTAAGGCTATAGCCTTACCGTTTTTTCAAAATTCAACATTTTTTAAAACCCTCCAAAATCCTCAAAACGATGAAAAACGGCATGCTGTGCAAGACCGTAAGGCTATAGCCTTGCGTTTTTGCCAGATTTCGTCATTTTTTGAAAATCATCAAAATGATGAAAACACGTAAGGCTATAGCCTTACCGTTTTTTCAAAATTTCGACATTTTTTGAAAACCCTCAAAAATCCTCAAAACGATGAAAAACGGCATGCTGTGCAAGACCGTAAGGCTATAGCCTTGCGTTTTTGCCAGATTTCGTCATTTTTTGAAAATCTTCGAAAATCATCAAAACGATGAAAACACGTAAGGCTATAGCCTTACCGTTTTTTCAAAATTTCGACATTTTTTGAAAACCCTCAAAAATCCTCAAAACGATGAAAAACGTCATGCTGTGCAAGACCGTAAGGCTATAGCCTTGCGTTTTTGCCAGATTTCGTCATTTTTTGAAAATCATCAAAATGATGAAAACACGTAGGCCTAAGGCTATAGCCTTACCGTTTTTTCAAAATTTCGACATTTTTTGAAAACCCTCAAAAATCCTCAAAACGATGAAAAACGCCATGCTGTGCAAGACCGTAAGGCTATAGCCTTGCGTTTTTGCCAGATTTCGTCATTTTTTGAAAATCTTCGAAAATCATCAAAACGATGAAAACACGTAAGGCTATAGCCTTACCGTTTTTTCAAAATTTCAACTTTTTTTTAAAAACCCTCCAAAATCCTCAAAACGATGAAAAACGGCATGCTGTGCAAGACCGTAAGGCTATAGCCTTGCGTTTTTGCCAGATTTCGTCATTTTTTGAAAATCATCAAAATGATGAAAACACGTAAGGCTATAGCCTTACCGTTTTTTCAAAATTTCGACATTTTTTGAAAACCCTCAAAAATCCTCAAAACGATGAAAAACGGCATGCTGTGTAAGACCGTAAGGCTATAGCCTTGCGTTTATGCCAGATTTCGTCATTTTTTGAAAATCTTCGAAAATCATCAAAACGATGAAAACACGTAAGGCTATAGCCTTACCGTTTTTTCAAAATTTCGACATTTTTTGAAAACCCTCAAAAATCCTCAAAACGATGAAAAACGTCATGCTGTGCAAGACCGTAAGGCTATAGCCTTGCGTTTTTGCCAGATTTCGTCATTTTTTGAAAATCATCAAAACGATGAAAACACGTAAGGCTATAGCCTTACCGTTTTTTCAAAATTTCGACATTTTTTTAAAACCCTCCAAAATCCTCAAAACGATGAAAAACGGCATGCTGTGCAAGACCGTAAGGCTATAGCCTTGCATTTTTGACAGATTTCGTCATTTTTGGAAAATCATCAAAACGATGAAAACACGTAAGGCTATAGCCTTACCGTTTTTTCAAAATTTCGACATTTTTTGAAAACCCTCAAAAATCCTCAAAACGATGAAAAACGGCATGCTGTGCAAGACCGTAAGGCTATAGCCTTGCGTTTTTGCAAGATTTCGTCATTTTTTGAAAATCTTGGAAAATCATCAAAACGATGAAAACACGTAAGGCTATAGCCTTACCGTTTTTTCAAATTCAACATTTTTTTAAAACCTCCGAAATCTTCAAAACGATGAAAAACGGCATGCTGTGCAAGACCGTAAGGCTCTAGCCTTGCGTTTTTTGCCAGATTTCGTCATTTTTTTTGAAAATCATCAAAATGATGAAAACACCTAAGGCTATAGCCTTACCGTTTTTTCAAAATTTCGACATTTTTTGAAAACCCTCAAAAATCCTCAAAACGATGAAAAACGCCATGCTGTGCAAGACCGTAAGGCTATAGCCTTGCGTTTTTGCCAGATTTCGTCATTTTTTGAAAATCATCAAATGATGAAAACACGTAAGGCTATAGCCTTACCGTTTTTTCAAAATTTCGACATTTTTTGAAAACCCTCAAAAATCCTCAAAACGATGAAAAACGGCATGCTGTGCAAGACCGTAAGGCTATAGCCTTGCGTTTTTGCAAGATTTCGTCATTTTTTGAAAATCTTGGAAAATCATCAAAACGATGAAAACACGTAAGGCTATAGCCTTACCATTTTTTCAAAATTCAACATTTTTTTAAAACCCTCCAAAATCCTCAAAACGATGAAAAACGGCATGCTGTGCAAGACCGTAAGGCTATAGCCTTGCATTTTGCCAGATTTCGTCATTTTTTGAAAATCTTCAAAACGATGAAAACACGTAAGGCTATAGCCTTACCATTTTTTCAAAATTTCGACATTTTTTTAAACCCTCCAAAATCCTCAAAACGATGAAAAACGGCATGCTGTGCAAGACCGTAAGGCTATAGCCTTGCATTTTGCCAGATTTCGTCATTTTTTGAAAATCTTCAAAACGATGAAAACACGTAAGGCTATAGCCTTACCATTTTTTCAAAATTTCGACATTTTTTTAAAACCCTCCGAAATCCTCAAAACGATGAAAAACGGCATGCTGTGCAAGACCGTAAGGCTATAGCCTTGCGTTTTTGACAGATTTCGTCATTTTTTGAAAATCATCAAAACGATGAAAACACGTAAGGCTATAGCCTTACCATTTTTTCAAAATTTCGACATTTTTGAAAATCCTCAAAAATCCTCAAAACGATGAAAAACGGCATGCTGTGCAAGACCGTAAGGCTATAGCCTTGCATTTTTGACAGATTTCGTCATTTTTTGAAAATCTTGGAAAATCTTCAAAAAGAAACACGTAAGGCTATAGCCTTACCATTTTTTTTTTTTCAATTTCGACATTTTTTTAAAACCCTCCAAAATCCTCAAAACGATGAAAAACGGCATGCTGTGCAAGACCGTAAGGCTATAGCCTTGCATTTTTGACAGATTTCGTCATTTTTTGAAAATCATCAAAACGATGAAAACACGTAAGGCTATAGCCTTACCATTTTTTCAAAATTTCGACATTTTTTTAAAACCCTCCGAAATCCTCAAAACGATGAAAAACGGCATGCTGTGCAAGACCGTAAGGCTATAGCCTTGCGTTTTTGACAGATTTCGTCATTTTTTGAAAATCATCAAAACGATGAAAACACGTAAGGCTATAGCCTTACCATTTTTTCAAAATTTCGACATTTTTTGAAAATCCTCAAAAATCCTCAAAACGATGAAAAACGGCATGCTGTGCAAGACCGTAAGGCTATAGCCTTGCATTTTTGACAGATTTCGTCATTTTTTGAAAATCTTGGAAATTCTTCAAAACGATGAAAACACGTAAGGCTATAGCCTTACCGTTTTTTCAAAATTTCGACATTTTTTGAAAACCCTCAAAAATCCTCAAAACGATGAAAAACGGCATGCTGTGCAAGACCGTAAGGCTATAGCCTTGCGTTTTTGCCAGATTTCGTCATTTTTTGAAAATCTTCGAAAATCATCAAAACGATGAAAACACGTAAGGCTATAGCCTTACCGTTTTTTCAAAATTTCGACATTTTTTGAAAACCCTCAAAAATCCTCAAAACGATGAAAAACGTCATGCTGTGCAAGACCGTAAGGCTATAGCCTTGCGTTTTTGCCAGATTTCGTCATTTTTTGAAAATCATCAAAATGATGAAAACACGTAAGGCTATAGCCTTACCGTTTTTTCAAAATTTCACATTTTTTTAAAACCCTCCAAAATCCTCAAAACGATGAAAAACGGCATGTTGTGCAAGACGTAAGGCTATAGCCTTGCGTTTTTGCCAGATTTCGTCATTTTTTGAAAATCATCAAAATGATGAAAACACGTAAGGCTATAGCCTTACCGTTTTTTCAAAATTTCGACATTTTTTTAAAACCCTCCAAAATCCTCAAAACGATGAAAAACGGCATGCTGTGCAAGACCGTAAGGCTATAGCCTTGCGTTTTTGCCAGATTTCGTCATTTTTTGAAAATCATCAAAACGATGAAAACACGTAAGGCTATAGCCTTACCGTTTTTTCAAAATTTCGACATTTTTTGAAAACCCTCAAAAATCCTCAAAACGATGAAAAACGCCATGCTGTGCAAGACCGTAAGGCTATAGCCTTGCGTTTTTGCCAGATTTCGTCATTTTTTGAAAATCTTCGAAAATCATCAAAACGATGAAAACACGTAAGGCTATAGCCTTACCGTTTTTTCAAAATTTCAACTTTTTTAAAACCCTCCAAAATCCTCAAAACGATGAAAAACGGCATGCTGTGCAAGACCGTAAGGCTATAGCCTTGCGTTTTTGCCAGATTTCGTCATTTTTTGAAAATCATCAAAATGATGAAAACACGTAAGGCTATAGCCTTACCGTTTTTTCAAAATTTCGACATTTTTTGAAAACCCTCAAAAATCCTCAAAACGATGAAAAACGGCATGCTGTGTAAGACCGTAAGGCTATAGCCTTGCGTTTATGCCAGATTTCGTCATTTTTTGAAAATCTTCGAAAATCATCAAAACGATGAAAACACGTAAGGCTATAGCCTTACCGTTTTTTCAAAATTTCGACATTTTTTGAAAACCCTCAAAAATCCTCAAAACGATGAAAAACGGCATGCTGTGCAAGACCGTAAGGCTATAGCCTTGCGTTTTTGCCAGATTTCGTCATTTTTTGAAAATCATCAAAACGATGAAAACACGTAAGGCTATAGCCTTACCGTTTTTTCAAAATTTCGACATTTTTTTAAAACCCTCCAAAATCCTCAAAACGATGAAAAACGGCATGCTGTGCAAGACCGTAAGGCTATAGCCTTGCATTTTTGACAGATTTCGTCATTTTTTGAAAATCATCAAAACGATGAAAACACGTAAGGCTATAGCCTTACCGTTTTTTCAAAATTTCGACATTTTTTGAAAACCCTCAAAAATCCTCAAAACGATGAAAAACGGCATGCTGTGCAAGACCGTAAGGCTATAGCCTTGCGTTTTTGCAAGATTTTGTCATTTTTTGAAAATCTTGGAAAATCATCAAAACGATGAAAACACGTAAGGCTATAGCCTTACCGTTTTTTCAAAAATTCAACATTTTTTTAAAACCCTCCAAAATCCTCAAAACGATGAAAAACGGCATGCTGTGCAAGACCGTAAGGCTATAGCCTTGCGTTTTTGCCAGATTTCGTCATTTTTTGAAAATCATCAAAATGATGAAAACACGTAAGGCTATAGCCTTACCGTTTTTTCAAAATTTCGACATTTTTTGAAAACCCTCAAAATCCTCAAAACGATGAAAAACGTCATGCTGTGCAAGACCGTAAGGCTATAGCCTTGCGTTTTTGCCAGATTTCGTCATTTTTTGAAAATCATCAAAATGATGAAAACACGTAAGGCTATAGCCTTACCGTTTTTTCAAAATTTCGACATTTTTTGAAAACCCTCAAAAATCCTCAAAACGATGAAAAACGCCATGCTGTGCAAGACCGTAAGGCTATAGCCTTGCGCTTTTGCAAGATTTCGTAATTTTTTGAAAATCTTGGAAAACCATCAAAACGATGAAAACACGTAAGGCATATATAGCCTTACCATTTTTCAAAATTTCGACATTTTTTTAAAACCCTCCAAAATCCTCAAAACGATGAAAAACGGCATGCTGTGCAAGACCGTAAGGCTATAGCCTTGCA